>JANUSC010000137.1:0-587443 GCA_025200525.1 Camellia lanceoleosa | reverse complement strand
ATACTAGATTATATTTGAGAAAGAATTTCAACAGATAGAGAGAAAGAACAAGATAGAGAGAAAGAAAGATTGCAAATGATAATAAAATTGAACAGAGTAGAATTAAATCAAGATTGTAATCGGGTTTGTTGAACGATATGAAATTTTTTGATAGATATTTGAATGTATAAGAGATTAAATTGAACTGATATCTAAAATCTAGACAAAATTTGCACGTATAGGGAAAAAATTGAACAGATAGTCAAGATTTTTGAATATATAGACAAAAATGATAATTAAAACACTTAAATGTAAATTTGAACATATATCAAAAAAAATTCAACAGATAAATTAAGGAGTAAAATTGAAAACAAAACGCTCTTTCAAACAAATAAAAAGACTTTTCACCAAATTATTTTACTCAATGCCCCAAGTAGAGGACCATCTATGAGAAGACTGCTGATCCAAATTCTCCTTATGGACATTTTTTTTTTCTTCTGCTATTACGATCCAATTTCTCCTCTTTTTTTTTTTTTGTTTTTGTTGTTGATCTTTGTTGTTGTTGTATTGTAACGCCTCAAAAAAAAAAATAAACCCATTATCTTATCTAAATCATCGTGAGTAATATGAAATAAAAACATCAAATAAATGCTCCCACGGTTACATCTTGCCAAGCCAACACTGACACAAATTCACTGGAAGTTCTAACTCAAAAATGTATAAAGCCCTAGGCTTGAAAGATTACATTGTTCAAATAAAACAAATAAAAATAAATAAGCACCAAATTCAATTCTCACAAGCTAAGTCTCGAGAGGAGTTTAAAACCACCAACCTCGAAAAATAAAAGTTCCATAAAAGTAGCCATGCCATCAAGAGAGAAATACTAAAACCAAGCATAAGAATTAACTAAAGTATTAGCAGACCGATACATGGGTAACACATTATAATCATGTTACAATATTCATGACACTTAATGTTCACACTTTATGACACATTGTCTCATGGCACATTTTTACTTTTCCACTTATGGCTCGTAACTCGCCAAATAACTCAACAGATTTCATCTTTTTATTACCATTACTTCCAATTCACAACAGAATAACACAAGCTAGACCTAATCATAACAAATACACATGTTGGTATTGTATCAATCATAATCAATTCACTTCCATATTTCCCTTACCGATACACATTTTAGTGATGTATCATATCAACAATAAATAGACATATGTCTATTAATCAATAAGCACACATAAGAAAGTGATGCTACCGCGGAGTCCATCCCCATCTCTCCTTAATAAATCCGCCGTTTAGAGTGTCCATCCCTATCTTCCCTAAACTGCGGAGTTCATCCCCTATCTCCTCCAAAAACCAAATGCATATGCAATGAAACACACAATTGCTATATACAACACATAATTAATACACAAATGTTCTCAGATAACTCAATCTACCAAACACCGACCCCAATTCCAGCTTATACCTAAGCCGCATGCAAGGTCTACAATAATCAATGGCTATCCTCCACCGACAAAATTTCAAAACAGCGAGTTTATTTTAAACAAGAAATAAATACATCAATGAATGTAAATTTAATATTCCCAATTCCATGAATTAAACCAAATTCCAATGCTTATTCCTTTAAATTAACTATACAAATTAATCTAAACCAAAAACCCTAAGGTTTCTTCCAAAATTACCAAACTACCCCACATACCAACAATAAAATTACCAAACTACCCCACATACCAAAAATACCAACACTTAGGATTAAAGCGATAAATGGAGTAGGAAATCCCTACCTCAAGAAATAAGCCTAAAAGAAGAAGATGAAGATGATGCCCAAAACTTGAAAGTGCTCCAAACCAACAATTTCTCAGATAAAAGGTTGAAGCCCTCACTCTCTACCTTTTTAACGAAGGAACTAGGTAGGAACACACCCTAACTAGATCAAACCTAGAGAGAAGGTGTGTTGAGAAGAAGTAAAAGTCTGACTTTAGGGTTTTAGATAAAAAAAGGTCAAAATCGATTCAAACACGCCGCCAGATGGCAAAATAGCTCGCCGAAGCGAAGACCGTCGCCGAAATACTGCATACGCATAATCCACGCCGAGAAGAAAGGTCGCCGAGCCAAATGGCATCGCCTCGTGTCTAGCATCGACGCACTTCGCTGAGCTAAGAAATTTCGCCGAGCGAAGAGCCAAAACTAAGACCTCGCCGAATAAGAGAGGCTCGCCGAGCGACTGCCAAATCGAACATGCAGACTTGGCTTCTAAACCCAACCAATTCGCAAAGAACTAACCTCGCTAAACACATCCTATAACCCAAGGATAAGGAATTAAAGGACAACAACAACAAATATAACAATGAATCCACTAACGTAAGTCCTGATACAATAATCAAATGGAAGAAGACCGGTCGCTATAACCTCCTTAAAAGAATTTCGCCCCAAATTAAGTATGAGTTTGTAAAAACAAGTTTTTCTTAATTCCCAATGATATATAAAACAATAATCAACAACTTGACCAATATTGGTCACTTCATCTCTTATCAAGAGGCATCTCACAATATGTATAAACCAACGATATTTCAACCTCGCATCAATATTATGCATTAATCTTTTCAATGTTAACAATTTCCATATCATATTCAATCTCATGATATAAATAACACATTCAATATATAAATGTTATACTCCACTTCCATAAAAGGCAAGTTTCAAAATGTTAACATTAAACCAAAACATTCTCCATGTTTTCCTAACTTAAGACATATATAAAACTCTTAAGTTCAACAATATTACATAATCTAAATACAAGATTATAAATCAAGAAACAATTGATATTTCTCACGACTTCCAACTCACGCTCCCAAGTGGCCTCCAATTCGCGTGATGCTTCCACAAAACTTTCACTAAAGGGATGGTTTTGCACGCAAAACTTGATCCCGCCTATCCAAGACTCTAACCGTCTCCTCATACGAGACATTCTCATCAATAACTAAATCACCCAATCCAATACATGTGACGGATTCGCTCATATTTCAAGCATACCACGTGAAACACGCTATGAACTCCGGATAATCGCGATGGCAAAGTTAAACGATAAGCTCGCCAATCCTCTCAAGGATCTCAAAAGGCCCAATGAACCGAGGGGACAAATTCCGCTTCTTCCCAAACCTCATCAACCTCGCTTAGGTGATATCTTCTAAAGACATGATCACCTACCTCAAACACCAAAGGTCTCCTCCTACGGTCGGCAAGATAAGATTTCGACGACCAGGTCAGAACCAAATCTTACTTGATAAGCTCAACTTTCTCCGTTGTTTCTCACCAACTCGACCCAACAAAGGTGCATCACCCACCTCGCCCAACAAACCGGAGATCTACACTGGCCGGCCATACAAGGCCTCAAACGTGCCATACCGATACTAGATCGAAGCTATTGTTGTAGGCAACTCCACTAATGGCAAGTGCCTCTCCCACGCACTCCACTAAAGTCGAGAACACAACCTCAAGCATATCCTCAAGGATCAATAGTACGCCGACTTCCCGGTCACCGAGGATGATAAGCCGCATTAAAGTCAACTTAGTGCCTAAAGCACTCAGAACTCGCCACAACCCGGCAAGAAACGAGGATCTCTATCTCGAGACGATCGTCACCGGGACCCCGTGCAACCTCACTATGTCCCGAACATACAACTCAAGAAGATGATTCATCAATCTCTAACGCGATAGAATGAAGTGCGCCGACTTCACAACCGTCTACCACTACCCAAATGGCATCACTACCCGCCGAAGTCCCTGAAGACCCACAACGAAGTCCATAGTGACATGCTCCTACTTCCACTCAAGAATAGGCAAGGGTTGCAACAAACCCGCCGCCTCTCGATGCTCGGCCTTCACTTGTCGACAAGTAAGGCACCTAGATACAAAAGTCGCCACATCTCTTCTTCATACCCCGCCACCGTAATCAAGCACCCAAACTCGATACATCTTAGTACCTCCTGATGCACCGCATATGCCGAATGATGAAACTTTGAGTACTTCCTCACAAGACTCAAGACAAACAAACGGTCTCAGATCTCACACTCGTGCGGATACACCACAAACCCTTCTCAACCTTCCCATTGGAAATCTTCTGAGAGATTCTACCTCAAGATCACCCTCCGAGCCTCTAACACTCGAGTCACAAGTGTAGGTCAGGCAACAACAGAGAACAAGGTCAAGCCTCTACGGATTCGCATGCAAATCAAACTCCTAACCGCACCCAACATCTCCCACTCCTGATGGCTATACTAGCTAAGTCACCAACAGATTTCGCTATGGCATCGGCCACAACATTGGCCTTCCCGATGATAGTGCAACTCAAGTCATAATCCTCAATGAACTCCATCCACCTCCTCTCGCCTCAAATTCAAGTCTTTCAGTGAACAGATATTTCAGACTTTATGATCCGAGAATACCTCAACCTCTCACCATAAAGATAATGCCTCCAAATCTTCAAAGCAAATATCACAATGCTAATTCTAAATCATGAGGGTAATTCTTCTCGTGAATTTTCAATCGACGTGAGCCATAGGCAACCACTTTTCCCTCTTGCATCAACACACAACCTGCATCTCGTGAGGCATCACAATAGATCGATAACCCAACCCTCTCCTAATAATCAAGACCGAGCTGGGTGGTCTAACCTTCAACTCCTGAAACGACTTTTCACAAGTCTCACTCCATACAAATTTGTCTCCCCTCCCAGTCAACCTAGTCAACGGTGAAGCTAACCCCGAGAAATCCTTCACAAACCCACGGGAATACCCAAATAATCCCGTAAAATCATGGATCTCAAACACACTCTTAGGTCAGGCTCAATCTTGCATCGCCTCGCCTTGGATGTATCAACACACCCCTTCCCGTAAACTACATGGCCTAAGAACTTCACCTCTTCTAGCCAAAACTCACACTTCCCAAACTTAGCATACAAATTTTATGGGTTCTAAGTAACTCAAGCACCACTCTCAAGTGTTCCTCGCTCCTCCCTCAAGGTGAATAATCAATGTCGCCCACTAAGACGCACCACAAACGATCCAAGAATTCTAAGATCCGGTTCATCAAATCCATAAACATCGCCGGCATTGGTGAGCCCAAACGGCATCACCAGAACTCATAGTGGCCATACCGCTGCATTTTAATGCCGCCTTTAGGAATATCCTCCTCGACTCTCAACCGTGATAACCCGATCTCAAATCTATCTTAGAGAAACAACGGAACCCTTCACCGTCAAACAAATCATCAATACGGGCATAGGATACTTATTCTTAATCAGAGTCTTATTCAACTTGTAATCTATACACAACCTCAAAGCACCACCTTTCTTTCTAGCAAAGAGAGCCGGTGCTCCCAAGGTGAAACACTAGGACGGATATAGCCCTTATCCAACAACTCCGGAGTTGAACCTTCAACTCAACTAACTCTACCGGGGCAAAACGAAGGTGCCATAGAAATCGTGCCGCATCGCACTAAATCAATAGAGAATTCAATCTTCATTGTGGTGGCAGCTAACAAGATCCTCGAAAACGTCCTAATACTCACAAACCACCCTCAACACAATCTGAGTCTCATCACCTCACTAATTGAAAGACTAGCAAGTAGACTACTAAGCTCACTCACTCGCGGATCATACCCCGGTGGCAAAACACTACCAACCCGGTCCCCCAGAAAACGGAAGCACTCCCCGTCCACGGTACAACAAGTGACCCTCTGACGGTAGCAATCAATAACTGCCCGGTATGACGATAACCAGTCCATACCCAAAATAACATCGAAGCCCTTCATGGGCATAACTACAAAAGAGAAAGGGATTCTATGATCATCGACCTCTATATCACAACCCCTAACACCTTGTTTCAAAATCAACTCACCCCCAAGAGGCGACACTACACAAATAGGAGATGCTAACTGAGCTAACTCCAACTCCAAAATAGATGCAAATGCAGCAGACACAAAGGAATGAGATGCACCCGTATCGATCAAAACACTAGCAACTGAATTGCAAAACAAGAAGGTACCTCTCACAACAGATGGAGCCGCAGACGATCCTCGCGCGATAACAAAGATACACGCTACCAGATGACCTCTCGATCAACTCGCCACCCTGAGCACTAGATCACAGACCGATCGACGAAGAAGCCTCGTTGGCCTCGAGGCTCGAATCGACCGAGTAGGCAAATGACTCTAAGTCCGCCAACCAAGAGGGCACCAGATGTGCCACCCAACCGTGGCAAACCTCTTCATGTGCCCCGCCGATCAAGACTGAAACAAGAGAGCGGCCGACCTTACTCGACTCGCTCGAGATCGAGCCAAGAAGATGCCGCCTCGAGCTCCTTCCTCCGAGGACAACCGAGACTTGTGGCCCAAATGACCACACTTGAAGCAAGTGATGTCTCCTCGATCGCTTCCTAACTAGCACTCGCACAGAAAGGTAGACCTAGAGAAGCTACTCGAGGTCAGCTGAGGAGTGAAACCTCTCGCCTCCCCGCCATCGCCTCACCATCCTCGACCTCTTGGAGCCTTCGCCTTCTTCCTCCTCCCGCATCAAGGATCTCGTGATGGGTCACGATCAACCAAACGCCCAAAATCCCTAATCATAGTTGACACAACTTCTCAATTTGAGGCCACGCCAACTTCTTCTCGAACTCTATACACCGACGCTCCTGACGCCACTAACTCAAAGTAACTCGACAAACTAGTAAATAAGGCCTCAAACTCACCATCGATGAACTATTCTCGCTCAACCGGCAAATCGATCTCTCAATGTCTCTCAGACACCGAGATGTGCTTCTCAAAAGCATCAACAAACTCCTTCCAAGTACCTCCAATACGACCCTTGGTGAACTTCCACCACCGACCAAGATCCCTTTAGCCGAAAGATGCCAAGGTCACCTTCAACCCTCGCTTCGATGCCAAGAATCTCAAACGCTGTTGTCTGCTCGAGCTATTCGTCTCGCTTTTAAGCGCTCGCTAGGATCACCTATAAACACGCCCGCTGAGACCGAAAACTCCCTCTTCGTAAAAGAAGGCCTCAGATTCGCAAAGAATTCGGGCCGAACTACTGGCCGATTCGCATTTCAAAATGTCCATCGACGCTCGAATGCTCGCTATCTCTTGGGCCAAAGTGCCCATGAATCGCTGTCATCGTTTTCGGCCACATTGGCTCGCCAACACCTTCAATCGCCGGATTTCTCCCAGATAGGCACTTCGCTTAGCTCGCCATTACCGCTCACCTCGCCCTCGCCCCGACATCCTATTAAAGGAAACAAAGACGTTAGCACCTTAATAGATGTGCCGGTTAAACACTCACGCCCTAATGCATTGGACAACAATAAATCGCACCACGAAGCACATAATCACATAAGCACCTTTAATTTCATTCCCGGATAATGGTAGTCCCAAAGGGTTACTATAGTTCCGATTGAAACAAAGATTGATCAAGTGCCTTTCCAACAAGACTATTAGAAACTCATGGATCCAATCAAGATCCGTAAACTACATTCCATACCCACATAGTCACATAAACATGTTATCATATAATCATGTAATTATTACACTAAGTCTCTATCAAACGAGATTTAACCCATTGTGATACTAATCACTTCCCACGCACTCCAAAGTATTCAAACCAGAGGCTCGATACCAAGTTGTAACGCCTCAAAAATAAACCTATTATCTTATCTAAATCATCGAGTAATATGAAATAAAACATCAAAATAAATGCCCTACTTACATCTTGCCAAGCCAACACTTGACACAAATTCACCGAAGTTCTAACTCAAAATGTATAAAGCCCTAGGCTTGAAAGATTACATTGTTCAAATAAACAAATAAAATAAATAAGCAAATCTTCAAATTCAATTCTCACAAGCTAAGTCCTTGGAGGAGTGAACCACTAACTCAAAAATAAAGTTCTATATAGGGTGAGCCACACCAAGAGAGAAATACTAAACCAAGCATAAGAATTAACTAAAGTATTAGCATCGATACATGGGTAACACATTATAATCATGTTACAATATTCATGACACGAATGTCTACACCGCATTATGACACATTGTCTATGGCACATTTTACTTTCCACTTATGGCTCGTAACCCGCCAAATAACTCAACAGATTTCATCTTTTATTACCATTACTTCCAATTCAACAGAATAACAATTCAAGTTAGACCTAATCATAACAAATACACATGTTGGTATTGTATCAATCATAATCAATTCACTTCCATACTTCCCATCGATACACATTTTAGTGATGTATCATATCAACAATAAATAGACATATGTCTATTAATCAATAAGCACATAAGAGTGATGCCATCGAGTCCATCCCCTATCTCCTCCCAATAAATCCCATTTAGAGGTCCATCCCTATCTTCCCTAAACCGTGGAGTTCATCCCCTATCTCCAAAAACCAAATGCATATGCAATGAAACACACAATTGCTATATACAACACATAATTAATACACAAATGTTCTCAGATAACTCAACGGTCAAACAATTGACCCAATTCCAGCTATACCTAAGCCGCATGCAAGGTCTACAACAATCAATGGCTATCCTCCACCGACAAATTTCAAAAAGCTTATTTCTAAACAAGAAATAAATACATCAATGAATGTAAATTTAACATTCCCAATTCCATGAATTAAACCAAATTCCACGTTATTCCTTTAAATTAACTATACAAATTAATCTAAACCAAAACCCTAAGGTTTCTTCCAAAATTACCAAACTACCCCACATACCAAAATTACCAAACTACCCGCCACATACCAAAATACCAACACTTAGGATTAAAGCGTGATAAATGGAGTAGGAAATCCCTACCTCAAGAAATAAGTCGAAAAGAAGAAGATGAAGATGATGCCCAAAACTTGAAAGTGCTCCAAACCAACAATTTCTCGACAAAAGGAAGCCCCACTCTCCTCTGCTTTTTAATGAAGGAACTAGGTAGGAACACACCTAACTAGATCAAACCTAGGAGAGAAGGTGTTTAGAGAAGAAGAAAAGCCTGACTTTAGGGTTTTAGATCAAAAAAGGTCAAAAATCGATCTCAAACACGCCATTGCAGTATTTAAGCAAAATAGGCTCGCTGAGCGAAGACTGTCGCCGAGCGACCGACACGAGATAATCCACGCCGAGCCAAGAAAGGCTCGCCGAGCGCCTAACATCGCCTCGTGTCTAGCATCGACGCAATTCTCGCTGAGCTAAGAAATTTCGCCGAGCGAAGAGCCAAAACGAAGACCTCGCTTAGCGAAGAGAGGCTCGCCGAGCGACCGCCAAATCGAACATGCAGACTTGGCTTCTAAACCCAACCAATCAACCAACCTGCTAAACACATCCTATAACCCAAGGATAAGGAATTAAAGGACAACAACAACAAATATAACAGCGGAATCCACGGAACGTAAGTCCGGATACAATAATCAAATGGGAAGAAGACCGGGGTGGCTATATGTATGATGAAACAAATTTCAGATAGTTGTAAATGAACCAAAAATAAATTAAAAATTAAGCAGATAGAAATAATAATAAAAAATAGAACAGATATATATATATACACGGGATTGTATTTGAGAAAGAATTTCAACAGATAGAGAGAATGAACAAGAGAGAGAGAAAGAAAGATTGGAACAGATCCTAGTTTTGTGTATTTCAACAGATAATAAAATTGAACAGATAGAAATAAATTGAAGATTGTGACTGGTTTGTTGAACGAATAAGAAATTTTGGATAGATATTTGAACAAATAAGAGATTAAAATTGAACTGATATTAAAATCTAGATAAATTTGCACAGATAGGGAAAAAAAATTGAACAGATAGTCTAGAATTTTGAATATATAGACAAAAAAATAATAATTAAACACCTAAATATAAATTTGAACATATAGAAAAAAAATTGAACAGATAAATTAAGGTGTAAAATTGAAAACAAAACGTCTTTCAAACAAATAAAAAGACTTCTCACCAAATTATTTTACTCAATGCCTGCAAAGGACCATCGGAGGAGAAGACTCCATTGATCCAGCTCCTTGTGGACAGTTTTTTTTCTTCAAGCACACATATCCAATTTCTCCTCATTTTTTTTTGTTTTTTAAGTTGTTGATCTTTGTTGTTGTTGTATGATGAAACAAATTTCAACAGATAGTTGTAAATGAACCGAAAGAAAATTAAAAATTAAACAGAAATAAATAATAATAATAAATAGAACATATATGTATATATATACTGGATTATATTTGAGAAAGAATATCAACAGATAGAGAGAAAGAACAAGAGAGAGAGAAAGATGGCAGATCTCGGTTTGGTGTATTTCAACAGATAAAATTGAAATTGAGATAGAAATAAATTGAAGATTGTGACTGGTTTGTTGAACGGATAAGAAATTTTGGATTGATATTTGAACAAATAAGAGATTAAAATTGAACTGATATTAAAATCTAGACAAAAATTTTCACACATAGGGAAAAAAATTGAACAGATATTCAAGATTTTTGAATATATAGACAAAAAAATAATAATTAAACACTTAAATGTAAATTTGAACATATAGAAAAAAAAATTGAACAGATAAGTTAAGGAGTAAAATTGAAAAGAAAACGTCTTTCAAACAAATAAAAGACTTCTCATTAATTTATTTTACTCAATGTTCAAGAAGGACCATCGGAGGAGAAGACTCCATTGATCCAAATTTCCTTATGGATGCTTTTTTTTCTTCAAGCACAGATCCAATTTCTCCTTTTTTTTTTTTTTTTTTGTTTTTTAAGTTGTTGATCTTTGTTGTTGTTGTATGATGAAACAAATTTCAACAGATAGTTGTAAATGAACCAAAAAAAAATTAAAAATTAAGCAGATAGAAATAATAATAAAAAATAGAACAGATATATATATATATATACTGGATTATATTTGAAAAAGAATTTCAATAGATAGAGAGAAAGAACAAGAGAGAGAGAAAGAAAGATTGCAACAGATCCTGGTTTGGTGTATTTCAACAGATAATAAAATTGAACAGATAAAAATAAATTGAAGATTGTGACTGGTTTGTTGAATAGATAAGAAATTTTTGATAGATATTTGAACAGATAAGAGATTAAAATTGACCTGATAGAAATAAATTGAAGATTGTGACTGGTTTGTTGAACAGATAAGTAATTTTTGATAGATATTTGAACAGATAAGAGATTAAAATTGAACTGATATTAAAATCTAGACAAATTTGCACAGATAGGGAAAAAAATTGAACAGATAGTCAAGATTTTTGAATATATAGACAAAAAAAATAATAATTAAACACTTAAATGTAAATTTGAACATATAGAAAAAAAAATTGAACAGATAAGTTAAGGAGTAAAATTGAAAACAAAACGACTTTCAAAACAAATAAAAAGATTTCACACCAAATTATTTTACTCAATGCCTGCAGAGGACCATCGGAGGAGAAGACTCCATTGATCCAGCTCCTTATGGACAATTTTTTTCTTCAAGCACACAGATCCAATTTCTCCTCCTCCTTTTTCTTTTTTTTTTTTAAAGTTGTTGATCTTTGTCGTTGTTGTATAATGAAATAAATTGCAACAGGTAGTTGTAACTGAACAAAAAAAAAATTAAAAATTAAGCAGATAGAAATAATAATAAAAAATAGAACATATATATATATACTGGATTATATTTGAGAAAGAATTTCAATAGATAGAGAGAAAGAACAAGAGAGAGAAAAAGAAAGATTACAACAGATCCTGGTTTGGTGTATTTCAACAGATAATAAAATTGAACAGATAGAAATAAATTGAAGATTGTGACTGGTTTGTTGAACAGATAAGAAATTTTGGATAGATATTTGAACAGATAAGAGTTATAGCGGTCCCGGTATTCCCTTTACTGTTCAGTTGTATTCCGGACTCTGTCCCGGGGAATTGGTAGTTGTGTCTATCTTGTGGTCATCCTTTAAATTCTTTTTATTTGAATTTTAGGATGTGTCACGGTTTCGAGCGAGTGGGTTAAGCCTTGGACAAATTTCTTGTTTCTCGCTTTTTGGTCTTTACGCCGAAGGACGCTTTCTACCGAAAGTGGAGTTTACATCATTCCAAAGATCTCGCGTCCCTGCAAAACTTTGGCAGGTGTGATTTTTGCGCTCTAGCGGATTTCCTGCGCTCGAGCGGGCCGCGCTCAAGCGGGATTGTTAGCGCTCGAGCGGACAATGTAGTTTTGGTGTGAGTTCTGGGACGGGGAAACTTGCGCTCGAGCGGACTGGTTTTCACGCTCGAGCGGAGGTGCTTTATTCATGTGTCTTGGCGCGCCGACCTTCTTGCGCCGAGCGGCTATGTCTTTGTTCTTTACGCCGAAGGCCTGTTTTCCGCCAGCGGACTGCTATATATCGCATTTATTATTGAGGCATTTTTTTGAATCACTTTTCACTTTCCTTTCTCTTACCTTCTAAAAAGTTATTTTGAGAGCTTTCTAGAAACTCCCTTCTCTCTAGGGTTTGATCTAGTTAGAGGGTGTTCTTACCTTGGCCTTACAAAAAGTTGTTGATTGTCAAGCGGCGTTTTTAATCCGAAAAGTTTGGTGTTTGGAGCATTTTGATTTTGGTCTCTTCTCCATTCTAAGTTTTACTTGAGGTAGGGATACCCTACTCCTCTTTATGGATTTTGTCTTTAAATTTTAGCATTTTGATATGTTGGGGATAGTTGTGTAATTTGAGAAAGTTTGGGGCTTTTATGTAATTTTATAAAAGTTGGGGTTTTATTTAAAATGAATCTATATGCATGTTTGGCATAGAGAAATGGAATTAATGTGGAATCATTGTTGAAAATGGAACCTTAGGGGTTGAAATGTTAATTATGGAAAATACCCTAATTACATCGATTAATTAATTAATCGATAATTAATTGTGAGAAATGGAATTGGAAATATTGAGATTGGGAGTATATAAAAAAAAGGGGTGTAGTTAGGTTATTTATCACTCACCGAATTGAAATGTTGATTATATATCCATTTGTGCATTTATTTTCTATATAGAAATAACTGCTTTGGGCTATCTGCTGGTGATAGTTGTGATTGTTGTAAACAATGCATGATGATTAGGCAAACTAAAACTAATCAGGAATGTGTCATTGAGTATGACGATAGAAAGAATGCATTAATTTGTGTATTGATTGATGTATAATAATTGTTTATATGCATTATGCGCTGTGGGAGGAGATAGTGATGTACCGCGGTTTAGGGAAGACGGGATGTACCTCTAAACCGGATAGTATTGGGAGGAGATAGCGGATGAACTCCGTAGACACAGCTCTTATGCTTGTCTAGAGAAGTGAAGATACAGCTCATATGCTTATCTTTGAGAAGTATAGATACAGCTCATATGCTTGTCTTGAAAATGTGATATAGCTAGTACGCTTACCTGTGGAAGTAACGATATAACTAATATGTTTATTTGTGATAGAATGGAAATTGTTTAGTATGAGCTACTGCCTCATATGAATTGTTTGGCCAGGTTCTGAGCCAAGATTTTAAATTGGGAATTGAAAGGAAAGAAAAGGGAAAATGAAAGGAAACATAGACTTGAATGTCTTGGAATTGTGATATGTTATGAAAGAATGTAAAAGTGTTGACCATCTATCAACTGTTAATCTTTTAGTCATTATTCATAACTGGTTTAGTATATTTCTACTGGTCTGTGGCTCACCCTATATGGGAACGTCATTTTCAGGTACAGGTAGCATGCCACCTCCAAGGACATAGCTTGGGAGGCTAGAGGCGGACACACTTTTGTTGTCATATTTATTTTGATGTATTACATGTATATTCAAGCTAAGGGCTTAATGTGTAATTGAGTTAGAACTCTCTTTTTGTAACCAAGTGTTAGCTTGGAAAGCTGTAAGCCTTTAAGGCACTTGCTTTTGTTGTTAACATGTAATACCTGTGTAATGAAATGTTTTGATGAATAGAAGAAGAAGTTTGACTTTATATATCAATGCATGTTTAATTGATGGGTTAATGTTATTATTTTGAAGGCGCTACATAAGAGATTAAAATTGAATTGCTAATAAAATCCGCATAAAAATTTGGCTGTGCATCACGAGTGAGGAAGCCACTTGGTAACGCGAATTGAAGTCCGCGAGAAATATCCGGATATGTTTATTGATTTGTAATCTTGTATTTAGATTTTGTAATATTGTTGAACTTGAGAGCTTTATATATGTCTTAAGTTGGAAAACATTGAGAATGTTTTGGTTTAATGATAGTATTTTGAAACTTGCTTCAATATGGAAGTTTAGTGTAACAGTTATACGTTGGATATATTGTGGAATTAGTGTTATATCATGAAATTGAATATGATATTGAAAACTGTTGAAATTGAAAGGAAAAATGCATAATATTGATGCAGGTTGAAATATATGTTGTTTTATATATATTGTGAGATGCCTCTTGATAAGAGATGAAATGACCGTATTGGTTGTTGTTCATTATTGTGATGTCATGTTGTTGGAACTTGAGAAAAACCTATTTTCAAAAACTTATGCTTAATTTCGGGGACGAAATTCTTTTAAGGGGGGAGGTTATAGCGACCCCGGTCTTTTCCCATTTGATTATTGTATCCGGACTTAGGTTCCGTAGATTCTATCATTGTATAATTGTTGTTGTCGTCCTTTATTTTCTCATTTGGAGTTATAGGATGTGTTGGGCAGGTTTGTTTCAGGTTGGTTGGGTTCGGAAACCAAGTGTTGCTGTCCAGTTTTTTGGTTGGTCGCTCGAGCAAGGGTTTGGTCGCTCGAGCGAGCTTTTCTTCGCCGAAAGGAAGTTTGTTCTTCGCCGAGCGAAGGCTCCTTCGCCGTCGCAAGGCCTGGGTCAGCACTGAGGTTTGAGTTCTTCGCTCGAGCGAGATTTCCTTCGCTCGAGCGAGATTCTGGGTTGTTGGCTCGAGCGAGGCATTCTTGGCTCGAGCAAAGGTTTTCTGTATCTGGTCGCTCGAGCGACCAAGTCTTCGCTCGAGCGAGCCTATCAGGTTTAAATAGGCAGCAGCGGGTTTTTGAACAGTTTTTTATCCTCTTTTTTATTCCAAAACCCTAGGTCCGACTTCTCTCTCCCTCTACACACCTTCTCTCTTAGGTTTGATCTACTTACCCTAGATCCTCTATTAAAAAGATAGAGTGGGTCAAGGGCTTCCGTTTAATCCGAACAATCTTGGATTTGGAGCACTTTGGATTTTGGGTCATCATCTCCATCTTCTCCATTCGAGTTCTTTGCTTCGAGGTAGGGATTTCCTACTCCATCTTATAGGTTTTGATCCTAAGTTTTGATATTTCTGATATGTTGGGGTTGTTTGGTAATTTTGAGAAAAGCTAGGGTTTGTTTATAATTTACAAAGCCTTAATTGTTGTAATAAAATTAATTCGTATAATTAATTTTGGGAAAGGTGTGGAAATTGGTTTAATTCATAATATTGGGAAGTTATGAGATTAAATGATGTAGTTGGATAATTTAACCACTCATCTTTGAAATTGAGATTATATGTGTTGATACATTTATTTCTCGCTTAGAAATAATATTTTGGGCTATCGGTGGAGGATAGTCATGATTGTTGTAGACATTGCATGGATTAGGGAAAACCTAAACTAATCAATTGGTTAGGTCGCCGAGTATAATGGTTGGAATAATACATTAACTTTATGTATTGATTGATTGTGTATATGACTCAGGTTTATATGCATTACTTGTGTATGGGAGGAGATAGGGATGTACTCCACTTTAGGGAAAGATAGGGATGTACCTCTAAACCGTTAATGGTTAAGAGAAGATAGGGATGGACCTGTGGTTGCACTCATATGCTCTCCCATTGCAATTATGATATGTTTCATATGCTTATTCATCAAGTATTTGTTTGTTTGATTTGATATAGCACTAAAATGTATATCATTATCATTTTGTGAAGTACGGAAGTGGTTTATGTGTTATTGATACAACACCAACATGTGTATCCATAATGAATTTCGAAAGTGTTTTAGTGAGGGATTATAATCTCATCAAATGTTTTGGCCAGAGTTCTGAGCCTTGTTTTCAAACTCAAAGTTGGATAAATAACGGAAAGTGAAATGTGTCATGGACATTAGTGTCATGAAATTGTATAATGATGTAATTGATTATCTTGAGTTAACCATCTGCCGAATGCTACTGCTTTAGTCAATTCTTATATTTGGTTTAGTATATTTCTACTGGGCTGTGGCTCACCCTATAAGGGAACATAATTTTCAGGTCCAGGTGATTCGCTACCTCCAAGGACTTAGCTTAGAAGGATTTGGACTTTGAAGGCTTATCTTCAGTTATTTGCTTTATTTGATATTACATGTAAACATTCAAGCCAAGGGCTTAATTTGTAGTTGAGTTAGTACTCACGTTTTGTGTCCAAGTGTTGGCTTGGAAAGATGTAAGCCCATAGGGTATTTACTTTTGATGTTACATGTAATGCTTTTCAATAATAATACTCTGATGAATGAGATAATGAATTGTTTTCTTTTAGTAATACATGTCAATGTTATATATATGATGGGTTTATTTTGAGGGCGTTACAATTAAACACTTAAATGTAAATTTGAACATATAGAAAAAAAAAATTCAACAGATAAATTAAGAAGTAAAATTGAAAACAAAACGTTTTTCAAACAAATAAAAAAACTTCTCACCAAATTATTTTACTCAATGCCTGCAGAGGACCATCGGAGGAGAAGACTCCATTGATCCAGCTCCTTATGGGCAGTTTTTTTTTTCTAAAAGTACACAGATCCAATTTCTTCTACTTTTTTTTTTTTTGTTTGTTTTTTAAGTTGTTGATGTTTGTTGTTTTTGTATGATGAAACAAATTTCAACAGATAGTTGTAAATGAACGAAAAAAAATTAAAAATTAAGCAGATATAAATAATAATAAAAAATAAAACAGATATATATATATATATATATACTGGATTATATTTGAGAAAGAATTTCAACAGATAGAGAGAAAGAACAAGAGAGAGAGAAAGAAAGATTGCAACAGATCCTGGTTTGGCCTATTTCAACAGATAATAAAATTGAACAGATAGAATTATATTGAAAATTGTGACTGGTTTGTTGAACAGATAAGAAATTTTGGATAGATATTTGAACAGATAAGAGATTAAATATGAACTGATAATAAAATTTAGACAAAAATTTGCACAGATAGGGAAAAAAATTAAACAGATGGTCAAGATTTTTGAATATATAGACAAAACAAATAATAATTAAACACTTAAATATAAATTTGAACATATTGAAAAAAAAAAATTCAACAGATAAATTAAGGAGTAAAATTGAAAACAAAACGTCTTTCAAACAAATAAGAAGACTTCGCCAAATTATTTTACTCAATGCCCGCAGAGGATCATCTGGACGAGAAGACTCCATTGATCCAAATCCTTATGGATGCTTTTTTTTCTTCAAGCACACAGATCCAATTTCTCCTCCTTTTTTTTTTTTTTTTTGTTTTTTAAGTTGTTGATCTTTTTTGTTGTTGTATGATGAAACACATTTCAACAGATAGTTGTAAATGAACCAAAAAAAAAATTAAAAATTAAGCAGATAGAAATAATAATAAAAAATAGAACAGATATATATATACTGGATTATATTTGAGAAAGAATTTCATCGGATAGAGAGAAAGAACAAAAGAGAGAGAGAAAGATTGCAACAGATCCTGGTTTGGTGTATTTCAACAGATAATAAAATTGAACAGATAGAAATAAATTGAAGATTGTTACTGGTTTGTCGAACGGATAAGAAATTTTGGATAGATATTTGAACAGATAAGAGATTAAAATTGAACTGATATTAAAATCTAGACAAATTTGCACAGATAGGGAAAAAAATTGAACAGATAGTCAAGATTTTTGAATATATAGACAAAAAAATAATAATTAAACACTTAAATGTAAATTTAAACAAATAGAAAAAAAATTGAACAGATAAGTTAAGTTGTAAAATTGAAAACAAAACGACTTTCAAAACAAATAAAAAGATTACACACCAAATTATTTTGCTCAATGCCTGCAGAGGACCATCGGAGGAGAAGACTCCATTGATCCAGCTCCTTATGGACAGTTTTTTTTCTTCAAGCACACCGATCCAATTTCTTCTTCTCTCTTTTTTTTTTTTTTTTTTTTTTTAAAGTTGTTGATCTTTGTTGTTGTTGTATGATAAAAAAATTGCAACAGATAGTTGTAAATGAACAAAAAAAAATTAAAAATTAAGCAGATAGAAATAATAATACAAAATAGAACAGATATATATATATATATACTGGATTATATTTGAAAAAGAATTTCAACAGATAAAGAGAAAGAACAAGAGAGAGAGAAAGAAAGATTGCAACAGATCCCGGTTTGGTCTATTTCAACAGATAATAAAATTAAACAGATAGAAATATATTGAAGATTGTGACTGGTTTGTTGAACAGATAAGAAATTTTGGATAGATATTTGAACGGATAAGAGATTAAAATTGAACTGATAGTAAAATCTAGACAAAAAGTTGCACAGATAGGGAAAAAAAATTGAACAGCTAGTCAAGATTTGTGAATATATAGACAAAAAAATAATAATTAAACACTTAAATGTAAATTTGAACATATAGAAAAAAAAAATAAAACAGATAAATAAAGGAGTAAAATTGAAAACAAAACGCCTTTCAAACAAATAAAAAGACTTCTCACCAAATTATTTTACTCAAAGCCTGCAGAGGACCATCGGAGGAGAAGACTCCATTGATCCAAATTTTTATGGATGCTTTTTTTCTTCAATCACAGATATAATTTCTTCCTTTTTTTTTTTTTTAAGTTGTTGATCTTTGTTGTTGTTGTTGTATGATGAAACAAATTTTGACAGAGATAGTTGTAAATGAACCAAAAAATAAAAATTAAGGATAGAAATAATAATAAAAATAGAACAGATATATATATATATATATATTGGATTATATTTGAGAAAGAATTTCAACAGATAGAGAAAAAGAACAAGAGAGAGAGAAAGAAAGATTGCAATAGATCGTGGGTTTGGTGTATTTCAACGTATAATAACAATGAACAAATAGAAATATATTGAAGATTGTGACCGGTTTGTTGAATGTATAAAAATTTTGGATAGATATTCTAACAGTATAATAGATTAAAATTGAATCGATAATAAAATCTAGACAAAAATTTGCACGTATAAGGAAAAAATTGACCAGATATTCAAGATTTTGAATATATAGAAAAAATAATAATAATTAAACACTTAAATGTAAATTTGAACATATAGAAAAAAAATTCAACAGATAAATTAAGAGTAAAATTGAAAACAAAACGCCTCTTTCATAACAAATAAAAAGACTTCTTACCAAATTGTTTTACTCAATGCTCATGAGGACCATCTGAGAAGAAGACTCCATTGATCACACTCTTTATTGACAATTTTTTTTCTTCAAGCACACAGATCCAACTTCTCCTCCTTTTTTTCTTTTTTTTTTTTAAGTTGTTAATCTTTGTTGTTGTTCTATGATGAAACAAATTGCACAAGATGGTTGTAAATGAACCTAAAAAAAATTTAAAATTAAGCAGATAGAAATAATAATAAAAAATAGAACAGATATATATATATATATACTGGATTATATTTGAGAAAGAATTTCAACAGAGAGAGAGAAAGAGCAAGAGAGAAAGAAAGATTGCAACAGAGATCCTCGGTTCTGGTATTTCAACAGATAATAAAATTGAATGATAGAAATATAATGAAGATTGTGACTGGTTTCTTGAACAGATAAGAAATTTTGGATAAATATTTGAACAGAAAAGAGATTAAAATTGAACTGATAGTAAAATCTAGACCAAAATTTGCACAGATAGGAAAAAAAAATCGAACAAATAGTCAAGATTTTTGAATATATAGACACAAAAATAATAATTAAACACTCAATTGTAAATTTGAACACATAGAAAAAAAAAATTGAACATATAAGTTAAGGAGTAAAATTGAAAACAAAACGACTTTCAAAACAAATAAAAAGATTTCACACCAAATTATTTTACTCAATGCCTGTAGAGGACCATCGGAGGAGAAGACTCCATTGATCCAACTCCTTATGGATAGTTTTTTTTTTCTTCAAGCACACAGATCCAATTTCTCCTCCTTTTTTTTTTTTTATTTTTTTTATATAGTTGTTGATCCTTGTTGTTGTTGTATGATGAAACAAATTGCAACAAATAGTTGTAAATGAACCAACAAAAAATTAAAAATTAAGCAGATAGAAATAATAATAAAAAATAGAACATATATATATATATACTGGATTATATTTGAGAAAAAATTTCAACAGATAGAGAGAAAGAACAAGAGAGAGAGAGAGAAAGAAAGATTGCTACAGATCCAGGTTTCATGTATTTCAACAGATAATAAAATTGAACAGATAGAAATAATTTGAAGATTATGACTGGTTTGTTGAACGGATAAGAAATTTTGGATAGATAATTGAACAGATAAGAGATTAAAACTGAACTGATAGTAAAGTCTAGACAAAAATTTGCACAGATAGGGAAAAAAATGAATAGATAAATAAGATTTTGAATATATAGACAAAAAAATAATAATTAAACACTTAAATGTAAATTTGAACATATAGAAAAAAAAAAATTAAACAGATAAATTAAGGAGTAAAATTGAAACAAAGCTTTTTCAAACAAATGAAAAGACTTCTCACCAAATTATTTTACTAAATGCTACAGAGGACCATCGGAAGAGAAGACTTCATTGATTCAGCTTCTTATGGACAGTTTTTTTTCTTCAAGCACACAGATCCAATTTCTCTTCCTTTTTTTCTTTTAAGTTGTTTATCTTTGTTTTTGTTGTATGATGAAACAAATTGCAACAGATAATTGTAAATGAACCAAAAAAAAATTAAAAATTAAGCGGATAGAAATAATAATAAAAATAGAACATTTATATATACTGGATTATGTTTGAGAAAGAATTTCAACAGATAGAGAGAAAGAACAAGAGAGAGGGAAAAAAAGATTGCAACAGATCATGGTTTGCTGTATTTCAACAGATTATAAAATTGAACAGATAGAAATATATTGAAGATTGTGACTGGTTTATTGAACAGATAAAAAATTTTGGATAGATATTTGAACAGATAAGAGATTAAAATTGAACTGATAATAAAATCTAGACAAAAACTTGCACAGATAGGGAAAAAAATTGAATAGATAGTCAAGATTTTTGAATATATAGACAAAAAAATAATAATTAGACAGTTAAATGTAAATTTGAACGTATAGAAAAAAAAAGTGAACAGATAAATAAAAGAGTAAAATTGAAAACAAAACGTCTTTCAAACAAATAAAAAGACTTCTCACCAAATTATTTTACTCAATGCCTGCAGAGGACCATCGGAGGAGAAGACTCCATTGATCCAGCTCCTTATGGACAGTTTTTTTTTCCTCAAGCACACAGATCTAATTTCTCTTCCTTTTTTTTTTTTTTTTTAAGTTGTTGATCATTGTTGTTATTGTATGATGAAACAAATTGTGACAGATAGTTGTAAATGAACCAAAAAAATTAAAAATTAAGCAGATAGAAATAATAATAAAAAATAGAACAGATATATATATATATATATACTGGATTATATTTGAGAAAAAATTTCAACAGATAGAGAAAAAGAACAAGAGAGAGAGAAAGACAGATTGCAATAGATCCAGGTTCGGTGTATTTCAACAGATAATAAAAATGAACATATAGAAATATATTGAAGATTGTGACTGGTTTGTTGAACAGATAAAAATTTTGGATAGATATTTGAACAGATAATAGATTAAAATTGAACTGATAATAAAATCCAGACAAAAATTTGCACAGATAAGGAAAAAATTGACCAGATAGTCAAGATTTTTGAATATATAGAAAAAAAAATAATTAAACACTTAAATGTTAATTTGAACATATAGAAAAAAAAATTCAACAGATAAATTAAAGAGTAAAATTGAAAACAAAACGTCTTTCATAACAAGTAAAAAGACTTCTCACCAAATTGTTTTACTCAATGCCTGCAGAGGACCATCGGAGGAGAAGACTCCATTGATCCCACTCTTTATGGACAATTTTTTTTCTTCAAGCACACAGATCCAATTTCTCCTCCATTTTTTATTTATTTATTTATTTTTTTTTAAGTTGTTGATCTTTGTTGTTGTTCTATAGTGAAACAAATTGCACCAGATAGTTGTAAATGAACCCAAAAAAAATTAAAAATTAAGCAGATAGAAATAATAATAAAAAATAGAACTTATATATATATATACTGATTATATTTGAATAAGAATTTCAACAGATAGAGAGAAAGAACAAGAGAGAGAGAAGGAAAGATTGCAACAGATCCTGGTTTGGTGTATTTCAACAGATAATAAAATTGAACAGATAGAAATAAATTGAAGATTGTTACTGGTTTGTTGAACAGATAAGAAATTTTGGATAGATATTTGAACAGATAAGAGATTAAAATTGAACTGAAAATAAAATCTAGACAAAAACTTGCACAGATAGGGAAAAAAATTGAACAGATAGTCAAGATTTTTGAATATATAGACAAAAAAATAATAATTAAACAGTTAAATGTAAATTTGAACATATAGAAAAAAAAATTCAACAGATAAATAAAAGAGTATAATTGAAAACAAAACGTCTTTCAAACAAATAAAAAGACTTCTCACCAAATTATTTTACTCAAAGCCTGCAGAGGACCATCGGAGGAGAAGACTCCATTGATCCAGCTCCTTATGGACAGTTTTTTTTTCTTCAAGCACACAGATCTAATTTCTCTTCCCTTTTTTTTTTTTTTTTAAGTTGTTGATCTTTGTTGTTGTTGTATGATGAAACAAATTGTGACAGATAGTTGTAAATGAACGAAAAAAATTAAAAATTATGCAGATAGAAATAATAATAAAAAATAGAACAGATATATATATATATATATACTGGATTATATTTGAGAAAGAATTTCAACAGATAGAGAAAAAGAACAAGGGAGAGAGATAGATGGATTGCAATAGATCCTGGTTCGGTGTATTTCAACAGATAATAAAAATGAACAGATGGAAATATATTGAAGATTGTGACTGGTTTGTTGAACAGATAAAAATTTTGGATAGATATTTGAACAGATAATAGATTAAAATTGAACTGATAATAAAATCCAGACAAAAATTTGCACAGATAAGGAAAAAATTGACCAGATAGTCAAGATTTTTGAATATATAGAAAAAAAAAAATAATTAAACACTTAAATGTTAATTTGAACATATAGAAAAAAAAATTCAACAGATAAATTAAAGAGTAAAATTGAAAACAAAACGTCTTTCGTAACAAGTAAAAAGACTTCTCACCAAATTGTTTTACTCAATGCCTGCAGAGGACCATCGGATGAGAAGACTCCATTGATCCAGCTCCTTATGGACAAATTTTTTTCTTCAAGCACACAGATCCAATTTCTCCTCGTTTTTTTTTTTTTTTTTAAGTTGTTGATCTTTGTTGTGGTTCTATAGTGAAACAAATTGCACCAGATAGTTGTAAATGAACCCAAAAAAAATTAAAAATTAAGCAGATCGAAATAATAATAAAAAATAGAACATATATATATATATATATACTGGATTATATTTGAGAAACAATTTCAACAGATAGAGAGAAAGAACAAGAGAGAGAGAAAGAAAGATTGCAACAGATCCTGGTTTGGTGTATTTCAACAGATAATAAAATTGAACAGATAGAAATATAATGAAGATTGTGACTGGTTTGTTGAACAGATTAGAAATTTTGGATAGATATTTGAACAGAAAAGACATTAAAATTGAACTGATATTAAAATCTAGACAAAAATTTGCACAGATATGGAAAAAAATCGAACAAATAGCCAAGATTTTTGAATATATAGACACAAAAATAATAATTAAACACTGAATTGGAAATTTGAACACATAAAAAAAAATTGAACATATAAGTTATGTTGTAAAATTGAAAACAAAACGACTTTCAAAACAAATAAATAGATTTCACACCAAATTATTTTACTCAATGCTTGCAGAGGACCATCGGAAAAGAATACTCCATTGATCCAGCTCCTTATGGACAATTTTTTTTTTCTTCAAGCACACAGATCCAATTTCTCCTTCTTCTTTTTTTTTTTAAGTTGTTGATCTTTGTTGTTGTTGTATGATGAAACAAATTGCAACAAATAGTTGTAAATGAGCCAACAAATAATTTAGAATTAAATAGATAGAAATAATAATAAAAAATAGAACACATATATATATATACTGGATTATATTTGAGAAAAAAATTCAACAGATAGAGAGAAAGAACAAGAGAAAGAGAAAGAAAGATTGCAACAGATCCAGGTTTGGTTTATTTCAACAGATAATAAAATTGAACAGATAGAAATAATTTGAAGATTATGACTGGTTTGTTGAACGGATAAGAAATTTTGGATAGATATTTGAACAGATAAGAGATTAAAATTGAACTGGTAGTAAAATCTAGACAAAAATTTGCACAGATAGGGGAAAAAATTGAACAGATAGTTAAGATTTTTTAATATATAGATAAAAAAATAATAATTAAACACTTAAATGTAAATTTGAACATATAGAAAAAAAAATTGAACAGATAAATTAATGAGTAAAATTGAAAACAAAGTGTTTTTCAAACAAATGAAAAGACTTCTCACAAAATTATTTTACTAAATGCTTCAGAGGACCATCGGAGGAGCAGACTCCACTGATTCAGCTCCTTATGGACAGTTTTTTTTCTTTAAGCACACAGATCCAATTTCTCTTCCTTTTTCTTTTTTTTTTTTTTTTGTTTAGTTGTTGTTGTTGTATGATGAAACAAATTGCAACAGATAATTGTAAATGAACCAAAAAAAAATTAAAAATTAAGCGGATAGAAATAATAATAAAAAATAGAACAGTTATATATATATATACTGGATTATGTTTGAGAAAGAATTTCAACAGATAGAGAAAAAGAACAAGAGAGAGAGAAAGAAAGATTGCAACAGATCATGGTTTGCTGTATTTCAACAGATAATAAAATTGAACAGATAGAAATATATTGAAGATTGTTACTGGTTTGTTGAACAGATAAGAAATTTTGGATAGATATTTGAACTGATAATAGATTAAAATTGAACTGATAATAAAATCTAGACAAAAACTTGAACAGATAGGAAAAAAAATTGAACAGATAGTCAAGATTTTTGAATATATAGACAAAAAAATAATAATTAAACAGTTAAATGTAAATTTGAACATATAGAAAAAAAAATTCAACAGATAAATTAAGAAGTAAAATTGAAAACAAAACGTCTTTCAAAACAAATAAAAAGACTTTTCACCAAATTATTTTACTCAATGCCTACAGAGGACCATCGGAGGAGAAGACGCTATTGATCTAACTCCTTATGGACAGCTTTATTCTTTAAGCACACAGATCCAATTTCTCTTCCTTTTTTTTTTTTTTTTAAGTTGTTGATCTTTCTTGTTGTTGTATGATGAAACAAATTGTGACAGATAGTTGTAAATGAACCAAAAAAAATTAAAAATTAAGCAGATAGAAATAATAAAAAAAATTAAAACATATATATATATATTGGATTATATTTGAGAAAGAATTTCAACAGATAGAGAGAAAGAACAAGAGAGAGAGAAAGAAAGATTGCAATAGATCCTGGTTTGGTGTATTCCAACAGATAATAAAATGAACCGATAGAAATCTATTGAAGATTGTGACTGGTTTGTTGAACAGATATGAAATTTTGGATAGATATTTGAACAGATAAGAAATTAAAATTGAACTGATAATAAAATCTAGACAAAAATTTGCACAGATATGGAAAAAAAATTGAACAGATAGTCAAGATTTTTGAATAGATAGACAAAAAAATAATAGTTGAACACTTAACTGCAAATTTGAACATATAGAACAATAAAATTCAACAGATAAATTAAGGAGTAATATTGAAAACAAAACGTCTTTCATAACAAATAAAAAGACTTCTCACCAAATTGTTTTGCAGAATGCCTGTAGAGGACCATCGGAGGAGAAGACTCCATTGATCCAGCTCCTTATGGACAGTTTTTTTTCTTCAAGCACACAGATCCAATTTCTCCTCCTTTTTTTATTTTTTAAGTTGTTGATCTTTGTTGTTGTTGTATGATGAAACAAATTGCAACAGATAGTTGTAAATGAAGTAAAAAAAATTAAAAATTAAGCAGATAGAAATAATAATAGAAAATAGAACAGATATATATATACTGGATTATATTTGAGAAAGAATTTCAATAGATAGAGAGAAAGAACAAGAGAGACAGTAAGAAAGATTGCAACAGATCCTGGCTTGGTGTATTTCAACAGATAATAAAATTGAACGGATATAATTATTTAGAAGATTGTGAAAGGTTTGTTGAACAGATAAGAAATTTTGGATAGATATTTGAACAGATAAGAGAGCAAAATTGAACTGATAATAAAATCTAGACAAAAATTTGCACAGATAGGGAAAAAATTGAACAGATAGTCAAGATTTTTGAATATATATAGAAAATAATAATTAAACACATAAATGTAAATTTGAACATATAGAAAAAAAAAATTCAACAGATAATTTAAGGGGTAAAATTGAAAACAAAACGTCTTTCAAAACAAATAAAAAGACTTCTCACCAAATTATTTTACTCAATGTTTGCAGAGGACCATCGGAGGAGAAGAGCCCATTGATCCAGCTCTTAATGGACAATTTTTTTTCTTCAAACAAACAAATCCAATTTCTCCTCCTTTTTTTTTTTTTTTTTTTAAATTTGTTTATCTTTGTTGTTGTTGTATTATGAAACAAATTGCAATAGATAGTTGTAAATGAACCAAAAAAAAAAACTAAAAATTAAGCAGATAGAAATAATAACAAAAAATAGAACAGATATATATATATATATATACTGGATTATATTTGAGTAAGAATTTCAACAGATAGAGAGAAAGAACAAGAGAGAGAGAAGGAAAGATTGCAACAGATCCTGGTTTGGTGTATTTCAACATATAATAAAATTGAACAGATAGAAATAAATTGAAGATTGTTACTGGTTTGTTGAACAGATAAGAAATTTTGGATAGATATTTGAACAGATAAGAGATTAAAATTGAAATGATAATAAAATCTAGACAAAAACTTGCACAGATAGGGGAAAAAATTGAACAGATAGTCAAGATTTTTGAATATATAGACAAAAAAATAATAATTAAACAGTTAAATGTAAATTTGAACATATAGAAAAAAAAAATTAAACAGATAAATAAAAGAGTATAATTGAAAACAAAACGTCTTTCAAACAAATAAAAAGACTTCTCACCAAATTATTTTATTCAAAGCCTGCAGAGGACCATCGGAGGAGAAGACTCCATTGATCCAGCTCCTTATGGACAGTTTTTTTTTCTTCAAGCACACAGATCTAATTTCTCTTCCTTTTTTTTTTTTTTTAAGTTGTTGATCTTTGTTGTTGTTGTATGATGAAACAAATTGTGACAGATAGTTGTAAATGAACGAAAAAAATTAAAAATTAAGCAGATAGAAATAATAATAAAAAATAGAACAGATATATATATGTATATATACTGGATTATATTTGAGAAAGAATTTCAACAGATAGAGAAAAAGAACAAGAGAGAGAGAAAGATAGATTGCAATAGATCCTGGTTCGGTGTATTTCAACAGATAATAAAAATGAACAGATAGAAATATATTGAAGATTGTGACTGGTTTGTTGAACAGATAAAAATTTTGGATAGATATTTGAACAGATAATAGATTAAAATTGAACTGATAATAAAATCCGCATAAAAAATTTGCAGATAAGGAAAAAATTGACCAGATAGTCAAGATTTTTGAATATATAGAAAAAAAAAATAATTAAACACTTAAATGTTAATTTGAACATATAGAAAAAAAAATTCAACAGATAAATTAAAGAGTAAAATGGAAAACAAAACGTCTTTCATAACAAGTAAAAAGACTTCTCACCAAATTGTTTTACTCAATGCCTGCAGAGGACCATCGGAGGAGAAGACTCCATTGATCCAGCTCCTTATGGACAAATTTTTTTCTTCAAGCACACAGATCTAATTTCTCCTCGGTTTTTTTTTTTTTTTTTAAGTTGTTGATCTTTGTTGTTGTTCTATAGTGAAACAAATTGCACCAGATAGTTGTAAATGAACCCAAAAAAAATTAAAAATTAAGCAGATCGAAATAATAATAAAAAATAGAACATATATATATATACTGGATTATATTTGAGAAACAATTTCAACAGATAGAGAGAAAGAACAAGAGAGAGAGAAAGAAAGATTGCAACAGATCCTGGTTTGGTGTATTTCAACAGATAATAAAATTGAACAGATAGAAATATAATGAAGATTGTGACTGGTTTGTTGAACAGATTAGAAATTTTGTGTAATAACCCTCACACTGCTTTGATCATACTCATATGTATTATGTATGATTTTGCTTTGTTAAGCTGCATTTGAATCTTGACTTGCTTTGCATTCTTGACTTGTCTTGCATAAAGTGATACTTGAGTATTATGTTCCTTTGGTGTGTGTGTGTGTGTCACGACCAACCCCAACTTGCCCAGTCGTATACGAGATGGCCAAGAACCCGAGGTTACCAAAGGCCTCTTACAAGAATTCACGCACAACTCGAGTAAATATGTGGGGCTTACAAATGCGGAAGCAATAAATTAACATACAAGCAATCCATAAAAGCACTGCTTAAGTCGAATGAAAAGACATACATCTTTGATGGCTTTAAAATAACAGAATAGAGTACATGAATTACATCTTGACAAAAGGCTTTCGCCTTCAAATACAAAAATTTCAATGAAATAACCAAGAAGCATGATCTTCAAGATGCTGCAAAACACGAATGCAAAACATGTCGGCAAAAACATCGGCAAACAAGTCTAGGCGTCTCCCCCCCCCTGCTCATCACCTACATATATATATAGAGAGGGTGAGCTTGGATACTCAGTGAATGGCATAAACAATAAAGGGTTTACATGAATGATATCCGAGGTCTTTAACAAAACTATACATAGTACAAATCAAGTTGTCTTCCAAATCTTTCAAAGCTTCAAGGGATGTTCATTAACATCAATATAATACGAGTGATGACATTCTGGACAAGCAAACCCACGCGGTAAAACCGTCAGTGGCAAGGCAAGACAAGACAAGAGAGATCTCTAAACAAGGATGTCGTTGCATTATAGTCCCCGACACTAAGGACTTGTGCCACAAATGCTTAAAGTCCTCGCACGTTTGGACTTCCAAACTTGTGCTACAAATGCTTATAGTCCCCTAGCACGTGATTTGGTGCCACAAATGCTTAAAGTCCCCGCACGACGGACTTCGAATGGTCATCAAAACAAGACATAACATTTGATACTCAAGGTAGGGTTAATCATTCATGCTTACAAACACTTTTCAAAACAGGGCAAAACAATACTTTTATCAAGTCAAAGCAATCATAGCTTTATTAAGAATGCCACTCACATAGTTCTTCGAACGTCGGGGTCAAGGCCAGTCCAAGTCCTACAAAAACATGGCCAGTTCAATTAATACACTTACAAACAAGTTTCACATGGCTGCAAATGATCTCGGATGCCCCAAGACTAAGTCAAATCAAAGCAAACACTGTTTCTTATTCCGGAAGACATGCTGGGCAACTAACCAGGTCTTGGCCGAGGTTCCACACCTCCTTGCCGAGGTGAGGTTCCGAGGCCACATTCAAGGACAAATGAAGTCGGGAAAACCTGGGTTTCCCTCTGCTCAAGAACATCAAGAACATGAACAAGAAGAACACGAAGGAATGAATGCAAGGATCATAACTTATCATTTATAAAATCGTAGATCTCATGCAATGAGTTTGAAAACATGGACCTGGACGCCCATACTAGAATATCTTGGTGAAACAAACACAAATGCATGGATTTCAATGCAAGCTTTCAGATCCAATCAAGGCTTTTCTTCAAGAACACATGAAGGTCACATTTTCTTTCCAAAACCAACTTTAAATCAACACATGATATGCAAGACAGCTTCAATCATGCAATGCTGCTAGATGTTCATCAAGTACAACAAAAGAAGATTGGGATTCTTACCTCGGATCACTTAATCTAACGGGTCCAACACCAAGGATCGAGCTTGCTAATCACTTTCTCACTCTAGAACTCCTCCTAGAGCTTCTCTCTCCTCAAGAACAAGACTTATAACAAAATGAGACATTTCTAGATTTGCTTACCGATATAACATTCAAATTTCGGACACGTGCTAGCTTGGTTGGTTCAACTTAAAAAATGATTGATTGAAAAGACAAGTCTCGACAAGGCGTGTTCAACAAGCTTGGTGGCAAGGAACTCCGGGCAATGACATCGCCAACAACAAGACTTGCAAGAAATAACATCGGCTAAAGACAAACTTGACAACAGGGTAACAAGGACATCGGCTAGGGAGGTCAACACTTGACTAAGCTGTGCCACACCTCGGCCAGGGGTGTGCCACATCTCGGCCTAGGTCATACCTTCCCAGGGTCAAAGGTCACTAAGGGTAGAACATCTCGGCTAAGTAGTGACATCTCGGCTAACATGCTGAGGTGAGAAGGAAGGCCAGACAAGCGATTCTAAGTACAAGGATTCAAAGGTGATCTAGGCTCATGACAACCTCGGCACATACACACACACACACACACACACACCAAAGGAACATAACACTTAAGTATCACTTATGCAAGACAAGTCAAGGATGCAAAGCAAGTCAAGATTAAAATTGCAAGCTCAACAAAACAAGATCATATATAATGCATATGAGTATGGTCGAAGCAGTGTGAGGGTTATTACACCCTTCCCCCCTTAAGAAGTTTGGTCCCCAAACTTGAGTTACCTTATCCTAAGAACGATTCTGGATGTCAATCCTCATATCTTCTTCCATCTCCCATGAGGCTTCCTTGCCATAATCTTCCTTCCACTCATCCTTCACCATCTATTGCCTTATTTCTCAATTGTCTTACTTGCCTATCAATAATACGCATTGGTCTCTCCTCATAGCTCAATTCTTCATCATCCACAATCTCAAAATGATCAACCACATGCAGGGATCTCAATATACTTCCTCAACATTGAAATATGGAATACATTGTGAACTTGACTCGATTGTGGTAGAGCAAGTCTCTAGCGAAGGTGTTAATCTTCTCAAGAATTTCAAATGGCCCGATGTAACGAGGTGCTAATTTGCCCTTCTTCCCAAATCTAAAACTCCTTTCACAGGAAATCTTCAGAATACATGGTCTCCAACTTCAAATTCCAATTCTCTTCTTCTTTGGTCGGCATAGCTCTTCCGCCGACTTTGGCGCTCGATCCTCCGTCGAATAAGCTTAATCTTCTCGGTTGTTACTTGAATCGGTTCGGGGCGATCAAAACTTTATCTCCTACTTCGGTCCAACATATCGGCGACCGCACTTCCTTCCATACAAAGCTTCAGATGGTGCCATGCCAATCTTGGCTTGATAACCTGTTGTTATAACTCTACTAATGGTAAGTGTGTTTCCCAACTTCCTTTGAAATCCAATACACATAACGAGCATATCTTCAAGTGTCTGATTTGTCCTTTCTCGCCCCATCGGTTTGGGGTGAAATCTTGTGCTAAACCTCAACTCGGTTCCCAAAGCCCTCTGTAAACTTTGCCAAAACTCGCAAACAAACTTGGATCTCGATGCAAAACAATTGACATCGGACTCCATGAAGTCTCACAATCTCATTCATATACTGATACTAGCCTGGTCGGTGAATGAATAGTCCGAACAAGAAATGTCTTGACTTAGTTAATCTGTCGATTATGACCCAAATCGAGTCCATCCCTTTCGTGTCTTGGCAAACCAATCACAAAGTCCATGGAGATATGTTCCCATTTCCATTCAGAATCGACAAAGGTTGAAGGAGTCCTGCTGGTCTCGATGTTCTCGCTTTCACTTGTTGACATTGCAAGCATCGAGATACAAACTCGGCTATTTCTCTCTTCATGTTCGCCACCAAAAGGTTTGCTTCATATCTTGATACATCTTAGTGTTCCACGGATGAACAAAGAATTCTAGAACTATGAGATTCTCGCAAAATCCTTCTTTTCAACTCGAACGTCGGCCACACAATCTTCCTTCAAACTTGAGCACTCCATCTTCAAAGGTGTAACTCGATCTCGGCTTGGTATCAATCTCTCGGCAACCTTCGAGGAATTCATCATTCATCTGTCTTGACTTTACTTCATCAATAATGGTCGGCTCTTTGAGATTATGGCTACATGCTAAACTTCCCATTGATCTTCGCTTAATGCATCGACTCTCGAGTTGGCTTTGCACGGGTGATATTGAATTTGCATGTCGTAGTCCTTCAATAATTCCACCATCTTCTCGCCTCCAATTTAGTTCCTCTGAGTAAATAAATACTTCAAACTCTTGTGATCCGTGAAAACACGGCAAGAAGCTCCATACAAGTAATGTCGCCAAATCTTCAAGGCAAATACCACTTTGCTAATTCTAAGTCATGGGTAGGGTAGTTCTTCTCATGAAGTTTCAACCGACGAGATGCATATGCTATGACCTTACCCCTTTGCATTAATACACAACCCAAACCCTTATGTGAAGCATCAGAAATCTGAAATTCCTCATTACTTGATGGAAGTACAAGAACTGAGTCAGTAACTAACCTCGTCTTCAATTCTCAAATGTCAATTTCTATCTTTGGTCCATTCAGATGCCACTCCTTCCGAGTTAATCGTGTCAAAGGCATCGCAATCCTTGAGAAGTCTTTCACAAACTTTCGTAGTAACCGCCAAACCTAGGAAACTACGAACCTCGGACACGCTGGTGGCGTCGGCCAATTTACCACGGCTTCAATCTTGGGATCAATCGAGATACCTTCTTCATTAATCACATGCCCTAGGAATGAAATCGGAAAGCCAAAACTCACATTTACTCAACTTAGCATACAACTTCCTGTCCCTCAAAATCTGTAAGGCAAGTCTCAAGTGGTTTTCATGTTCAGCTTTACTCTTGGAATAGATTAGGATATCATCAATGAAGACAACTACAAACTCATCTAAATGCGGTTTGAAGACTCTGTTCATTAAGTCCATAAATGCAGCAGGGGCATTGGTTACACCAAAAGGCATCACTAAAAACTCGTAGTGGCCATATCTGGTTCGAAATGCCGTCTTCTCAACATCCTCGGCTTTAACCTTAAGCTGATGGTAACCCGACCTAAGGTCAATCTTGGAAAAGACTCGTGCTCCTTGAAGTTGATCTAGCAAATCATCAATCCTAGGCAATGGGTACTTATTCTTAATGGTTACTTTATTAAGTCCTCTGTAGTCAATGCAAAGACGAAGTGTACCATCCTTTTTCTTAACAAACAATGGTGCTCCCCATGGTGATGTGCTCGGCCTAACAAAACCCTTATCCAACAATTCAGAATCATGCCTTCAATTCCTTAAGTTAATTTGGGGCCATTCTATAAGGTGTTTTGGAGATCGGTGGGTTCTGACATGATGTCCACAAGAACTCTATTTCTCTATCGACTAAGTGGCGTGCAATTCATCCGAAAGACATCGGAGAATTCACTAACAACCTGGGATATCGGCTAACTTAGCATTTCCATTCGATCACTCAAGATACTACACAAGTAGCCATGGCATCCTTTCGAATTAGCTTATAGGCTTTAATGGATGAAATCAAGTAAGGTGGGGACACTACACCTCTACCTCGAAAATGACCTCGGCTTGGCTTGGGGTTTCAAAGTAACGCTCTTAGAAACACAATCAATAGATGCATGATTCATCACTAACCAATCCATCCCCAATATAACATCAAAGTGGGTCATGCTTAATGGCATCAAATCAACTAACAACTCTACACCCTTAATCCCAACAACACACTCTCTATAAATAGATGCAACAATCATAGTTCTCCCAGATGGAGCAGATACATATAACACATAACCAAGGGGTTCTCGTGGTCTATTCAACTTCTCGGCAAACTTAGCAGATATGAATGAATGCGAGATCCCGAATCAATTAACACATAAGCATCTTGAGAGCAGATTGAAGTATACCGACACTCTTGTTTCAAAGATTCAGGTGTCTCCGGCACTAGAGCGAAAACTCGCCTCGCCTCATTTGTGTCCTGCCGACATTGCTTCCTGCAGAGCAGAGGTGCTCCCACTTTTCCTACCATCATCAATCCTTGACTTTGGGCAATCTTTCACACGATGACCCATCTCCCCACATTCAAAACAAGCGCCGACGCCCCGGCAAACCCACGAATCGGCCTCCCACAACTTGCACATCGGCTTAGTACTACCTTCCGGTTCGAGTTCTCGGAGCTTCCACGCTTTCTTCTTAGCATTAAACGGAGCTCGGCGGTTGTCATAGTTCTGTCTCTTTCTCTGGTTCTCTCCTGCATTCTGATATCGGCTCAAGTTGGTTTCTGCAAGGATAGCCTTGTCCAAGACTCCAGCGTAAGTTGGCATGTTGAGCATGTTAACTCTATCCTGTATCGGTCCACGCAGTCCACTTTCAAACTTCCTAGCTTTCCTATACTCATCACTGACCATATGAGGTGCATACCTCGCCAATTCGGTGAAGGCACGATCGTATTCTCGCCATCGCCCTGCTTCCTTGTGTGAGGGTCTGAAACTCAGTGATCTTGCGATCTCGGACACTAAGGGGAAAATGCTTATTATAAAATAGTTCCAAAAATTTGGCCCAAGTTAAATCAGGGTTTCCTTCTCGTGGCATCAACCACCATCTTCCGGCATCATCATCTAATGTAAATGCGGCTAATGCCACCTTTTGAGCATCTGTGCTGGGAAAGATTTCACACAACTTCTCCATTCCTAGAACCCACGCTTCGGCTTTCATTGGTTCTATGCCCGCTTGGAACCTCGGCGGGTTCATCTTCTTGAATTCCTTAATCAAAGTCATGGTTCCATCTCCATACAAGGTGGTGTGAGGGTACTTGAGGTTCGGAGGAGGTGGAGGTGGAATCATATATCGCCATTCGTCTGCTTCGGCCGGGTAGTTGTAGCACTAACATTCTGTTGTCTCACTTGTCTTAACTCTCGAGTTAACCCTTCCACTAGTCTTTCTAATCGGTCCATCGTCCTCGATCGATCTCGCCAACCGGTGGTCTTCCTCTCCTCATAGTGCTATGAGTATGCGAAATGTGACTTTAAAAGCAGAATGTAGAACAAGTATGCATGCTAGCAACAAGTAATCATCTTTGGGATGATGCACACATTTGTCAAGTAGCAAGCAACATGATGCAATCCTATGATCTTTCTAAGGGAAATCCTATGCTCTTTAGGACTCGAGTGTGTGAATAACGTACTATAAGAAACTTGTGCTCGATACCAATCATCACGACCCCAACCCGCCTCAGAAGGTCGGCGCCGAGATGGCGAAGAACCGAGGTTACCAAAGGCCTCTTACAAGAATTCACGCACAACTCGGAGTAAATATGTGGGGCTTACAAATGCGGAAGCAATAAATTAACATACAAGCGATCCATAAAAGCAAAGCTTAAGTCGAATGAAATGACATACATCTTTGATGGCTTTAATATAACAGAATAGAGTACATGAATTACATCTTGACAAAAGGCTTCTCGGCCTTCAAATACAAAAATTTCAATGAAATAACCAAGAAGCATGATCTTCAAGATCTTTGCAAAACACGAATGCAAAACATGTCGGCAAAAACATCGGCAAACAAGTCTAGGCGTCTCGCATACACTCATCACCTACATATATATATATAGAGGGTGAGCTTGGATACTCGATGAATGGCATAAACAATAAAGGGTTTACATGAATGATATCCGAGGTCTTTAACAAAACTATACATAGTACAAATCAAGTTGTCTTCCAAATCTTTCAAAGCTTCAAGGGATGTTCATTAACATCAATATAATACTGATGATGACATTACGGACAAGCAAACCCACGCGGTAAAACCGTCGGTGGCAAGGCAAGACAAGACAAGAGAGATCTCTAAACAAGGATGTCGTTGCATTATAGTCCCCGACACTAAGGACTTGTGCCACAAATGCTTAAAGTCCCGCGCACGGACTTCCAAACTTGTGCTACAAATGCTTATAGTCCCCTAGCACGTACGGACTGGTGCCACAAATGCTTAAAGTCCCCTGGCACGTACGGACTTCCAGAATGGTCATCAAAACAAGACATAACATTTGATACTCAAGGTAGGATTAATCATTCATGCTTACAAACACTTTTCAAAACAAGGCAAAACAATACTTTTATCAAGTCAAAGCAACATAGCTTTATTAAGAATGCCACTCACATAGTTCTTCGAACGTCGGGGTCAAGGCAAGTCCAAGTCCTACAAATACATGGCAAGTTCACTGAATTCACTTACAAACAAGTTTCACATGCATGCAAATGATCTCGGCATGCCCCAAGACTAAGTCAAATCAAAGCAAACACTGTTTCTTATTTCGGAAACATCTTTGGGCAACTAACTGTCTTGGCGAGGTTCCACACCTCCTTGCCGAGGTGAGGTTCCGAGGCCACATTCAAGGACAAATGAAGTCGGGAAAACGGTTTCCCTCGCTCAAGAACATCAAGAACATGATCATGAAGAACATGAAGGAATGAATGCAAGGATCATAACTTATCATTTATAAAATCGAGATCTCATGCAATGAGTTTGAAAACATGGACACGACGCCCATACTAGAATATCTTGGTGAAACAAACACAAATGCATGGATTTCAATGCAAGCTTTCAGATCCAATCAAGGCTTTTCTTCAAGAACACATGAAGGTCACATTTTCTTTCCAAAACCAACTTTAAATCAACACATGATATGCAAGACGGCTTCAATCATGCAATGCTAGATGATCATCAAGAACAACAAAAGGAGATTGAGATTCTAACCTCGGATCACGAATCTAACGGGTCCAACACCAAGGATCGAGCTTGCTAATCACTTTCTCACTCTAGAACTCCTCCTAGAGCTTCTCTCCTCAAGAACAAGACTTATAACAAAATGAGACATTTCTAGATTTGCTTACCGATATAACATTCATTTCGGACACGTGGCAGCTTGGTTGGTTCAACTTAAAAAATGATTGATTGAAAAGACAAGTCTCGACAAGGCGTGTTCAACAAGCTTGGTGGCAAGGAACTCCCGGCAATGACATCGCCAACAACAAGACTTGGCAAGAAATAACATCGGCTAAAGACAAACTTGACAGGTAACAAAGACATCGGCTAGGGAGGACAACACTTGACTAAGGTGCCACACCTCGGCAGGTGTGCCACATCTCGGCCTAGGTCATACCTTCCCAGGGTCAAAGGTCACTAAGGGTAGAACATCTCGGCTAAGTAGTGACATCTCGGCTAACATGCTGAGGTGAGAAGGAAGGCCAGACAAGCGATTCTAAGTACAAGGATTCAAAGGTGATCTAGGCTCATGACAACCTCGGCACATACACACACACACACACACACCAAAGGAACATAACACTTAAGTATCACTTATGCAAGACAAGTCAAGGATGCAAAGCAAGTCAAGATTAAAATTGCAAGCTCAACAAAACAAGATCATATATAATGCATATGAGTATGGTCGAAGCAGTGTGAGGGTTATTACAGTGTGTGTGTGTGTTGCCGAGGTTATCTTGAGTCTAGTTCACCTTTGAATCCTTGTACCTAGAACCACTCTAGAGCAGTTGTCCGACCTTTATCTTCACCTCAGCGGGTTAGCCGAGGTGCTACTGCTTAGCCGAGATGTTATACACTTAGTGACTTTTGACCCTGGGAAGGTATGACCTAGACCGAGGTGTGGCACATCCCTGGCCGAGGTGTGGCACAGCTTAGTCAAGTGTTGTCCTCCCTAGCCGATGTCTTTGTTACCCCGTTGCCGAAGTCTTGTTGTTAGCCGATGTCATTACTCGCCGAGTCCCTTGTCGCCTAGCTTGAACACGCTTTGTCGAGTCTTGTCTTTTCAATCACCACCTTTTAAGTTGAACCAACCAATCGCCGCCACGTGTCCGAGCCGAGTGTTATATCGCCCAAGACATCTAGAAATGTCTCATTTTGTATCATATCTTGTTCTTGAGGAGAGAGAAGCTCTAGGAAGAGTTCTAGAGAGAGAAGGTAGATAGCAAGCTTGATCCTTGGTGTTTGATCCGTTGTGATTGTGATTTGAGGTAAGAATCTTCACCTTCTTTTGTTGTTCTTGATGATCACTTAGTCGCATTGCATGATTGAATCTGTTTTTGCATGTCATGCTTTGATTTAAAGTTGGTTTTGGAAAGAGAATATGAACATTCATGTGTTCTTGAGAAAAGCCTTGATTTGATCCGAAAGCTTGCATTGAAATCCATGCTTTTGTGTTTGTTTCACCAAGATCTTCTAGTATGGGTGCCCAGGTCCATGTTTTCCAACTCATAGCATGAAAACTCAGATTTTGTAAATGATAAGTTATGGTCCTTGCATTCATTTCTTCATGCTCTTCATGATCATGTTCTTGATGTTCTTGAGCAAAGGGAAAACCCAGGTTTTTCCCGACTTCATTTGCCCTTGAATGTGGCCTCGGAACCTCACTTCGGCGAAGAGGTGTGGAACCTCGGCTTAGACCTGGTTAGGTGCCCAGCATGTTTTCCAAAATAAGAAACAGTGGTTGTTTTGATTTGACTTAGTCTTGGAGCATGCCGAGATCATTTGCATGCATGTGATACTTGTTTGAAAGTGTATTCAGCGAACTTGCCATGTATTTGTAGGACTTGGACTTGCCTTGACCCCGACGTTCGAAGAACTATGTGAGTGGCATTCTTAATAAAGCTATGTTGCTTTGACTTGATAGAAGTATTGTTTTGCCTTGTTTTGAAAAGTGTTTGTAAGCATGAATGATTAATCCCATCTTGAGTATCAAACGTTGTGTCTTGTTTTGATGACCATTCTGGAAGTCTGTACGTGCCAGGGGACTTTAAGCGTTGTGGCACTAGTCCGTACGTGTTAGGGGACTATAAGCATTTGTAGCACAAGTCCTTAGTGTCGGGGACTATAATGCAACGACATTCTTGCCTTGAAAGTCCTTAGTGTCGGGGACTATAATGCAACGACATTCTTGTATAGAGATCTCTCTTGTCTTGCCTTGCCACTAACGGTTTTACTGCGTGGGTTTGCTTGTTCGGAATGTCATCTATCTTGTATTATATTGATGTTAATGAACATCCCTTGAAGCTTTGAAAGGTTTGAAAGACGAACTTGATATGTACTATGTATTGTTTCGTTAAAGACCTCGGATATCATTCATGAAAACCCTTTATTGTTTATGCCATTCACTGAGTATCCAAGCTCACCCTCTCTATATATATGTAGGTGATGAGCAGGGCGGCGGAGACGCCTAGATTTGTTTGCCGACGTGTTTGCCGACGTGCTTTGTATTTTGTTTTGCAACATCTTGAAGATCATGCTTCTTAGCTAGTTCATTGTATTTTGTATTGATGGCCGAGAAGCCTTTTGGTCAAGATGTAATTTTTGTACTCGATTTGATGTATCTGAACTATTGAAAGATGTATGTCATTTCATTTGAATTAAGCACTGCTCTCATGGACCACTGGTAATCTAATTTTATTTGCTTCCGCATTTGTAAGCCCCATATATTTACTCTGGTTTGTGTGTGAATTCTTGTAAGAGGCCTTTGGTAACCTCGGGTTACTGGCCATCTCGGCGCCGACCTTCTAGGGGCGGGTTGGGGTCGTGACATTTTGGATAGATATTTGAACAGAAAAGAGATTAAAATTGAACTGATATTAAAATCTAGACAAAAATTTGCACAGATAGGGAAAAAAATCGAACAAATAGCCAAGATTTTTGAATATATAGACACAAAAATAATAATTAAACACTGAATTGGAAATTTGAACACATAAAAAAAAAATTGAACATATAAGTTATGTTGTAAAATTGAAAACAAAACGACTTTCAAAACAAATAAATAGATTTCACACCAAATTATTTTACTCAATGCTTGCAGAGGACCATCGGAGAAGAATACTCCATTGATCCAGCTCCTTATGGACAATTTTTTTTTTCTTCAAGCACACAGATCCAATTTCTCCTTCTTTTTTTTTTTTTTTAAGTTGTAGATCTTTGTTGTTGTTGTATGATGAAACAAATTGCAACAAATAGTTGTAAATGAGCCAACAAATAATTTAAAATTAAATAGATAGAAATAATAATAAAAAATAGAACACATATATATATATACTGGATTATATTTGAGAAAAAAATTCAACAGATAGAGAGAAAGAACAAGAGAAAGAGAAAGAAAGATTGCAACAGATCCAGGTTTGGTTTATTTCAACAGATAATAAAATTGAACAGATAGAAATAATTTGAAGATTATGACTGGTTTGTTGAACGGATAAGAAATTTTGGATAGATATTTGAACAGATAAGAGATTAAAATTGAACTGGTAGTAAAATCTAGACAAAAATTTGCACAGATAGGGAAAAAAATTGAACAGATAGTTAAGATTTTTTAATATATAGACAAAAAAATAATAATTAAACACTTAAATGTAAATTTGAACATATAGAAAAAAAAAATTGAACAGATAAATTAATGAGTAAAATTGAAAACAAAGTGTTTTTCAAACAAATGAAAAGACTTCTCACAAAATTATTTTACTAAATGCTTCAGAGGACCATCGGAGGAGCAGACTCCACTGATTCAGCTCCTTATGGACAGTTTTTTTTCTTCAAGCACACAGATCCAATTTCTCTTCCTTTTTCTTTTTTTTTTTTTTTTAAGTTGTTTATCTTTGTTGTTGTTGTATGATGAAACAAATTGCAACAGATAATTGTAAATGAACCAAAAAAAAATTAAAAATTAAGCGGATAGAAATAATAATAAAAAATAGAACAGATATATATATATACTGGATTATGTTTGAGAAAGAATTTCAACAGATAGAGAAAAAGAACAAGAGAGAGAGAAAGAAAGATTGCAACAGATCATGGTTTGTTGTATTTCAACAGATAATAAAATTGAACAGATAGAAATATATTGAAGATTGTTACTGGTTTGTTGAACAGATAAGAAATTTTGGATAGATATTTGAACAGATAATAGATTAAAATTGAACTGATAATAAAATCTAGACAAAAACTTGAACAGATAGGAAAAAAAATTGAACAGATAGTCAAGATTTTTGAATATATAGACAAAATAATAATAATTAAACAGTTAAATATAAATTTGAACATATAGAAAAAAAAATTCAACAGATAAATTAAGAAGTAAAATTGAAAACAAAACGTCTTTCAAAACAAAAAAAAAAAGACTTTTCACCAAATTATTTTACTCAATGCCTGCAGAGGACCATCGGAGGAGCAGACTCCACTGATTCAGCTCCTTATGGACAGCTTTATTCTTTAAGCACACAGATTCAATTTCTCTTCCTTTTCTTTTTTTTTTTTTTAAGTTGTTGATCTTTCTTGTTGTTGTATGATGAAACAAATTGTGACAGATAGTTGTAAATGAACCAAAAAAAATTAAAAATTAAGCGGATAGAAATAATAATAAAAAATAGAACAGATATATATATATATATATATACTGGATTATGTTTGAGAAAGAATTTCAACAGATAGAGAAAAAGAACAAGAGAGAGAGAAAGAAAGATTACAACAGATCATGGTTAGCTGTATTTCAACAGATAATAAAATTGAACAGATAGAAATATATTGAAGATTGTGACTGTTTTGTTGAACAGATAAGAAATTTTGGATAGATATTTGAACAGATAATAGATTAAAATTGAACTGATAATAAAATCAAGACAAAAACTTGAACAGATAGGAAAAAAATTGAACAGATAGTCAAGATTTTTGAATATATAGACAAAAAAGAAATAATTAAACAGTTAAATGTAAATTTGAACATATAGAAAAAAAAATTCAACAGATAAATTAAGAAGTAAAATTGAAAACAAAACGTCTTTCAAAACAAATAAAAAGACTTTTCACCAAATTATTTTACTCAATGCCTGCAGAGGACCATCGGAGGAGAAGACTCTATTTGTAACGCCCCCAAAATAATAACAGAAAACCCATCCGTTCATACATACATTGCTACAAGGGATAAACATCTTTACATGTTAATCAACAGAATTAAACGCCCCATGGGCTTACATCTTTCCAAGCTAACACTTGGTTACAAACAGAAGAGTACTAACTCAAATACATGAAAAGCCCTTGGCTTGAAATTACATGTAATTAAAACAAAATACGATCAAAATCGAAATATCCGCCTCTAGCCTCTCAAGCGATATCCTTGGAGGTGGCGTGCTCCCTGTACCTGAAAATGGTGTCCCATATAGGGTGAGCCACAGCCCAGTAGAAATACACTAAACCATTTTCATTCTTTACTTATGACACACATGTTGGTGTTGTATCAACTTAACATAGAAACATTTTCTATACTTCACAATTGATAACGATATACATTTTAGTGCTATATCAAATCAATCCATACACTTCAATTTCCCAAAACAATAATGATATACATTTTAGTGCTATATCATATCAACAAACAACACTTCAACACATCTCCATGGAAAAGCATATGAGCTATTTCCAATATTTCTCCATGGACAAGCATATAAGCTACATCCAATATTTTTCAATGGCCTAGAGGTACATCCCCCATCTTCCCCTAGCCATCAGATTAACCGGTTTAGAGGTACATCCCCCATCTTCCCCTAAACCGTGGAGTACATCCCCTATCTCCTCCCATACACAAACACAAACAATGCATATAAACACATAACCACATACGCATTCAATCAATACATAAAGTTAATGTATTCGATCACTCGTCATACTCTATGACATTTCCACTGATTAGGTTTAGTTTGCCTAATCGGCATGCATTGTCTACAACAATCAACACTACCTCCACCTAGCCAAAGTTATTTCTAAACAAGAAATAAATGCACAAATGGATAATATAACCATATTTCAATCGGTGAGTAATACATGATTCAACTACACCCTTTAACCCGTACATTCTCAATTTCCACATATTCAATCCAATTCTCATTCTCTTTAATTAATTATATACATTAATTAATTAAACCAATTAGGCAAATTACCATAATTCACAAAACAACCCTAAGGCTCCATTTTCATTTACAATCGTCATTTACTCCTTTCCTATGCCAATCATGCATACAGCTCATTTCTAAACAAAACCCCAACTTTTGTAAAATTGCACAAAAGGCCCCAAAGTTTCTCAAAAATTACGCAACAACCCCCAACATATCCAAATGCTAAAATTTAAAGACTAAGACCATAAGGAGGAGTAGGATATCCCTACCTCGAATTCGAGCCCAAACGGAGATGAAGACCAAAACCCAAAGTGCTCCAAATCCCAACTTTTTTCAGATTAAAACGAAGAACTCTACACCCTCTTTCTTAGTTTCAAAGGTCTCAGGATAGATCTACACTAGAGGGAGGTGAAATACTAGAGAGAAAATGTGTTTAGAGTGAGAGAGAGTCAGCTGCTAAGATTTCAAAAGGAGAGAAGAAGGAAAATGAAGTTCTCCCTCACGCCTCTTGATATACACCAAAGCTCGCTCGGCGAAGACCGGTCGCCGAGCGACTGCATACGTAAAAACATCCAACACCGCCTCAAAAGCTCTTCGCCGAGCCAAGAAATCCTCGCCGAACCAACCATCGATCAGGCTCGCCGAGCGAAGAAAGCTCGCCGAGCCAAGAATGCAAGCCTTCAGTTGCAATCGAATCTTGACGACGCCGAGCGACGGACACCGCCGAGTGAAGAAACAAAGCTCAGTTCGATTTTAGACGCAGCCGCCGCTCGAAGCGACGCCACCTCGCTCGACCCACTGCACAAGAAACCACGCTCGCGAAGCGACCAACTCCTCGCCGAGCGAAGGAGCAAAAACAGGCACCAACACTTAGCTCCAAACACAACCAAGCCAAAACGAACCCGCCTAACACGCCCTATAACCCAAATACAAAGTCTAAAAGGACGCAACCAAGGTTCAAACAACCTCTAACACCCACGGACATAAGTCCGAATCATCAGACACCAAGGGGTAAACCCGGGATCGCTATAACCTCCCCCCCTTAAAGAATTTCGTCCCCGAAATTAAGGTCACGCCAACACGAAGGCCAACTGACTACCAACCCCTCAATACAAAGAAATCAATCCCTCAACTGAAGTTCTATTCATCCCGCACACTAGGAAAGGACTAAACGAGGACACATGCCCCAACAGAAGACAACACCCCGGCATACGAAACTTCAACAAAACCCAATCTCTTCCGAGATAAACCACCAAAACAACCGACTAGCTCTCGAAGCTAAGTCACTACTCAACAACTCAACAACCACAATACTGAATGGAACAATTAACATATCGGTTTGTCTGAGCACATAAAAATTTCTCTGGTTCAAAAAGCATTTTCAGAAAAATAATCAAACTTTGAAATTTATAAAAAATTTTGAAATCTAGTTTTTGCACTTCCCATGCGAATTTCCAGAGTTTTGTAAACATTTTTCAAAAACATGATGCTGCTCGCAACCCAATCATTTTCATCTGATTTAGCCAATCAGACCCACTACTGGTTACCCCGTCCCTATTCAAGAGACAATTCACACATATATATATATATATATATATGCCACCACACGCATCTATAACATGCATTTCTACCACACATTTAACATATACGATGCTAAATACAACTACATGCTCATGGTATAACCCACAGTATGACCATAAACCACAATACCTATAATATGCACACCACATTAAAGATATAATATATACGCAAATGCCCATAATGGCTCCAGAGATTCCTCTCCCACTCCAGTGGCTTCGCTACCCCACTGTGTTGCACAACACCTCAACAAATGGAAAGGTCTAATCACATAGACCCAAGATCAATAACAATAGTAATGCACATACTATCACTACAAATGCTCAAACGCCCTCTACACCACATCGCTAACCATATGCTAACAGGTGTCCAACACTAGACACACCAAGCAAGACACAATAAGGCCAATTCACTAATGACGCGATATTCCCAACAACACATTCACAGAGAGACTCTAACACCGAAGTCTCAACCACGTAACATCCCAACGGATAACAGCATACACCCTCGTGCCTCGCCACGCACAAGTAGGAACCAAACAAACCGAACTGATTCTGACTGAGTGTCTCAATCACTCTTCACAACCTTACCACCTCACTTGTGTTACCACTATCGACTGGACGACGGACACCTATGTCCAACTCCTTTCTAGATTTATCCACCCAAACACAACATATCGACCACTCATCATCATGCATCACACCGCAAAGCTCCCTCATTTAGAGGTCTCACCTCCACCTCGAGAGTACAACCCCGACACCCAATCTCCGTGCCAAACCACTAGCCAATGCTATCGCCGACAACCACCATGGACTAACCCGGCCTTAACATACGCCAACTAGGCTTTCACTATTCACCATTCTAACCTCTCTGAGGAGTACAAGTCCTCACCCCTCGTCATTAAGACATTCACAGGTCTCGCCAATCTCACACCATCGTGACTCTATCCACGGGTCACACCTCAACTACGTTATACACCCAATCAACCCTTCTAACAATACCTCGACTTGGTCAAAACTAAGGTACAAATCTATCACCCTCGATTCACATAAAGAACTTAGGAAACTCTTATTTCCCTTGCCCAACACATAGCACCAACTACTCACCACATACCACTCCTAGCATAACACTACCGGTGAATACAGGGGACTAACATCCCTCACTCAAAACAACCATACTAGTGTACCTACAATCTCGGTAATGCTAACCGCCACGAAAGTACCGATCTAACCCGACAAAATCGAAATGGGTTACACACTTGGCAAGTGAAACAGCTCTCGCCCCACCAACACACACACCCTCGGTGGTTCACAACTTTTGAAAACATGGCTCCTTAGCCCCTACTTTGCCCAAATCGGGTTTCGCAAGGAAATGTATTAACTACCCACCCTTCGGTCTCACCCCAACTCGTTACATTAATAACACTCTTGAGTCAGAACACGCTCACATGCATCCATCAGTGGAAATCAACAAACAGAAAGGAAACAAATAGTTCAAGTGTTTCAACATTCCCAACCACTTGGGTTATACAACAAACCTCCAACACACGGGTTACACAACCAAACCCAAAGATTACAAAACGATAAACCACGGATTACAAAAACGGATCGGTCAAAACAGAACCAATCCCCAGATTACCACCACTATCGCCCTCATTGGACCGACAAAATTGGTCATCTCCAAACACAAGATAACCTACGAGTTTACAGCCACGGACAAGTACTACTAACGGCCTTCTCCGCCACACCGAGAACAACTATCAACCTCCCCAACTGTGACTTGGAAACTCGACTGTCTCGAGGCCCTCGGAATCGCTGCTAGTCCTCAAAATGATATCGCCTCGCTTAGTCGAAAGGAACGAGTCGACTAGGTCAGAAGGTCCCTAAAGAAGCCCCCGAGTACAAAACGTCGAAGATGGCCCGGCTGCTTACACACCCAACAAGTAAACGGCTCCTGGGTACGAGCTTGGTTCGAAGTCTGAGCTGACGAAGGCTCCAACAATTGCCTCCCCACTGAACTTTCAGTCGGCGTAAAACCCGGCTGATTAGACAATCCTGATGGTACAACTCTTTGGTTGATCGCTAACCTTGCCCTCCTCTGTGGGCAATCAAAACCTTGTGGCCCCGCAGACCACATCTCAAACAAATAACACCCCTCGCTTGCTCCCAAACCCAAATCCATCCGAAGAGTAGTTCTAGCCCAACCTCCCCGCCGCAGTCTAAACCCCTCGCTCTTCAAAGGCCTACCAACACTGAGTCAGGAGTCGCGAAATGGCTTCCTCCCACTCGCCCCATTGCTAACACCGCACTCTACATGAGCAGCCCCAACAAGCACACTATAACTCCTATGCCAGACCCAATCCTCACCCGGATATCATCACACAACTTACTCTCAAACTCCGCACAACGCAACTCTTCCGTCTCAACCAACTCGAGCAAACCTCGACAGTTAGCAAACCATCCTCAAATCGCGCCAAAGGTGTAGTACCTTGGCGAACGCCACAAATTGTTTCATGACTCTTCCGGCGGAAGGAGAAATCACAACTCGCCTAGGCATCCTAGTAAAGATAACAAAGGTATTAGCACATTCATAAATGCGCTAAACTAAACATTCGCGTCTAATGCATGGACAAATGTAATTCACTCACGTAAGCACATAAACACATAAGCACTTACAATTTCATTTCCGGATAATAGCCCAAAGCGTTACTAGAGTTCCATTAGAAAGCGGCATTGATCAGTGCCTTTCCAACAGACTCATAGAAACTCAAGGATCCAATCAACATCCTAGAAATCAAATCCCATACCCAAATAGCCACATAAACATGTTATCAGACAGGCATATAACATTACATCTAAGTCTCTAACAAGCGAGACAAACCCATTGTGATCCTAATCACTTCCCACGTACCAAAGTATTCAAACCGACGCTCGATACCAAGTTGTAACGCCCCAAAATAATAACAGAAAACCCATCCGCTCATACATACATTGCTACAAGGATAAACATCTTTACATGTTAATCAATGAATTAAACGCCCATGGGCTTACATCTTTCCAAGCTAACACTTGGTTACAAACAGAAGAGTACTAACTCAAATACATGAAAAGCCCTTGGCTTGAAATTACATGTAATTAAAACAAAATACAGTCAAAATCCCAGTCATCTGCCTGCCTCTAGCCTCTCAAGCGATATCCTTGGAGGTGGCGTGCTCCCTGTACCTGAAAATGGTGTCCCATATAGGGTGAGCCACAGCCCAGTAGAAATACACTAAACCATTTTCATTCTTTACTTATGACACACATGTTGGTGTTGTATCAACTTAACATAGAAACATTTTCTATACTTCACAATTGATAACGATATACATTTTAGTGCTATATCAAATCAATCCATACACTTCCGTACTTCCCAAAACAATAATGATATACATTTTAGTGCTATATCATATCAACAAACAACACTTCAACACATCTCCATGGAAAAGCATATGAGCTATTTCCAATATTTCTCCATGGACAAGCATATAAGCTACATCCAATATTTTTCAATGGCCTCGAGGGACATCCCATCTTCCCTAGCCATCGATTAACGGTTTAGAGGTACATCCCCATCTTCCCTAAACCGTGAGTACATCCCCTATCTCCTCCCATACACAAACACAAACAATGCATATAAACACATAACCACATACGCATTCAATCAATACATAAAGTTAATGTATTCGATCACTCGTCATACTCTATGACATTTCCACTCGATTAGGTTTAGTTTGCCTAATCAGCATGCATTGTCTACAACAATCAACACTACCCTCCACCGGTAGCCAAAGCAGTTATTTCTAAACAAGAAATAAATGCACAAATGGATAATATAACCATATTTCAATCAGGTGAGTAATACATGATTCAACTACACCCTTTAACCCCGTACATTCTCAATTTCCACATATTCAATCCAATTCCTCATTCTCTTTAATTAATTATATACATTAATTAATTAAACCAATTAGGGCAAATTACCATAATTCACAAAACAACCCTAAGGCTCCATTTTCATTTACAATCCGTCATTTACTCCCTTTCCTATGCCAATCATACATACAGGCTCATTTCTAAACAAAACCCCAACTTTTGTAAAATTGCACAAAAGGCCCCAAAGTTTCTCAAAAATTACGCAACAACCCCCAACATATCCAAATGCTAAAATTTAAAGACAAAGACCATAAGGAGGAGTAGGATATCCCTACCTCGAAATTCGAGCCCAAACGGAGATGAAGACCAAAACCCAAAGTGCTCCAAATCCCAACTTTTTCAGATTAAAACGAAGATCTCAACACCCTCTATCTTATTAACAAAGGACTCAGGATAGATCTACACTAGAGGGAGGTGAAATCCTAGAGAGAATATGTGTTTAGAGAGAGAGGGAGTCGGCTGCTAAGGTTTCAAAAGGAGAGGAGAAGAAAAAATGAAGTTCTCCCCGCCGCCTCTTGATATACACCAGCTCGCTCGGCGAAGACCGGCCGCCGAGCGACGCATACGAAAAACATCCAACACCGCCTCAAAAGCTCCCTTCGCCCGAGCCAAGAAATCTCGCCGAGCCAACCATCGACTAGGCTCGCCGAGCGAAGAAAGCTCGCCGAGCCAAGAATGCAAGCCTTCAGTTGCAATCGCATCTGACGACGCCGAAGCGACGGACAACTCGCCGAGCGAAGAAACAAAGCTCAGTTCGACTTAGCGACGCCAGCTCGCTCGAAGCGACGCAACTAACTCGCTCGAGCGAAGGAGCAAAATTCTGGGCACCAACACTTAGCTCCAAACACAACCAAGCCAAAACGAACCCGCCCAACACGTCCTATAACCCAAATACAAAGTCTAAAAGGACGCAACCAAGGTTCAAACAACCTCTAACACCCACGGACATAAGTCCGAATCACTGTACACCAAGGGGTAAACCCGGGATCGCTATACTATTGATCTAACTCCTTATGGACAGCTTTTTTCTTTAAGCACACAGATCCAATTTCTCTTCCTTTTTTTTTTTTTTTTTTAAGTTGTTGATCTTTGTTGTTGTTGTATGATGAAACAAATTGTGACAGATAGTTGTAAATGAACCAAAAAAAATTAAAAATTAAGCAGATAGAAATAATAATAAAAAATAGAACATATATATATATATATATATTGGATTATATTGGAGAAAGAATTTCAACAGATAGAGAGAAAGAACAAGAGAGAGAGAAAGAAAGATTGCAATAGATCCTGGTTTGGTGTATTTCAACAGATAATAAAATTGAGCAGATAGAATTATTTAGAAGATTGTGAAAGGTTTGTTGAACAGATAAGAAATTTTGGATAGATATTTGAACAGATAAGAGAGCAAAATTGAACTGATAATAAAATCTAGACAAAAATTTGCACAGATAGGGAAAAAATTGAACAGATAGTCAAGATTTTTGAATATATATAGAAAATAATAATTAAACACATAAATGTAAATTTGAATATATAGAAAAAAAAATTCAACAGATAATTTAAGGGGTAAAATTGAAAACAAAACGTCTTTCAAAACAAATAAAAAGTCTTCTCATCAAATTATTTTACTCATTGTTTGCAGAGGACCTTCGAAGGAGAAGACCCCATTGATCCAGCTCTTTATGGACAATTTTTTTTCTTCAAGCACACAAATCCAATTTCTCCTCCTTTTTTTTTAAAAAAAATTTGTTTATCTTTGTTGTTGTTGTATTATGAAACAAATTGCAATAGATAGTTGTAAATGAACAAAAAAAAAAAACTAAAAATTAAGCAGATGGAAATAATAAAAAAAAATAGAACAGATATATATATATATACTGGATTATATTTGAGTAAGAATTTCAACAGATAGAGAGAAAGAACAAGAGAGAGAGAAGGAAAGATTGCAACAGATCCGGGTTTGGTGTATTTCAACAGATAATAAAATTGAACAGATAGAAAGAAATTGAAGATTGTGACTGGTTTGTTGAACAGATAAGAAATTTTGAATAGATATTTGAACAGATAGGAGATTAAAATTGAACTGATAATAAAATCTAGACAAAAATTTGCACAGATAGGGAAAAAAATTGAACAGATAGTCAAGATTTTTGAATATATAGACAAAAAATAATTATTAAACACTTAAATGTGAATTTGAACGTATAGAAAAAAAAATTCAACAGATAAATTAAGGAGTAAAATTGAAAACAAAATGTCTGTCGAAATAAATAAAAAGACTTCTCACCATATTATTCTACTCAATGCCTGCAGAGGACCATCGGGGGAGAAGACTGCATTGATCCAGCTCCTTATGGACAGTTTTTTTTCTTCAAGCGCAAAGATCCAATTTCTTCTCCTTTTTTTTTTTAAAAGTTGTTGATCTTTGTTGTTGTAGTATGATGAAACAAATTGCAACAGATAGTTGTAAATGAACAAAAAAAATTAAAAATTAAGCAGATAGAAATAATAATAAAAAATAGAACAGATATATATATACTGGATTATATTTGAGAAAGAATTTCAATAGATAGAGAGAAAGAACAAGAGAGAGAGAGAAATAAAGATTGCAACAGATCCAGGTTTGGTGTATTTCAACAGATAATAAAATTGAACAGATAGAAATATATTGAAGATTGTGACTGGTTTGTTGAATAGATAAGAAATATTCATAGATATTTGAACAGATAAGAGATTAAAATTGAACTGATAATAAAATCTAGACAAAAATTTGTAAAGATAGGGAAAAAAAATTGAACAGATAGTCAGGATTTTTGAATATATAGACTAAAAATAATAATTAAACACTTAAATGTGAATTTGAACATATAGAAAAAAAAAATTCAACAGATAAATTAAGGAGTAAAATTGAAAATAAAACGTTTTCCAAAACAAATAAAAAGTTTTCTCACCAAATTATTTTACTCAATGTCTGCAGACGACCATCGGAGGAGAAGACTCCATTGATCCAGCTCCTTATGGACAAATTTTTTTCTTCAAGCACACCGATCCAATTTCTCCTCTTTTTTTTTTTTTTTTAAGTTGTTGATCTTTGTTGTTGTTGTATGATGAAACAAATTGCAACAGAGAGTTTTAAATGAACCAAAAAAAAATTAAAAATTAAGCAGATAGAAATAATAAAAAAATAGAACAAATATATATATATATATATATTGGATTATATTTTTGAAAGAATTTCAACAGATAGAGAAAAAGAACAAGCGAGAGAGAAAGAAAGATTGCAATAGATCCTGATTTGGTATATTTCAACAGATAATAAAATTGAACAAATATAAATATATTGAAGATTGTTACTGATTTGTTGAACAGATAAGAAATTTTGTATAGATATTTGAATAGACAAGAGATTAGAATTGAACTGATAATATAATCTAGACAAAAATTTGCACAGATAGGGGAAAAAAATTGAACAGATAGTCAAGATTTTTGAATATATAGACAAAAAAATAATAATTAAACACTGAAATGTAAATTTGAACACATAGAAAAAAAAATTCAACAGATAAATTAAGGAGTAAAATTTAAAACAAAACGTCTTTCAAAACAAATAAAGAGACTTCTCACCAAATTATTTTACTCAATGGTTGCAGAGGACCATCGGAGGAGAAGACTCCATTGATCCAGCTCCTTATGGACAATTTTTTTTCGTCAAGCACATAGATCCAATTTCTCCCCCCCTTTTTTTTAAGTTGTTGATCTTTGTTGTTGTTGTATGATGAAACAAATTGCAACAGATAGTTGTAAATGAACCAAAAAAAATTCAAAAATTTAGCAGAGAGAAATAATAATAAAAAATAGAACAGATATATATATATATACTGGATTATATTTGAGAAAGAATTTCAACAGATAGAGAGAAAGACCAAGAGAGAGAGAAAGAAAGATTGCAACAGATCCTGGTTTGGTGTATTTCAACAGATAATAAAATTGAACAAATAGAAATATAATGAAGATTGTGACAGGTTTGCTGAACAGATAAGAAATTTTGGATAGATATTTCAACAGAAAAGTGATTAAAATTGAACTGATAATAAAATCTAGACAAAAATTTGCACAGATAGGGAAAAAAATCGAACAGATAGTCAAGATTTTTGAATATATAGACCAAAAAAAATAATAATTAAACACTTAAATGTAAATTTGAACAAATAGGAAAAAAAATTGAACAGATAAGTTAAGGAGTAAAATTGAAAACAAAACGATTTTCAAAACAAATAAAAAGATTTCACACCAAATTATTTTACTCAATGCCTGCAAAGGACCATCAGAGGAGAAGACTCCATAGATCTAGCTCCTTATGGACAGTTTTTTTTCTTCAAGCACACAGATCCAATTTCTCCTCTTTTTTTTTTTTCTTTTTTTTTTTTTTTTTTTTTTTTTTTAAGTTGTTGATCTTTGTTGTTGTTGTATGATGAAACAAATTGCAACAGATAGTTGTAAATGTACCCAAAAAAAATTAAAAATTAAGCAGATAGAAATAATAATAAAAAAATAGAACAGATATATATATACACTTGATTATATTTGAGAAAGAATTTCAACAGATAGAGAGAAAGAACAAGAGAGAGAGAAAGAAAGATTGCAACAGATTCTGGTTTGGTGTATTTCAACAGATCATAAAATTGAATAGATAGAAATATATTGAAGATTGTGACTGGTTTGTTGAACAGACAAGAAATTTTGCATAGATATTTGAACAGATAAGAGATTAAAATTAAACTAATAATAAAATCTAGACAAAAATTTGCACAGATAGGGAAAAAAATTGAACAGATAGTCAAGATTTTTGAATATATAGACAAAAAAATAATAATTAAACACTTAAATATAAATTTGAACATATAGAAAAAAAAATTCAACAGATAAATTAAGGAGTAAAATTGAAAACAAAACGTCTTTCAAAACAAATACAAAGACTTCTCACCAAATTATTTTACTCAATGCCTGCAGAGGACCATCAGAGGAGAAGACTCCATTGATCCAGCTCCTTAAGGACAAATTTTTTTCTTCAAGCACACCGATCCAATTTCTCCTCTTTTTTTTCTTTTTTTTTTTCTTTAAGTTCTTGATCTTTGTTGTTGTTGTATGATGAAACAAATTGCAACAGATTGTTGTAAATAAAACAAAAAAAATTAAAAATTAAGCAGATAGAAATAATAATAAAAAATAGAACATATATATATACTAGATTATATTTGAGAAAGAATTTCAACAGATAGAGGGAAAGAACAGGAGAGAGAGAAAGAAAGATTGCAACAGATCCTGGTTTGGTGTATTTCAACAGATAATAAAATTGAACAAATAGAAATAAATTGAGGATTGTGACTGGCTTGTTGAACGGATAAGAAATTTTGGATAGATATTCGAACGGATAAGGGATTAAAATTGAACTGATAATAAAATCAAGACAAATTTGCACAGATAGGGAAAAAAATTGAACAGATAGTCAAGATTTTTGAATATATAGACAAAAAAATAAAAATTAAACACTTAAATGTAAATTTGAACATATAGAAAAAAAAATTGAACAGATAAGTTAAGGAGTAAAATTGAAAACAAAACGACTTTCAAAGCAAATAAAAAGATTTCATACCAAATTATTTTACTCAATGCCTGCAGAGGACCATCGGAGGAGAAGACTCCATTGAACCAGCTCCTTATGGACAGTTTTTTTTCTTCAAGCACACAAATCCAATTTCTCCTCCTTTTTTTTTTTTTTTTTTTTGTTTTGTTTTTTAACTTGTTGATCTTTGTTGTTGTTGTATGATGAAACAAATTGCAATAGATAGTTGTAAATGAACCAAAAAAATAAAAATAAAAATTAGGCGATAAAGATAATAATAAAAAATAGAACAGATATATATATCCAAAATATATATATATATATACTGGATTATATTTGGGAAAGAATTTCAACAGATAGAGAGAAAGATGTCACGACCCCATTCCGCCCCTAGTAGAATGGTGCCATGATGGCCAGTAATTCGGGATTACCAAAGGCCACTTACAAGAAAACACACACAAATCAGAGTAAACATATGGGGCTTACAAATGCGGAAGCAATAATCAAAAGTAAAGTAGTCCATAAGAGCCGTGCTTGAGTTAAATGAGATGGCAAACATCTTATAGTAGCTTTAATACAAAATAATGACGTACACAAATTACATCTTGATCAAAAGGCTTCTACCATCAAACACAAAAATACAATAAAGTAACCAAGAAGCATAATCTTCAAGATGTCGCAAAACATGAATCCAAAAACATATCGGCAAAACATGTGCTAAGCACAACTAGGCATCACCGCCGACCGCTCATCACCTACATATATATAGAGAGAGGTGAGCTTGGATACTCGATGAATGGCATAAGTAATAAAGGGTTTACATGAATGATATCCGAGATCTTTTAAACAAATAATACATGAAACAAATCAAGTTCATCTATCAAATCTTTCAAAGCTTCAAGAGATGCTTACTAACATCAATATAATACAAGTGATGACATCTCGGACAAACAAGCCCACGCAGTAAACCGTCGATGGCAAAGCAAGACAAGACAAGAGAGATCTCAAAACAATGGTGTCGTTGCATTATAGTCCCCGGACACTAAGGACTTGTGCCACAAATGCTTATAGTCCCCGGCACGCACGGACTTCCAAACTTTGTGCTACAAATGCTTATAGTCCCCTAACACTGGGACTAGTGCCACAAATGCTTAAAGTCCCCTGGCACGTACGGACTTCCAAGAATGTCATCAAAACAAGATATAACACTTGGTATACAAAATAGGGATAACATTCATGCCTACAAATATTTTCCAAAACAAGGCAAAAATAAGGCTTTTATCAAAACACTATAACATATCTTTATTAAAATACCACTCACATAGTTCTTCAGACGTCGGCGTCAAGGTAAGCCCAAGTCCTACAAACACATGGCAAGTTCATTGAATGCACTTTTAACAGACTTCACATGCACACAAATGATCTCGCATCCACTAAAGCTAAGTCAAATCAAAAGCAGAATCGTCCCTCATCTCGGGAACAAGGGCACTAACGGTCTTGGCCGAGGTCCAACACCTCCTCGCCGAGGTGCTGTCCCGAGGCCACTTTCAAAGAGATGGAGCCGGGAAAAATCTGGGTTTTCCTCGCTCAAGAACATGAAGAACATGAACATGAAGATCAAGAAGGAGATGAATGCGAGGATCATAACTTATGATTATAAGACACGAGATTTCATGTTATGAGTTTAAAACCATGGACTCGATACCCATACAAGAAGACCATGCAAGAACAAACACAAATGCATGTAACTTGTTGCAAACTTCGGATCAAATGAGGCTTTTCACAAGAACTTACTTAACACTAGCTTTCTCTTTCTAAAACCAACTTGGAATCGATGCATGGCATGCAAAACATAATCAATCATGCAATGTAGCTAGAGGATCAATAGAAACAAAGAAGAGTTAATCAAGATTCTAACCTCAATACTCGAATCTAACGGATCAAACACCAAGGATCAAGCTTGCACTCTACTTTCTCACTCTAGAACTCTTCCTAGAGCTTTCTCTCCTCAAGCACAAGATATGATACAAATGATACACTTCTAAGCTTGCTTTGGTGGTTTACCTTCTTCCGGACACGTGGCGCCACCGGTTGGCTTAACTCAAAAGGTGATCGATGGAAAAGACAAGTCCTCGACAAAGTGTGTTCAACAAGCTAGGCGGCAGGGACTCCGGAGTAATGACATCGGCCAATAACAAGACCTCGGCAAGAAAAGGACAATGACTTGACTAATGATCTCGGCTAGGGAAGGACAACACCAATCGAAGTGCCACACCTTGGCCTAGATGTACCACACCTCGGTCTAGGTTGTACCACTTCCAGACAAGATCACTTGGGTTCATAACATCTCGGCCTAGATAATACACACCTCGGCGATACGCCTCGGCCAGATGTTAATCATCTCGCCAATATGCCAAAGTTAAAGGTGGAGGTCGGCTAAGGTTCAAAACCTGTTTTAAATGCAAGGGCTCAAAGGTAAACTATGCTGTGACCTCGGCTATACTCTAGACAAGGCGAATTCAAGCAAGCATCAAATAGACAAAGCAAAGCAAAACAAGATAACAGATTGCAACCTTGGCAAGGCAAAATCATACAAAAGAGCAATGCATGCAAGCAAGACTAAGTCAAAGTGAGGGTTGTTACATCCTACCCCCCTTAAAGGAGTTTGGTCCCCAAACTTAGGTTACCTTGATCTGAAAACAATTCAGATATCGAACTTTCATCTCTTCTTCCATTTCCCACGTGGCATCCTTGCCAAGTGTTCCTTCCACTCAATTTTCACCATCACTATAGATTTGTTCCTTAGTCTTCACTTGTCTGTCAAGAATTCTCATCGCTTCTCTTCATAGCTTAATTCTTCATCAACCACAATCCCAAAATGACTAATCACATGCAGGGATCGAATATACTTTCTCAACATCGAGATGTGAAACACATTGTGCACTTGACTTAATTCGGTGGTAGAGCAAGTCCGTAGCAATGTGTTAATCTTCTCAAGAATTTCAAATGGCCCGATGTAACGAGGTGCTAACTTACCTTTCTTCCCAAATCCGAAATTCCTTTTGTTGGCTTAAATTTTCAGGAATACATGGTCCCCAATTTCAAACTCCAATTCTCTTCTTCTCTCGGCATAGCTCTTTTGCCGACTGCGCTTCCGATCCTCATCGGATAAGCTTAATCTTCTCGGTTGTCACTTGAATCCCGGCCGATCAAAACTTTATCTCCTACTTCGTCCAACATATCGGCGATCTACACTTCCTTCCATACAAAGCTTCAGACGGTGCCATGCCAATGCTAGCTTGATAACCTGTTGTTGTAAGCAAATTCCACTAATGGTAAATGTGCTCCCCAACTTCCCCGAAATCTAGTACACATAGCTTTGAGCATATCTTCTAGTGTCTGAATTGCCCTTCTGCTTGCCCATCGGTTTGGGGTGAAAAGTCTTGAACTTCAATTCGGTTCCCAAGGCTCTTTGTAAACTCGCCAAAATCTACAAACAAACTTCGGATCTCGATGCAAAAACAATGGACAGCACTCCATGAAGTCTCACAATTTCATTCATATACAATACATCGGTTGGCCAAGATTGAATGTAGTCCGAACAGGCAAGAAATGTGTCGACTTAGTTAATGTCGATTATGACCCAGATCGAATCCATCCCCTTCAAGGCCTCGGCAAACCAATCACAAAATCCATGGAGATGTGTTCCCATTTCCATTCAGAATTGACAAAGGTTGAAGAAGTCCTGCCGGTCTCGATGTTCGCTTTCACTTGTTGACATTGTAGGCATTGGGATACAAACTCGGCTATCTCTCTCTTCATGTTTGGCCACCAAAAGGTGCTTTACATCGTGATACATCTTAGTGTTTCTGGATGAACAGCAATTTCGGAACCATGGGACTCTTGTAAAATCTTTCTTTTCAACTCAGGACGTCGCCACGCATAACCTTCCTCCAAACTTAAGCACTCCATTATCAAAGGTGTAACGACCTCGCCCGGTGATAATCTCGTCGGCTATCCGCTTCAGAATTTATCCTCCATTTGCTTTGCTTTTACTTCTTCAATGATGGTCGGCTCTGCCGAGATTATGGCTAAACACGACAAACTTCCCAATGACTTCGCTTAATGCATCGACTCTTGAGTTGGCTTTGCAGGTGGTCTTGAATCCGCATGTCGTAGTCCTTCAACAATTCCACCATCTTCTTTGCCTCAAATTTAGTTCCTTCCGAGTGAATAAGTACTTCAAACTCTTATGATCCGTGAAAACTTGGCAAGAAGCTCCATACAAGTAATGACGCCAAATCTTTAAAGCAAACACCACTACTGCTAGCTCCAAATCATGGGTAGGATAATTCTTCTCATGAGGTTTTAATCTGGCGAGATGCATATGCTATGACCTTGCCCCTTGCATTAATACACAACCCAAACCCTTATGTGAAGCATCATCAGAATCTGAAATTCTTCATTACTTGATGGGAGTACAAGAACTGGTCAGAACTAACCTCGTCTTCAACTCTGGAAGGCCGATTCTCTATCTTTGGTCCATTCATATGTCACTCCCTTCGAGTTAATCTGCGTCAATGGCACCGCAATCCTTGAAAAGTCTTTACAAACTTCCCGGCTTTCCTATACTCATCATCGATCATATGGTAGCGTACCTCGCCAATTCGGTGAAAGCTTCGATTCGTGATACGCTCTTGTTTTGTTCCTTGTATCAAAGTCCGAACTCCGTGGTCTTACGGTCTAGTACACTAATGGGAAAGTGCTTGTTATAAAATAGCTCCAAAAATTTGGCCCAAGTTAAATCAGATTTTCTTCTCGGTCAAGATCCACCATCTTCGAAAGCGTCGTCGTCCAACGTGAATGCGGCTGCCACCTTCATACATCTGTCTGGGAAAGATCTCAAATAGCTTCTCCATTCCTAGGACCCATGCTTGGCTTTCATCGGCTCTATGCCCCTTGGAATCTCGGCGGGTTCATCTTCTTGAACTCCTTAATCAAAGTCGTGGTTCCCTCTCCATACAAGGTCGGTTGTGGAGGTACTTGAGGTCTTGGAGGAGGTGGAGGCGGATCTGCACGTCGGCCATTAGTCTGTTCGGCTGGGTAGTTGTAGCACTAGCATTCTGTTGTCTCACTTGTCTCAACTCCCGAGTTAACCCTTCTACTAGCCTTTCTAATCGGTCCAATCTGTCTTGGATCGATCTCGGCCAACCGGTGGTCTCCTCTCCTCATAGTGCTATGAGTATGCAAAATGTGACTTTAAAACAAAATGCACAACAAAGCATGTATGCTAGCAACAAGTAGTTATGCCGAGATGATGCACACATTGTCAAGTAACAAGCAATATGATGCAATCCTTGTATCAAGTTTAAGGAAATTCTATGCTCAGAGGACTCAAGTGTGAATAACGTACTACATGAAACTTGTGCTCGATAATTAATCACGACCCCATTCCGCCCCTAGTAGAATGGTGCCATGATGGCGATGGTCGGGATTACCAAAGGCCACTTACAAGAAAACACACACAAATCGGAGTAAACATATGGGGCTTACAAATGCGGAAGCAATAATCAAAAGTAAAGTAGTCCATAAGAGTGCTTGAGTTAAATGAGATGGCAAACATCTTATAGTAGCTTTAATACAAAATAATGACGTACACAAATTACATCTTGATCAAAAAGGCTTCTCGGCCATCAAACACAAAATACAATAAAGTAACCAAGAAGCATAATCTTCAAGATCTGCAAAACATGAATCCAAAAACATATCGGCAAAACATATGCTAAGCACAACTAGGCATCACCGCCGACCGCTCATCACCTACATATATATAGAGAGGGTGAGCTTGGATACTCGATGAATGGCATAAGTAATAAAGGGTTTACATGAATGATATCCGAGATCTTTTAAACAAATAATACATGAAACAAATCAAGTTCATCTATCAAATCTTTCAAAGCTTCAAGAGATGCTTACTAACATCAATATAATACAAGTGATGACATCTCGGACAAACAAGCCCACGCTGTAAACCGTCGATGGCAAAGCAAGACAAGACAAGAGAGATCTCAAAACAATGGTGTCGTTGCATTATAGTCCCCGGACACTAAGGACTTGTGCCACAAATGCTTATAGTCCTCGCACGCACGGACTTCCAAACTTTGTGCTACAAATGCTTATAGTCCCCTAGCACATACTGGACTAGTGCCACAAATGCTTAAAGTCCCCAGCGCACGGACTTCCAAGAATGTCATCAAAACAAGATATAACACTTGGTATACAAAATAGGGATAACATTCATGCCTACAAATATTTTCCAAAACAAGGCAAAAATAAGGCTTTTATCAAAACACTATAACATATCTTTATTAAAATACCACTCACATAGTTCTTGGGACGTCGTCAAGGTAAGCCCAAGTCCTACAAACACATGGCAAGTTCATTGAATGCACTTTTAAACAGACTTCACATGCACACAAATGATCTCGGCATCCACTAAAGCTAAGTCAAATCAAAGCAGACCATCCCTCATCTCGGGGAACAAGCTGGGCACTAACGGTCTTGGCGAGGTCCAACACCTCCTCGCCGAGGTGTCTTGTCGAGGCCACTTTCAAAGAGATGGAGCCGGGAAAAATCTGGGTTTTCCCTCTGCTCAAGAACATGAAGAACATGAACATGAAGATCAAGAAGGAGATGAATGCGAGGATCATAACTTATGATTATAAGACACGAGATTTCATGTTATGAGTTTAAAACCATGGACTGGATACCCATACAAGAAGACCATGCAAGAACAAACACAAATGCATGTAACTTGTTGCAAACTTTCGGATCAAATGAGGCTTTTCACAAGAACTTACGAACACTAGCTTTCTCTTTCTAAAACCAACTTGGAATCGATGCATGGCATGCAAAACATAATCAATCATGCAATGTAGCTAGAGGATCAATAGAAACAAAGAAGAGTTAATCAAGATTCTAACCTCAATACTCGAATCTAACGGAACAAACACCAAGGATCAAGCTTGCACTCTACTTTCTCACTCTAGAACTCTTCCTAGAGCTTCTCTCTCCTCAAGCACAAGATATGATACAAATGATACACTTCTAAGCTTGCTTGGTTTAACCTTCGCTTTCGGACACGTGGCGCTACCGGGTTGGCTTAACTCAAAAGGTGATCGATGGAAAAGACAAGTCCGACAAAGTGTGTTCAACAAGCTAGGCGGCAAGGGACTCCGGCAGTAATGACATCGGCCAATAACAAGACCTCGGCAAGAAAAGGACAATGACTTGGCTAATGATCTCGCTAGGAAGGACAACACCAATCGAAGTGTGCCACACCTTGGCCTAGATGTACCACACCTCGGTCTAGGTTGTACCACTTCGAGACAAGATCACTTGGGTTCATAACATCTCGGCCTAGATAATACACACCTCGGCCTCGGCGATACACGCCTCGGCCCAGATGTTAATCATCTCGGCCAATATGCCAGGTTAAAGGTGGAGGTCGGCTAAGGTTCAAAAACTGTTCTTAAATGCAAGGGCTCAAAGGTAAACTATGCTAAGCTGACCTCGGCTATACTCTAGACAAGGTGCGAATTCAAGCAAGCATCAAATAGACAAAGCAAAGCAAAACAAGATAACAGATTGCAACCTTGGCAAGGCAAAATCATACAAAAGAGCAATGCATGCAAGCAAGACTAAGTCAAAGTGAGGGTTGTTACAAAAGAACAAGAGAGAGAGAAAGAAAGATTGCAACAGTGCCTGGTTTGATGTATTTTAACAGATAATAAAATTGAACAGTTAGAAATAAATTGAAGATTGTGACTGGTTTGTTGAACGGGTAAGAAATTTTGGATAGATATTTGAACAGATAAGAGATTAAAATTGAACTGATAATAAAATAAAAACAAATTTGCACAGATAGGGGAAAAAATTGAACAGATAGTCAAGATTTTGAATATATAGACAAAAAAATAATAATTAAACACTTAAATGTAAATTTGAACAAATAGGAAAAAAAATTCAACAGATAAGTTAAGGAGTAAAATTGAAAACAAAACGACTTTCAAAACAAATAAAAAGATCTCACACCAAATTATTTTACTCAATGGCTGCAGAGGACCATCAGAGGAGAAGACTCCATTGATCCAGCTCCTTATGGACAGCTTTTTTTCGTCAATCACACAGATCCAATTTCTCCTCCTTTTTTTTTTTTTTAAGTTGTTGATCTTTGTTGTTGTTGTATGATGAAACAAATTATAACCGATAGTTGTAAATGAACAAAAAAAAATTAAAAATTAAGCAGATAAAAATAATAATAAAAAATAGAACAGATATATATATATATACTGGATTATATTTGAGAAAGAATTTCAACAGATGGAGAGAAAGAACAAGAGAGAGAGAAAGAAAGATTGCGACAGATCATGGTTAGGTGTATTTCAACAAATAATATAATTGAACAGATGGAAATATATTGAAGATTGTGACTGGTTTGTTGAACAGATAAGAAATCTTGGATAGATATTTGAATAGATAAGAGATTAAAATTGAACTGATGATAAAATCTTGACAAAAACTTGCACAGATAGGAAAAAAAAATTGAGCAGATAGTCAGTTGTTGAATATATAAACAAAAAATAATAATGAAACACTTAAATGTAAATTTGAACATATAGAAAAAAAAATTCAGAGATAAATTAAGGAATAAAATTGAAAACAAAACGTTTTTCAAAACAAATAAAAAGGCTTGTCGCCAAATTATTTTACTCAATGCCTGTAGAGGACCATCGGAGGAGAAGTGTCACGACCCCATCCCGCCCCAAGTAGAATGGTGCCATGATGGCCAGTAATTCGAGACTACCAAAGGCCACTTACAAGACCACACACACAAGTCAGAGTAAACATATGGGGCTTACAAATGCGAAGCAATAAATAAAAGCTAAGTAGTCCATAAGAGCGATTATTAAGTTAAATGAGATGACATACATCTTATAATAGCTTTAATACAACAAAATAGAGTACAAAAATTACATCTTGACCAAAAGGCTTCTCAGCCATCAATTACAAAATACAATGAAATAACTAAGAAGCATGATCTTCAAGATGTTGCAAAACACGAATCCAAAAACACATCGGCAAACACATCTAGGCGTCGCCGCCGCCCTGCTCATCACCTACATATATATAGAGAGGGTGAGCTTGGATACTCAGTGAATGGTATAAATAATAAAGGGTTTACATGAATGATATCCGAGGTCTTTTAACAAAACAATACATGGAATAAATCAAACTCCTCTATCAAATCTTCCAAAGCTTCAAGAGATGCTTACTAACATCAATATAATACAAGAGATGACATTCCGGACAAACAAACCCACGCGGTAAAACCGTCAGTGGCAAGGCAAGACAAGAGAGATCTCTAAGCAATGGTGTCGTTGCATTATAGTCCCCAGACACTAAGGACTTGTGCTACAAATGCTTATAGTCCCCTAGCACATACGAACTTCCAAACTTTGTGCTACAAATGCTTATAGTCCCCTAGCACATACGGACTTCCAAACTTTGTGCTACAAATGCTTATAGTCCCCTAGCACATACGGACTTCCCGAGAATGTCATCAAGCAAGATATAGTACTTATTGCAAGTAGGAATAATCATTTATGCTTGTAAATAATTTCCGAACAAGGCATAACAAGGTTTTACCAAAACTTTATAACATATCTTTATTAAAATACCACTCACTTATTTCTTCAAACGTCGGGGTCGAGGCAAGCCCAAGTCCTACAAACACATGGCAGAAATCTATTGAATGTACTTCCAAATAAGTTTCACATGCATGCAGATGATCTCGGCATTCCTCAGATGCCAGGTCAAATCAAAATAAAACAACATCTCCCATCTCGAAAACATCTTTGGCACCAACCAAGTCTTGGAGGTCCCACACCTTCTCGCCGAGGTGTGGTCCCGAGGCCACTTTCAAGGAAATGAAGTCGGTAAAAATCTGGGTTTCCCCCTCTGCTTAAGAACATGAAGAACATGAACATGAAGAAGATGAATGCAAAGATCATAACTTGTTATTACAAAATCTAAGATTTCATGCTATTAGTTCGAAAACATAGACCTGGGTACCCATACTAGAAGATCTTACGGAAAACAAACACAAAAGCATGGATTTTAATGCAAGCTTTCGGATCAAACAAAGCTTTTCTTCGAGAACTCATGAACACTAACTTTCTCTTTCTAAAACCAATCTTTAAATCAATGCATGGCGTGCAGAACATATTCAATCATGAAATGCAGCTAGATGATCAATAAAAACAACAAGAGTTGATCAAGATTCTAACCTCAATACTCGAATCTAACGGTTCGAACTCTAAGGATCAAGCTCGCTATCTACTCTCTCACTCTAAAACTCCTCCTTCTCCTTCTAGAGCTTCTCTCTCCTCAAGAACAAAGATGTGATACAAAATGATACATTCTAGGCTTGCCGGCTGACTTAACACTCGGCGGGACACGTGTAGCGGTTGGTTGGCTCTACTTAAAAAGGTGGTGATTGAAAAGACAAGACTATGACAAAGCGTGTTCAACAAGCTAGGCGGCAAGGGACTCGGCAAGTAATGACATCGACCAACAACAAGACTTGACAAAGGGACAATGACCTCGGCTAGAAAGGTCAACACTTGGCCCGGTATTGCCACACCTCGGCCTAGATGTGCCACACCTCGGTCTAGGTTGTACCGGTCTAGGGCTAGATCACTTGGGTTCAAGGGCAACATCTCGGCCGGATAGTACACATCTCGGCCTTGGTGATGAACACCTCGGCCTAGATAATGATATCTCGGCCAATATGTCGAGAGTGCGAATGGAGGTCAACGGAGAAATCCCAAGATGGTCCTAAGTGTAAGAGTATCAAAAGGGTGACCTAGGCTCAAGATGACCTCGGCTGAAACACATACACACCAATAAGGAGCACATCATTCAAGTAACATTTATGCAAAACAAATCAAGGAATGCAAATGCAACACATTGGGACAAGATCATGTAATACATGCAAGCATGACTAGGGTGGAGTGGGGGTTGTTACATCTTACCCCCCTTAAAGAAGTTTGGTCCCCAAACTTGAGTTACCTTGATCTGAAAACAACTCGGGATATCGAACTTTCATCTCTTCTTCCATTTCCCATGTGGCATCCTTGCCGTAATGTTCCTTCCATTCAATTTTCACCATTGATAAAGATTTGTTCCTCAACTGTTTCACTTGTTTGTCAAGAATTCTTATTGGCTTCTCCTCGTAGCCCAAATCTTCATTTATCACAATCCTGGAATAGTCAATTACATGCAGTGGGTCCCGAATATACTTCCTCAACATCGAGATATGGAACACATTGTGCACCTGATTTAATTCTGGTGGTAAAGCAAGTCTGTAAGCAGTCGTGTTAATCTTCTCAAGAATTTCAAATGGCCCGATGTAACGAGGTGCTAATTTACCTTTCTTCCCAAATTTGGAAACTCCTTTCGTTGGCGAAATCTTTAGAAATACATGGTCCCCAACTTCAAATTCCAATTCTCTTCTCTGGTCGGCATAGCTCTTCTGCCGACTCTGGGCAGTTTTGATCCTCTGTCGAATAAGCTTAAACTTCTTGGTTGTCACTTGAATCGGTTCGGGGCGATCAAAACTTTATCTCCTACTTGATCCAACATATCGGCGTCGCACTTCCTTCCATACAAAGCTTAAATGCGGTGCCATGCCAATGCTAGCTTGATAACTGTTGTTGTAAGCGAATTCCACTAATGGTAAATGTGCTTCCCAACTTCCCTGAAAATCTAGTACACATAGCCTGAGCATATCCTCAAGTGTCTGAATCGTCCTTTCTGTTTGCCCATCGGTTTGCGGGTGAAAAGCTGTGCTAAACTTCAACTCGGTTCCCAGGGCTCTGTAACGCCCTCAAAATAACAACATAAGACCCAACAGTAAAGACATGCATTGATATATATAAAAGTTTAATATCCTTCTATTTATCACAGTTTCATTACAAAAAGTATTACATGTTAACAACAAAAGCAAATGCCCTAAGGGCTTACAGCTTTCCAAGTTAACACTTGGTTACAAAAAGAGAGCACTAGCTCAATTACACCTTAAGCCCTTGGCTTGAATTTACATGTAATACATCAAAAGAAAATAAACGACCAAAAAGTCATCGACCTCAAGCCTCCCAAGCTATGTCCTTGGAGGTGGCGTGCTACACACAAAATGATGTTCCCATATAGGGTGAGCCACAGCCCAGTAGAAATATACTAAACCAGTTATGAATAATGACTAAAAGATTAACAGTTGGTAGATGGTCAACACTTTTACACTTTCTCATAACACATTACAATTCCAAAACTTTCAAGACTATGTTCAATTCAATCTCCATTTTCATTTAATTCTCAATTCATAATTCATGGCTCAGAACCTGGCCAAACAACTCATATGAGACAATAACTCATATTAGCCACTTTCAATTTCATTACTTCCACAGATAAGCATACTAGCTATATCACATTCCCAAGACAAGCATATGAGCTCTGTCAACACATTTCTAGACAAGCATATGAGCTCTATCTACGGAGTCCATCCCCTATCTTCTCCCAAACAACATCCGGTTTAGAGGTACATCCCTATCTTCCCTAAACCGTGGAGTACATCCTATCTTCTCCAACACAACACAATGCATATAAACAATAATTATACACATCACAAATCAATACATAAAGTTAATGTATTCTTCAAGCGTCATACTTTCAGTGACACGTTTCAATGATTGGTTTTAGTTTGCCTAATCATCATGCATTGTCTACAACAATCAAGACTATCCTCCACCGATAGCCCAAAGCAGATATTTCTAAACAGAAAATAAATGCACAAAATAGATATTAAATCAACATTTCCACTTCAATTCCTCATTTCTCATAATTAATCATATCAATTAATTAATCAATGTGGTTAGGGCATTTTCCATAATTAACATCTCAACCCTTAGGTTCCGTTTTCATCAATGTTTCAACATTAATCCCATGTTTTTATACCAAACATGCCTCTAGGTTCATTATAAATAAAACCCCAACTTTTGTAAAATTACACAAAGGCCCAAAGTTTTCTCAAAATTTCTCAACAACTTCCAACACATCAAAATGCTAAAATTCAAAGACAAAATCCATAAAGAGGAGTAGGATATCCCTACCTCAAAGTTTGAGCTCAAAGGAGATGAAGACCCAACACCCAACTTGCTCCAAAACCAAATATTTTCAGATTAGATCGAAGCCCAAGTCACCCTCTATCTTTTTAACAAAGCACTTAGGGAGATTCACACTCTAGGAGATGATTTCTTAGAGAGAAGGCAAGTCTAGAGAGAGGCTCTCGATTTAGGGTTTGAAGATGTAAAGGTTTTAAAAAAGTGAAGTTTAGATCGCTGCTGCGAACTGATATAAATAGGCTCGCTCGAGCGAAGGCTTGGTCGCTCGAGCGACCAGACACAGAAAACCCTAGCTCGAGCCAAGAAGGTCTCGCTCGAGCCAACAACCCAGAAGCTCGCTCGAGCGAAGAAAAGCTCGCTCGCGCCAGGGACTCGACCTTCAGTGCGCAACTAGACGCACGCTCGAGCGACAAACTGCTCGCTCGAGCGAAGACTGAACCAGATCGCTCGAGCGAAGAAAAGCTCGCTCGAGCCAAAAATCATGGTGTTCAGGTCCAGTACCAGACGCAATCGCTCGCTCGAGCGAAGCCACTCTGGCTCGACCCACCAGACACAAAACTCAACGCTCGCTCGAGCGACCAACTCCTCGCTCGAGCGAAGGACAAAAACTCTGGGCAGCAACCCTTGGTTCCCAAACACAACCAACCTGAAACAAACCTGCCCAACACATCCTATAACTCAAATATAATGAAGAAAAGGATGTAAACAAGACAATGCTCAACTATTAACATCCACGGACACATGTCCGGATCACTGTACAATAAGGGGTAAACCCGGGATCGCTATAACCTCCCTCCCTTAAAGAATTTCGTTCCCGAAATTAAAAACAAGTTTTTGAAAAGCAAGTTTTTCTCTATTTTAAACAAAATCATAACACAACATTCAACAATTAGGCCATTACCGGTCATCCATCTCTTATTAAGAGGCATTTCACAACATATATTTCAAAGTGCATCTATAACATGCATTTTCTTTCCGTTTTCCACCCATTTTCAACATACATGGTTTGCAATTCATATCATAATAAAGTTTCATGATACATAATCAATCCTATAATATAGCCAATAAATGCAATATTACAACCCACTTTCATAAACCAAAACATATGCTATGTTTTACAACTTAAGACATAAACAAAGCTTAAGTTCGACAAGATTATAAAATCTATGTACAAGATTACACATCAATAAACAAGTCCGGATATTTCTCACGGACCTCCAACTCACGTTCCCAAGTGGCTTCCTCCACTCCGTGATGCTTCCACAAAACTTTCACCAAAGGGATGGTCTTGCCACGCAGGACTTGATCCCGCCTATCCAAGACCCGAACCGGTCTCTCCTCATACGAGGCATCCTCATCTACCTCTAAGTCGGTCCAATCCAACACGTGTGATGGATCCGGCTCATACTTCCGAAGCATACTCACATAAAACACGTCATGAACTTCGGACAACTGTGGCGGCAAAGCTAAACGGTAAGCAACCTCGCCAATCCTCTCAAGGATCTCAAAAGGACCAATAAACCGAGGGGATAACTTTCCTCTCTTCCCAAACCTCATCAATCCCCGCCTAGGTGATATCTTCAGAAAGACATGATCACCCATCTCAAACACCAACGGTCTCCTCCTATGGTCAGCATAAGATTTCTGACGACTCTGGGCCGTAACAAGCCTCCTACGGATAAGCTCAACTTTCTCCGTCGTCTCCCTAACCAACTCCGGACCCAACAAAGGTGTATCACCCACTTCGGCCCAACAAACCGGGGACCTACAAGGTCGGCCATACAAGGCCTCAAACGGTGCCATACCGATGCTAGACTGAAAACTGTTGTTGTAGGCAAACTCCACCAATGGTAGGTGCCTTTCCCACGTCCCACTGAAATCAAGGACACAACCCCGAAGCATATCCTCAAGGATCTGAATAGTACGCTCGGACTGCCCGTCAGTCTGAGGGTGATAAGCTGTACTAAAGGTCAACTTAGTGCCCAAAGCACTCTGCAAACTCTGCCACAACCTAGCAGTAAAACGAGGATCTCTATCTGAGACGATCGTCACTGGGACCCCGTGCAATCTCACTATGTCCCGAATATACAAGTCGGCAAGGTGATCTACCGAATCTCTCACGCGCATAGGAATGAAGTGCGCCGACTTAGTCAACCGGTCTACAACCACCCAAATAGCATCACTACCCCGCTGAGTCCTTGGAAGGCCTACAACGAAGTCCATAGTAACATGCTCCCACTTCCACTCGGCAATAGGCAAGGGTTGCAACAAACCCGCTGGCCTCTGATGCTCGGCCTTCACTTGCTGACAAGTAAGGAACTTAGACACGAAGACTGCCACATCTCTCTTCATGCCTCGCCACCAAAACTGGCGACTCAAATCCTGATACATCTTAGTACCTCCCGGATGCACCGCAAGGCGTGAATGATGGAACTCTCGGAGTACCTCCTCTCGACAAGACTCCGGCACAAACAAACGGTCTCGGTATCTCACGCTCAGGTCGGGATACACCGTCAAACCCTTCTCGACCTTCCCACTAAAGATCTTCTCTCTAAGGGATTCTACCTCAAGGTCACCTCTCTGTGCCTCTGACACTCGAGTCACAAGTGTAGGCTCATAACAACGAAAACAAGGCCGCTGACCTCAGCGGATTCGCCCAGAAGCAAGTCAAACTCGCCAAGTGCCCCCCAACATCTCCCACTCCCGGATGGCTACACAAGCAACATCGCTAATGGATTTCCTACTAAGAGCGTCGGCCACAACATTGGCCTTCCCTGGGTGATAATGCAACTCAAAGTCGTAATCCTCAATAAACTCCATCCACCTCCTCTGCCTCAAATTCAAGTCATACGTGAAAACAGATATTTCAGACTCTTATGATCCGAGAACACCTCGAATCTCTCACCATAAAGGTAATGCCTCCAGATTTTCAAGGCAAAAATCACAGCCGCTAACTCTAGGTCGTGTGTAGGGTAATTCTTCTCATGTATTTTCAACTGACGTGAGCCATAAGCTACCACTTTCCCTTCCTGTATCAACACACAACCCAAACCCTCTCGTGAGGCATCGCAATAAACTGCATAACCCAACCCTCTCTCGGGAATAATCAAAACCGGCGCGGTGGTCAATCTAACTTTCAGCTCTTGGAATGACTTTTCACAAGTGTCACTCCATACAAATTTGACTCCCTTCCGAGTCAACCTAGTCAACGGTGAAGCTAACCTGGAGAAATCTTTCACAAACCGACGGTAATACCCAACTAATCCCAGAAAACTGCGGATCTCGAACATACTCTTAGGCTTTGCCCAATCTCGCACTGCCTCAGTCTTGGATGTGTCAACAGACACCCCTTCCCCGGAAACCACATGGCCTAAGAACTTGACTTCTCCTAGCCAGAACTCACACTTCCCAAACTTGGCATATAGCCTATGGGCTCTAAGTAACTTAAGCACCACTCTCAAGTGTTCCTCGTGCTCCTCCTCTGAAGGTGAATAGATAAGAATGTCGTTGTAGACGTCCCCGAACGCGCCCCGGGAGGACGACTCCCGTTCCGGTTCGATATTGGGTCTACTACAGTTCAAAGGACTCAATTTTGTCACGGTTCTAAATCTGAACCAAAGAGTCCAACTCTGGCAAATCGTTTTGAAGAAAAACAGATTTTTTGAAAAGAAGTGCCAAACATGGACTGCTTTGCGGTCTGAGTCGCCACCTAAATATTTTAAAATGGGAAATTTAGGAAACCCTGACTCGGTGCCAAAGGCCACGTGTCCGTCATTACCAAAGTCTCTTGGCTCGGGAGCTTGGGTACGATCGAGGAAGGTCAGCTATGAGCACCCCCTTTCGCCCGGTCCGAAGACCGGCCTCTACTAACCGTGATATCCGATTTCGAAAACATTACATGTTCTTATTCCGGTTATTAGCCTAGAATTACTATGTTATGCGCACAGCAAACAAGTATAGACTAAATCACCTAAGTTGGAACAAAACACTACGTGTTTGTTTTGAAAAATGATTTGCTACTCATAAGTAGGCTAAAATGCAGGTTTTGCCACTCTCAAGCGGGCTTTAAAACTCACAGTTTTAATGCATTGTTCCAACCTAAGTAATTTAACCTCCATCCACAGGCATTCAAGCAGTTATATCACATAAGCACTTAGCCTCATGGTAGTCATGCTATTATGGCAACATTCAGTGCATGCGATATGCTAAAGCATAAAAGCTCACCTAGTACTCCAAGCCAAAAGCGAAGCTTATTAGAAATCCATGCATGGACCTAAGCATCTTGAAATGTCTAATGCAACACATGCAAAGATGTAATCTAGGCTTGGCTATCCCTAAACATGGCATATGGAATGCTACAAATAACACGTATTCAATTTGGAATTGAAATAAATGCAGTTTGTATGATGTGCCGAGCCCGATGTATGTAAACAAATGCATGGATGCACGCATGCATTGCATAAGGTATGCTAAAATAAACGTGCCCTAATCTACCATAAATGGCGGTAAATAAAGGGAAGAAAGAAGTGGGGGTTGGAAGACATACACACCGCACACTTATTACAATTACGCCCTCACACAGAGGACCAAAATAATATCTGATCCCAAAATAAATGAATAAATATTACAAATTCTAATTCTTGAATAAATAAATGTGAAATAAAGGGGCCTGACCCTACGCCTCGAGATCTTGTGAATGATGCATGCTTTCGATGTCCGCTTGCACAGAACCCGCACCATGCCTCTGTTCCCTCGCTTTTCTGCCTGCCTCTCGAAAATTGCGAGTCACAGGACACCTTCCACATACCTGAATATCACCACCGGTGAAGGAAAACACCACCATTTGAAGGGTGTGGCCACCATTTGCATTGAAGTTATCGGTGAAAATTGTTTCTTGGTCGGCACTAAACATTGCCGAGCCAAATGTTCTGCTAAAACACGCGGATAATGACAGAGAGGGCAAAGCAGTGTATGGCCTGGATTTTCAAGCAATGTTTGCACCAACCATACTCCTTATCATGTTTTTGACTCAAAGGGGTATGGCCCTTGGTTCTTGGACCACCAATCACGCATTTTCATGCATGATGGCCCAAAGAACCAATTTGTGCATTTTCATGTCAAATGCAATGCAAACCAAATAAGCACATAAAGGGCCCAACCTCTATCACTTGATATCAAGAGGCAAAGCATGCATGTTCAATGCAACCTAAACATGTTAGCTAGTATGCATCATGGCATGCAATGTGCGAATGCTAGTATGCAAACAACCATACAAGGCAAGCATGCAAACTAAGCAAAAGGGATGGACTTAAACATGACTTGGGCAACCCTAAGTAGGCCCAAAACAGTGGCCATAATGCTAAGTATGAGGGCTAAGCACACATGCACACATACACATGCAAAGGTACCAACACTTAGGCATAATGAAGCAAGCTTTAAGCACACTTAAAGGAAGCTAAACATGAACAACTAGCATGCATTATAAGGCTCTGAAATCATGTTATAAAAGGTGCCAAACCAAGTAAACAAGACAAGTAGTGCATGCTACACACTCACACACCTAAGGCTAGCAAGCCAAAATGCAAGGTGACTATATAAGGCATGTCATGGATGGCCTAAAAAACTAGAAACAAATCTTATACATGGAAAAACAAGCACATTTCCAGTTTATGACCATCCACAAAAACAAAAGCAAGATAGGCTAACAAAGCATGCAAACTTACGGTAAATAGAAGAGATTACAAAGCAAGTGCATGATAGAGTTACCAAACATGGTTGAGCCCTTCTTCAATGTTGAATAAGGGCTCAAAATGAGCCTACTTACAGTTTATTACATGCTCAAAAACAGATTATACACCAGCCAAATATACTATGCAAGAATCATGGCATACAAGGGGGTAAAGAGATAGGTGCTAGATGCTACTACCAAACAGCAAGGGGTCCTCAATCAAACATGAAGAGGACCCCAAAATAAGACTATTTGAAGTTTGGGTCGGAGCCCAAAAGTGCTTGCAAGCAAGGCTTAGATATGAAGCAAGAAAAGGCTAGAAAGGGGAAGATGAAGACTTACCCTTGAAGACCAGCAAACCAGCGGGTTTTGATTGAAGAAAATGAGCTCCTAACCTCTGCAAATGTCCTCCCAAATGCTGGAAATGGAAGTGGTGGTGTTGTGCTATGGGTTGGTGAAGGAATGGCCAAGAATAATGGACTTTTGGAGGCAAAGAAGTAAGATATAGAGAGAGATAGAGGGTTGTATCTATCTATATCAGATATATATCTATATATCTCTGGTTTTTGTTCCAAAACTCCAACCCTAGACAAAGGAGAAGGAAGGTTGCTTATATAAGCAATGTAAGGGCCAAACTTAGAGGCTAAGCAATTCAAAAAGGGTCAAGGGGGGTCAAGGCTTATGTTAGAAGCTTGGACAGCTGGTAGGCTTCTTGAGGAAGCCAAGACAAGGGGTCAAGGCTTCCTCAAGAAGCCATGAGCAAAGGGTGCACAAAAAGGGTCCAAAGGTGGTTAAAGGGTGCAAAATAGGCACATGGATGCACGTGGATCTGATTCTGTGCATCCCAGCTGGCACAGCTGGTATGCACCAAGCTTGGGGGGTGCAAAGGGTTCAAACCGGCCAGGCAATTTGATCGTCGGCCAAAATAAAGTGCCGGTCGGCACTATTTTCTGCCGGTCGGCTAAATAGAGTGCCGATGGATGATTCCTTGGTCAAAACATGGCCGGTGGGTATGCAAATCGAAGCCCCGGAAGTTAGCTTTCCAATGGAACAAATCTTGCATTAAAATTCCTCCTATGCAAAAAGTTATGCCCTTTTCCGTGAAGTCGCGCAGACTTGATCCAACCGGGATGATGCCCAGCTTCAACCAATCATATTTCCTCCACCCGGACTTGGCTCTAGGAGATTCTTGCGTACAAAGTGAAGCCCCGGAAGTCTTCTTTCCAACGATGGTGGCCTCATAGCTTAACTCCAAGTATGCAATTGAATAAGCCCGATTCAGCGAGGGCTGCTCGTCTTTCTTCTACCCGGATTCATGGCGAACTTCTTCTCCAACCTATTTTCTCCCCTCCTCTCCTCTTTTCTTCAACTCCAAACCCTTAAACAAAGCGTTTGGGAAGATTTGCCTCTCTTCTTGCCAAAGGAATTGAATCTGTGCCCTGCACATCTCTCAACACCGAGCAAACCATCAGTAATGCCCAAGTCTTAAGGGCGGTCAAAAATGGGGTGTCTACAGTCGTCCACAAAAACGACCACAAAACGATCCAAGAATTCCCAAAAAATCCGGTTCATCAAGTCCATAAAGACTGCCGGTGCATTGGTAAGCCCAAATGGCATCACCAGAAACTCATAATGGCCATACCGCGTACGGAATGCCGTCTTCGGAATATCCTCCTCTCTGACCCTCAACTGGTGGTAACCCGATCTCAAGTCTATCTTAGAGAAACAACGAACCCTTCAAGCGGTCAAACAAATCATCTATACGGGGCATAGGGTACTTATTCTTAACCGTAGCCCGATTTAACTTCCGGTAGTCGATACACAATCTCAAGGCACCGTCTTTCTTTTTAGCAAAGAGGGCCGGTGCTCCCCTCGGCGATACACTAGGGCGAATGAAGCCCTTATCTAGCAATTCTTGGAGTTGAACTTTCAACTCAATCAACTCTACTGGGGCAAAACGATAAGGTGCCATAGAAATCGGCGCCGTGCCGGGCACTAAATCAATAGAGAACTCTGTCTCTCGGTGAGGTGGCAAATCAACGAGATCCTCGGGAAAGACGTCCGAGTACTCACAAACTACCCTTGGCAACTCAATCTGTGTCTCATCACACTCACCATTCTCAAAGCTAGCAAGTAGACCACTAAGTTCATTCCGCCCTCGCGGACCATACCCCGGTGGCACAACACTACCAACCCGGTCTCCCAAGAAATGGAAACACTCCCCGCTCACGGTACAACATGTAACCCTCTGGCGGTAGCAAACAATATGACTCGGTATGGCGATAACGGTCCATACCTAAAATAACATCAAAGCCCTTCATGGGCATAACTACAAATGGAAGCGGAAGTCGATGATCGAAACCTCTATATCACAACCTCTACATACGTGCTTCAAAATTAACTCACCCCAATAGGTGACACAACACAAATAGGAGGCTAATAGTGCTAACCCCAATTCCAACACAGATGCAAATGCGAGATACAAAAGAATGAGATGCACGTATCAATCAACACTCGGCAACCGAGGTTGCAAAATAAAAGGTACCTCTCACTCTTGATGGAGCTGGTACTAGATCTGTGGCAACAACGACATACCGCGCCTGTGGGACCACTGGTCCACTGCTCACCCCTAGACATCATTAACTGTCTTGTTGGACGACGAAGCTCCGGATTGGCCCTCGAGGCTGCCTGGTGGTGGTGAAATCCTGCGTCTGCCTAGAACCAGACGCTCTGAGTGGCACTCAAGCGTGGGCAGAACCTCTTGAGTGCCAGTGTCATCCTGTGATAACAAGACAAGTGCCCCCTGCCCAAACTCGACTCGTGGTGCAGGTGAAGAAGATCTGACCCTCTGACCTCCGCCCTTCTGCGGGCAAACTGAAGCCTTGTGACCCAGCTGGCCACACTTGTAACAGGTAAACTCTCCCAAATTGCCCCTCCCGGAGCCTGCACTCGGTACTGGGAAAGTTGACCTAGAAATCCCACCCTGAGACTGCTAAGGGTTATAACCCCTCTGTCTCCTACTATCACCCTGTCCATCCTGACTCCTCTTGGAGCCTTTCTGCCCTTCCTCCTCTTCCTGCATCATAATCTCAGTATGAGCTGCAGCATCAACCAGTCGCCCATAATCCCGAAGCCTAGACCCCACAATTCTCAATTTGAGGCCGCGCCTCAACTTCTTCTCAAACTCAATGCAACGGCGTTCCTCAGACGCCACCAACTCAGGTGCAAACCTGGACAAACTAGTGAATGAGGCCTCAAACTCGGCCACTGATGAACTGTTCTGCTTGAGTTGGCAGAACTGATCTCTCAACTTCTCCTGAACAACCGGAGACAAGAACTTCTCCTGAAAAGCGTCAACAAAAGCCTTCCAAGTCCCTCCTATACGACTCTTGGTGAACTTCCACCACTGACCCGCATCCCCCTTTCAGCTGGAAAGATGCCAAGGTCACCTTCAGTACCTCATCTTCGATGCCTAGCATCTCAAACGTCTTCGTTGTCTGTTCGAGCCATTCATCTGCCTTAAGCGGCTCTTTTGGATCACCCACAAATTCATCCGGATTAGACCGGAAGAACTCCCTCTTCAGAAAAGAAGGTCCTGCATCCGCAACAACAACCTGAGTCTGATTCTCCTATTTCGAGAATGCCCTCGACTCCCTGAATGCCCCTGCTATCTCTCGGGCTAGAGCGCCCATAGCCTGCTGGCCTACTGGCTCGGCCACATTGGCCTGACCAACCCCTTCCTGATCTGCCGGAATCTCATCTGGTAAAGGCATTTCCTGCCTCCTAGGCCTGCCACGCCTTCCACCTCTTCCTCGTCCTGACATCCTAATAAAGGTAACACAGAACGTTAGCACATTTATAAACGTGCCGAAACTAAACACTCGCGTCCTAAAACATGGACCACAATAATTCACTCCACGTAAGCACATAAACACATAAGCACTTACGAATTTCATTTCCGGATAAAGATAGTCCCGAGGCGTTACTAGAGTTCCGGTTAGAAACAACATTGATCAAGTGCCTTTCCAACAAGACTCCCAGAAACCCAAGGATCCAATCAACATCCCAGAAATTTAATCCCATACCCAAATAATCACATAAGCATGTTATCAATTAAACACATGGCATATGACACTATGCTAGGTCTCTATCAAACGAGACAAACCCATTGTGATTCTAATCACTTCCCACGTACCCAAAGTATTGAACCGATGCGCTCGATACCAAGTTATGCGCCCTCAAAATAACAACATAAGACCCAACAGTAAAGACATGCATTGATATATATAAAAGTTTCATATCCTTCTATTTATCACAGTTTCATTACAAAAAGTATTACATGTTAACAACAAAAGCAAATGCCCTAAGGGCTTCTGACTTTCCAAGTTAACACTTGGTTACAAAAAGAGAGCACTAGCTCAATTACACCTTAAGCCCTTGGCTTGAATTTACATGTAATACATCAAAAGAAAATAGACGACCAAAAAGTCTGTCAACCTCAAGCCTCCCAAGCTATGTCCTTGGAGGTGGCGTGCTACCTGTACCTGAAAATGATGTTCCCATATAGGGTGAGCCACAGCCCAGTAGAAATATACTAAACCAGTTATGAATAATGACTAAAAGATTAACAGTTGGTAGATGGTTAACACTTTTACACTTTCTCATAACACATTACAATTCCAAGACTTTCAAGCCTATGTTCAATTCAATCTCCATTTTCATTTAATTCTCAATTCATAATTCATGGCTCAGAACCTGGCCAAACAACTCATATGAGACAATAACTCATATTAACCACTTTCAATTTCATTACTTCCACAGATAAGCATACTAGCTATATCACATTCCCAAGACAAGCATATGAGCTCTGTCAACACATTTCTAGACAAGCATATGAGCTCTATCTCACGAGTCCATCCCTATCTTCTCCCCAAACAACATCCGGTTTAGAGGTACATCCCCTATCTTCCCCTAAACCGTGGAGTACATCTCCTATCTTCTCCAACACAACACAATGCATATAAACAATAATTATACACATCACAAATCAATACATAAAGTTAACGTATTCTTCAACTGTCATACTCAGTGACACGTTTCAATGATTGGTTTTAGTTTGCCTAATCATCATGCATTGTCTACAACAATCAAGACTATCCTCCACCGATAGCCCAAAGCAGATATTTCTAAACAGAAAATAAATGCACAAAATAGATATTAAATCAACATTTCCACTTCAATTCCTCATTTCTCATAATTAATCATATCAATTAATTAATCAATGTGGTTAGGGCATTTTCCATAATTAACATCTCAACCCTTAGGTTCCGTTTTCATTAATGTTTCAACATTAATCCCATGTTTTATACCAAACATGCCTCTAGGTTCATTATAAATAAAACCCCAACTTTTGTAAAATTACACAAAGGCCCAAAGTTTTCTCAAAATTTCTCAACAACTTCCAACACATCAAAATGCTAAAATTCAAAGACAAAATCCATAAAGAGGTAGGATATCCCTACCTCAAAGTTTGAGCTCCAAAGGAGATGAAGACCCAACACCCAACTTGCTCCAAAACCAAATATTTTGATTAGATCGAAGCCCAAGTCACCCTCTATCTTTTAACAAAGCACTTAGGGAGATTCACACTCTAGGAGATGATTTCTTAGAGAAGGCAAGTCTAGAGAGGCTCTCAGATTTAGGGTTTGAAGATGTAAAGGTTTTAAAAAAGTGAAGTTTAGATCGCTGCTGCGAACTGATATAAATAGGCTCGCTCGAGCGAAGGCTTGGTCGCTCGAGCGACCAGACACAGAAAACCCTAGCTCGAGCCAAGAAGGTCTCGCTCGAGCCAACAACCCAGAAGCTCGCTCGAGCGAAGAAAAGCTCGCTCGAGCTAGGAACTCGACCCTTCAGGTCTGCAACTAGACGCACGCTTGAGCGACAAGCGCTTTCGCTTCGGCGAAGATCAGGCAGATCGCTCGAGCGAAGAAAAGCTCGCTCGAGCCAAAAATCATGGTGTTCAGGTCCAGTACCAGACGCAATCGCTCGCTCGAGCGAAGCCACTCTGGCTCGACCCACCAGACACAAAACTCAACGCTCGCTCGAGCGACCAACTCCTCGCTCGAGCGAAGGACAAAAACTCTGGGCAGCAACCCTTGGTTCCCAAACACAACCAACCTGAAACAAACCTGCCCAACACATCCTATAACTCAAATACAATGAAGAAAAGGATGTAAACAAGACAATTCTCAACTATTAACATCCACGGACACATGTCCGGATCACTGTACAATAAGGGGTAAACCCGGGATCGCTATAGGCTCTTTGTAAACTTTGCCAAAATCTGCAAACAAACTTCGGATCTCGGTCTGACACAATAGACATCGGCACTCCATGCAGTCTCACAATCTCATTAATATACAGTACAGCTAGTCGGTCAGCACTGAATGTAGTCTGAACAGGCAAGAAGTGTGCTGACTTAGTTAATCTGTCAATTATGACCCAAATCGAATCCATTCCCTTCTGCGTCTTCGGCAAACCAATCACAAAATCCATAGAGATATGTTCCCATTTCCATTCAGGAATCGGCAAGGTTTGAAGAAGTCCTGCTGGTCTCTGATGTTCTGCTTTCACTTGTTGACATTGCAGGCATTGGGATACGAACTCGGCTATTTCTCTCTTCATGTTCGGCCACCAAAAGGTCTGCTTTACATCGTGATACATCTTAGTGTTTCCTGGATGGACAGCAATTCTGGAACCATGAGATTCTTGCAGAATCTTTCCTTTCAATTCAGGGACGTCGGCCACGCACAACCTTCCCTCAAACTTAAGCACCCCATTCTCAAAGGTGTAACCTAACCTCGGCCTGGTGTCAATCTCGTCGGCTACCTTCTTCAGGAGCTTATCCTCCATTTGTCTTGCTTTTACTTCTTCAATGATAGTCGGCTCCGCTGAGATCATAGTTAAACACGCTAAACTTCCCATTGACTTCCTGCTTAATGCATCGGCTACCGAGTTGGCTTTGCACGGTGGTCTTGAATTTGCATGTCGTAGTCCTTCAATAATTCCAGCCATCTTCTCTGCCTCAAATTTAGTTCCTTCTGAGTAAATAAGTACTTCAAACTCTTGTGATCCGTGAAAACTTGGCAAGAAGCTCCATACAAGTAATGACGCCAAATCTTCAAAGCAAATACCACGGCTGCTAGCTCTAAATCATGGGTAGGATAATTCTTCTCGTGAGGTTTTAACTGGCGAGATGCATATGCTATGACCTTACCCCCTTGCATTAATACACAACCCAAACCCTTATGTGAAGCATCGCTATAAATCTGAAATTCTTCATTACCTGATGGAAGTACAAGAACTGGTGCTGTAACTAACCTCGTCTTCAACCCCTGGAAGGCTGACCCTCTATCTTCGGTCCCTTCATATGCCACGCGCTTCAGAGTTAACTGTGTCAATGGTACTGCAATCCTTGAGAAGTCCCTTACAAATTTTACGTAATAACACCGCCAAACCAGAAAACTACGAACCTCGGACACGTTGGTGGCGTCGGCCAATTTACCACGGCTTCAATCTTCTTTGGGATCAATGAAATACCCTCTTCATTAATCACATGCCCCAAAAATGAAATGCTGGAAAGCCAAAACTCACACTTACTCAACTTAGCATACAATTTCCTGTCCCTCAAGGTCTGTAGGGCAAGTCTCAGATGATTCTCATGCTCAATTGTACTCTTGGAATAGATCAATATGTCGTCAATAAAAACAACTACGAATTCATCTAGGTACGGCTTGAAGACTCTGTTCATTAAGTCCATGAATGCTGCCGGCGCATTAGTCACCCCAAAAGGCATTACTAGAAATTCGTAGTGGCCATACCTTGTCCGAAAAGCAGTCTTCTCAATATCCTCGGCTTTGACCTTCAACTGGTGGTAGCCCGACCTAAGGTCAATCTTAGAAAAGACTCGTGCTCCTTGTAGTTGATCTAACAAATCATCAATCCTAGGCAACGGGTACTTGTTCTTAATGGTTACCTTGTTAAGTTCTCTGTAGTCAATGCAAAGACAAAGCGTACCATCTTTTTTCTTAACAAATAAGACTGGTGCTCCCCACGGTGAAGTGCTCGGCCTAACAAAACCCTTATCCAACAATTCTTGTAGTTGCACTTTCAATTCCTTAAGTTCGGCTGGGGCCATCCTATAGGGTGTCTTAGAGATCGGCTGTGTTCCCGACACGATGTCCACGGTAAACTCTATTTCTCTATCAACTAAGTGGCCAGGCAATTCATTTGGAAAGACGTCGGGGAATTCATTAACAACTGGGATATCGGCTAAATTAACATTTTCGTTCTGATCACTCAGTATACTACACAAGTAGCCACGGCACCCTTTCTGAATTAGCTTATAGGCCTTAATGGACGAAATCAGTTAAGGTGGAGACACTACTCCTTTACCCTGGAAAATAACCTCGGCTTGGTTTGGGGGTCTCAACGTGACATTCTTCGAAACACAATTAATAGATGCATGATTCGTCACTAACCAGTCCATTCCTAATATGACGTCAAAGTGGGTCATGTTTAACGGCATCAAATCAACTAATAATTCTACACCCTCAATCACAATAACACATGCCCTATAGATAGACGCAACAATCATAGTTCTCCCAGATGGAGCAGATACATATAACACATAATCAAGGGGTTCTTGTTGTCTATTTAACTTCTCGGCAAACCTAGCGGATACGAATGAATGCGTAGAACCCGAATCAATCAATATGTATGGATCTTGAGAGCAGATTGGGAGTATACGACATTCTTGTCTCGGCGTGCAGGTGTCTCTGGCATTAGCCGAAAACCTGTCTTGCCTCATCTGTGTCCTTCCAAGCGTTGCTTCCTGTCGCGAGCCGAGGTGCTCCCATTTCTCTTACCATCATCAATCTTTGACTTGGACGATCTCTCACACGATGACCTATTTCTCCACATTCAAAAGCAGCGCTGACGCCCAAGCAAACTCCCGGAATCTTCCCACAACTTGCACACATCGGCTTAGTATTATCTTCCTGGTTCGAGTTGCTGGAGTTGCCCACATTTGCTTTCTTCTTGGCATTAAACGGAACTCGGCGGTTATCATAATTCTGTCTCTTCCTCTGGTTCTCTCTTGTACTCTGATATCGATTCAAATTAGCTTCTGCAAGAATAGCCTTGTCCAAGACTCCGGCATAAGTCGGCATGTTAAGCATGTTGACTCTATCTCAGTCGATCCATGATCCGCTTTCAAACTTCCTAGCTTTCCTATATTCATCACTGACCATATGAGGCGCGTACCTCGCCAATTCCGTGAAAGCACGGTCGTATTCTGCCACTGTCTTGTTTCCCTGTGTCAAGGTCTGGAACTCCGTGGTCTTGCGGTCTCGAACACTAAGGGGAAAATGCTTGTTGTAAAACAGTTCCAAAAATTTGGCCCACGTTAAGTCAGGATTTCCTTCTCGGGTCATCATCCACCATCTTCGGGCGTCGTCGTCTAACGTGAACGCGGCCAATGCCACCTTCTGAGCATCTGTGCTGGGAAAGATCTCGAACAGCTTCTCCATTCCTAGAACCCACGCTTCGGCTTTCATCGGTTCTATGCCCCCTTGGAATCTTGGCGGGTTCATCTTCTTGAACTCCTTAATCAAAGTCATAGTTCCATCCCCATACAAGGCTGGCGGTGAAGGCACTTGAGGTACTGGAGGAGGTGGAGGCGGAGGCGGAACTGCATGTCGGCCATTAGTCTGTTCGGCCTGGGTAGCTGTAGCACTAGCATTCTGTTGTCTCAACTCCCGGGTTAGACCTTCAACTAGTCTTTCTAGTCGGTCCAATCTGTCTTCTGATTGACCTCGGCCAACTGGTGGTCTTCCTCTCCTCATAGTGCTATGAGTATGCAAAGTGTGACTTTAAAACAAAATGAGCAATAAAGTATGTATGCAAGCAACAAGCAGTTATGCCGAGATGATGCACATTTTGTCAAATAGCAAGCAACATAGTGCAATCCTAACATCTTTCTAAGGGAAATCCTATGCTCTTTAGGACTCAAAGTGTGTGAATAACGTACTATATGAAACTCGTGCTCTGATACCAATCTGTCACGACCCCATCCTGCCCCAAGTAGAATGGTGCCATGATGGCCAGTAATTCGAGACTACCAAAGGCCACTTACAAGACCACACACACAAGTCAGAGTAAACATATGGGGCTTACAAATGCGGAAGCAATAAATAAAAGCTAAGTAGTCCATAAGAGCAGTGCTTAAGTTAAATAAGATGACATACATCTTATAATAGCTTTAATACAACAAAATGGAGTACAAAAATTACATCTTGACCAAAAGGCTTCTCAGCCATCAATTACAAAATACAATGAAATAACTAAGAAGCATGATCTTCAAGATGTTGCAAAACACGAATCCAAAAACACATCGGCAAACACATCTAGGCGTCGCCGCCGCCCTGCTCATCACCTACATATATATAGAGAGGGTGAGCTTGGATACTCAGTGAATGGTATAAATAATAAAGGGTTTACATGAATGATATCCGAGGTCTTTTAACAAAACAATACATGGAATAAATCAAACTCCTCTATCAAATCTTCCAAAGCTTCAAGAGATGCTTACTAACATCAATATAATACAAGAGATGACATTAGGACAAACAAACCCACGCGGTAAAACCGTCAGTGGCAAGGCAAGACAAGACAAGAGAGATCTCTAAGCAATGGTGTCGTTGCATTATAGTCCCCAGACACTAAGGACTTGTGCTACAAATGCTTATAGTCCCCTAACACATACGAACTTCCAAACTTTGTGCTACAAATGCTTATAGTCCCCTAGCACATACGGACTTCCCGAGAATGTCATCAAGCAAGATATAGTACTTATTGCAAGTAGGAATAATCATTCATGCTTGTAAATAATTTCCGAACAAGGCATAACAAGGTTTTACCAAAACTTTATAACATATCTTTATTAAAATACCACTCACTTATTTCTTCAAACGTCGGGGTCGAGGCAAGCCCAAGTCCTACAAACACATGGCAGAAATCTATTGAATGTACTTCCAAATAAGTTTCACATGCATGCAGATGATCTCGGCATTCCTCAGATGCCAGGTCAAATCAAAATAAAACACTGTCTCCCATCTCGGGAAAACATGCTGGGCACCAACCAAGTCTTGGCCGAGGTCCCACACCTTCTCGCCGAGGTGTGGTCCCGAGGGCCACTTTCAAGGAAATGAAGTCGGGAAAAATCTGGGTTTCCCCCTCTGCTTAAGAACATGAAGAACATGAACATGAAGAAGATGAATGCAAAGATCATAACTTGTTATTACAAAATCTAAGATTTCATGCTATTAGTTCGAAAACATAGACCTGGGTACCCATACTAGAAGATCTTACGGAAAACAAACACAAAAGCATGGATTTTAATGCAAGCTTTCGGATCAAACAAAGCTTTTCTTCGAGAACTCATGAACACTAACTTTCTCTTTCTAAAACCAATCTTTAAATCAATGCATGGCGTGCAGAACATATTCAATCATGAAATGCAGTAGATGATCAATAAAAACAACAAGAGTTGATCAAGATTCTAATCTCAATACTCGAATCTAACGGTTCGAACTCTAAGGATCAAGCTCGCTACCTACTCTCTCACTCTAAAACTCCTCCTTCTCCTTCTAGAGCTTCTCTCTCCTCAAGAACAAAGATGTGATACAAAATGATACATTCTAGGCTTGCCGGCTGACTTAACACTCAGCCCAGACACGTGGCAACGGTTGGTTGGCTCTACTTAAAAAGGTGACTGATTGAAAAGACAAGACTATGACAAAGCGTGTTCAACAAGCTAGGCGGCAAGGGACTCCGGCAAGTAATGACATCGGCCAACAACAAGACTTCGGCAGCAAAGGGACAATGACCTCGGCTAGAAAGGTCAACACTTGGCCCAGCTGTGCCACACCTCGGCCTAGATGTGCCACACCTCGGTCTAGGTTGTACCGGTCTAGGGCTAGATCACTTGGGTTCAAGGGCAACATCTCGGCCCAGATAGTACACATCTCGGCCTTGGTGATGAACACCTCGGCCTAGATAATGATATCTCGGCCAATATGTCAGGGTGCGGATGGAGGTCAACCAGAGAAATCCCAAGATGGTCCTAAGTGTAAGAGTATCAAAGGAGCGACCTAGGCTCAAGATGACCTCGGCTGAAACACATACACACCAATAAGGAACACACCATTCAAGTAACATTTATGCAAAACAAATCAAGGAATGAAAATGCAACACATTGGGACAAGATCATGTAATACATGCAAGCATGACTAGGGTGGAGTGGGGGTTGTTACAAGAAGACTCCATTGATCCAGCTCTTTATGGACAGTTTTTTTTCTTCAAGCACACAGATCCAATTTCTCCTCCTTTTTTTTTGTTTTTTATCTGTTGATCTTTGTTGTTGTTGTATGACGAAACAAATTGCAACAAATAGTTGTAAATGAACCAAAAAAAAATTAAAAATTAAACAGATAGAAATAATAATAAAAAAGAGAATAGATATATATATATATACTGCATTATATTTGAGAAAGAATTTCAACAGATAGAGAGAAAAGAACAAGAGAGAGAAAGAAAGAGGCTGCAGATCTGGTTTGGTGTATTTCAACAGATAATAAAAATTGAGCAGATAGAAATAAATTGAAGATTGTAACTGGTTTGTTGAGCGGACAAGAAATTTTGGATAGATATTTGAGCAGATAAGAGATTAAAATTGAACTGATAATAAAATCAAGACAAATTTGCATAGATAGGAAAAAAAATTGAACAGATAGTCAAGATTTTTGAATATATAGACAAAAAAATAATAATTAAACACTTAAATGAAAATTTGAACACATAGAAAAAAAAATTGAACAGATAAGTTAAGAAGTAAAATTGAAAACAAAACGTCTTTCAAAACAAATAAAAAGATTTCACCCCAAATTATTTTACTCAATGCTTGTAAAGGACCATCGGAGGAGAAGACTCCATTGATCTAGCTCCTTATGGACAGTTTTTTTTCATCAAGCACACAGATCCAATTTCTCCTCCTTTTTTTTTTAAGTTGTTTATTTTTGTTGTTGTTGTATGATGAAACAAATTGCAACAGATAGTTGTAAATGAACGAAAAAAAAATTAAAAATTAAGCAGATAGAAATAATAATAAAAAATAGAACAGATATATATATACACTTGATTATATTTGAGAAAGAATTTCAACAGATAGAGAGAAAGAACAAGAGAGAGAGAAAAAAAGATTGCAATGATCTGGTTTGGTGTATTTCAACAGATAATAAAATTGAATATATAGAAATATATTGAATGTTGTGGTGGTTTGTTGAACAGACAAGAAATTTTGCATAGATATTTGAGCAGATAAGAGATTAAAATTAAACTAATAATAAAATCTAGACAAAAATTTGCACGAGATAAGGAAAAAATTGAATAGATAGTCAAGATTTTTGAATATATAGACAAAAAATAATAATTAAACACTTAAATGTAAATTTGAACATATAGAAAAAAAATTCAGATAAATTAAGGAGTAAAATTGAAAACAAAACGTCTTTCAAAACAAATAAAAAGACTTCTCACCAAATTATTTTACTCAATACCTGCAGAGGACCATCGGAGGAGAAGACTCCATTGATCCGACTCCTTATGGACAGTTTTTTTTCTTCAAGTACACAGATTCAATTTCTCTTCCTTTTTTTTTTTTTTGTTTTTTAAGTTGTTGATCTTTGTTGTCTTTGTATGATGAAACAAATTGCAACAGACAGTTGTAAATGAACCAAAAAAAATTAAAAATTAAGCAATAAAAATAATAATAATAAATAGAACAGATATATATATACTGGATTATATTTGGGAAAGAATTTCAACAGATAGAGAGAAAGAACAAGAGAGAGAGAGAGAAAAAAAAGATTGCAACAGTTCCTGGTTTGGTATATTTCAACAGATAATAAAATTAAATAGTTAGAAATAAATTGAAGATTGTGACTGGTTTGTTGAACGGATAAGAAATTTTGGATAGATATTTGAACAGATAAGAGATTAAAATTGAACTGATAATAAAATCAAGACAAATTTGCACAGATAGGGAAAAAAATTGAACAGATAGTCAAGATTTTTGAATATATAGACAAAAAAATAATAATTAAACACTTAAATGTAAATTTGAACATATAGAAAAAAAAAAATGAACAGATAAGTTAAGGAGTAAAATTGAAAACAAAACGTCTTTCAAAACAAATAAAAAGATTTCACACCAAATTATTTTACTCAATGCCTGCAGAGGACCATCGGAGGAGAAGACTCCATTGAACCCGACTCATATGGGCCTTTTTTTCTTCACACAAATCCAATTTCTCCTCCTTTTTTTGTTTTTTTTTGTTTTTTAAGTTGTTGATCTTTGTTGTTGTTGTATGATGAAACAAATTGCAACAGATAGTTGTAAATGAACCAAAAAAAATTAAAAATTAAGCAATAAAGATAATAATAAAAAATAGAACATATATATATATATATATATACATATATACTAGATTATATTTGAGAAAGAATTTCAACAGATAGAGAGAAACAACAAGAGAGAGAGAAAGAAAGATTGCAACAGTTCCTGGTTTGATGTATTTTAACAGATAATAAAATTGAACAGTTAGAAATAAATTGAAGAATGTGACTGGTTTGTTGAACGGATAAGAAATTTTGGATAGATATTTGAACAGATAAGAGATTAAAATTCAACTGATAATAAAATAAAGACAAATTTGCACAGATAGGGGAAAAAATTGAACAGATAGTCAAGATTTTTGAATATATAGACAAAAAAATAATAATTAAACACTTAAATGTAAATTTGAATATATAGAAAAAAAAATTCAACAGATAAGTTAAGGAGTAAAATTGAAAACAAAACGACTTTCAAAACAAATAAAAAGATTTCACACCAAATTATTTTACTCAATGGCTGCAGAGGACCATCAGAGGAGAGGACTCCATTGATCCAGCACCTTATGGACAGTTTTTTTTCGTCAAGCACACAGATCCAATTTCTCCTCCTTTTTTTTTTTAAGTTGTTGATCTTTGTTGTTGTTGTATGATGAAACAAATTATGACAGATAGTTGTAAATGAACCAAAAAAAAATTAAAAATTAAGCAGACAGAAATAATAATAAAAATAGAACAGAGATATATATATATCTTGGATTATATTTGAGAAAGAATTTCAACAGATGGAGAGAAAGAACAAGAGAGAGAGAAAGAAAGATTGCGACAGATCATGGTTTGGTGTATTTCAACAAATAATAAAATTGAGCAGAGATAGAAATATATTGAAGATTGTGGTGGTTTGTTGAGCAGATAAGAAATTTTGGATAGATATCTGAGATTAAAATTGAACTGATAATAAAATCTTGACAAAAATTTGCACAGATAGGAAAAAAAATTGAACAGGTAGTCAAGATTTTTGAATATATAAACAAAAAAATAATAATGAAACACTTAAATGTAAATTTGAACATATAGAAAAAAAAATTCAACAGATAAATTAAGGAATAAAATTGAAAAAAAAAACATCTTTCAAAACAAATAAAAAGACTTCTCACCAAATTATTTTACTTAATGCTTGCAGAGGACCATCGGAGGAGAAGACTCCATTGATCCAGCTCTTTATGGACAGTTTCTTTTCTTGAAGCACATAGATCCAATTTTTCCTCATTTTTTTTTTCTTTTTTAAGTTGTTGATCTTTGTTGTTGTTGTATGACGAAACAAATTGCAACAAACAGTTGTAAATGAACCCAAAAAAAAAATTAAAAATTAAGCAGACAGAAATAATAATAAAAAATAGGACAGATATACATATATATATACTGGATTATATTTGAAAAAGAATTTCAACAGATAGAGAGAAAGAACAAGAGAGAGAGAAAGAAAGATTGCAACAGATCCTGGTTTGGTGTATTTCAACAGATAATAAAATTGAACAGATAGAAATAAATTGAAGATTGTGACTGGTTTGTTGAACGGATAAGAAATTTTGGACAAATATTTGAACAGATAAGAGATTAAAATTGAACTGAGAATAAAATCAAGACAAATTTGCACAGATAGGAAAAAAATTGAGCAGATAGTCAGATTTTTAATATATAGACAAAAAATAATAATTAAACACTTAAATGTAAATTTGAACATATAGAAGAAAAAATTGAACAGATAAGTTAAGGAGTAAAGTTGAAAACAAAACGACTTTCAAAAAAAATAAAAAGATTTCACTCCAAATTATTTTACTCAATGCCTGCACAGTACCATCGGAGGAGAAGACTCCATTGATCCAGCTCCTTATGGACAGTTTTTTTTCATCAAGCACGCAGATCCCATTTCTCCTCATCTTTTTTTTCATTTTTAAGTTGTTTATCTTTGTTGTTGTTGTATGACGAAACAAATTGCAACAGATAGTTGTAAATGAACCAAAAAAAATTTAAAAATTAAGCAGATAGAAATAATAATAAAAAATAGAACATATATATATATATATATACTTGATTATATTTGAGAAAGAATTTCAACAGATAGAGAGAAAGAACAAGAGAGAGAAAGAAAGAGTGCAATAGATCCGGGTTTGGTGTATTTTAACAGATAGTAAAATTGAATAGATAGAAATATATTGAAGATTGTGGCTGGTTTGTTGAACAGATAAGAAATTTTGCATAGATATTTGAACAGATAAGAGATTAAAATTGAACGGATAATAAAATCTAGACAAAAATTTGCACAGATAGGGAAAAAGAATTGAACAGATAGTCAAGATTTTTGAATATATAGACAGAAAAATAATAATTAAACACTAATATGTAAATTTGAACATATAGAAAAAAAAATTCAACAGATAACATAAGGAGTAAAATTGAAAACAAAACGTCTTTCAAAACAAATAAAAAGACTTCTTACCAAATTATTTTACTCAATGCCTGCAGAAGACCATCGGAGGAGAAGACTCCATTGATCCAACTCCTTATGGACAGTTTTTTTTCTGTAAGCGCACAGATCCAATTTCTCTCCCTTTTTTTTTTTTTTTGTTTTTTAAGTTGTTGATCTTTATTGTTGTTGTATGATGAAACAAATTGCAACAGATAGTTGTAAATGAACCAAAAAAAATTAAAAATTAAGCAATAAAAATAATAATAAAATACTGGATTATATTTGAGAAAGAAATTCAACAGATAGGGAGAAGGAACAAGACAGAGAGAAAGAAAGATTGCAACAGTTCCTGGTTTGGTGTATTTCAACAGATAATAAAATTGAATAGTTAGAAATAAATTGAATATTGTGGTGTTTGTTGAGCAGATAAGAAATTTTGGATAGACATTTAAGCAGATAGGAGATTACGATTGAACTGATAATAAAATCTAGACAAAAATTTGCACAGATAGGAAAAAAAATTGAACAGATAGTCAAGATTTTTGAATATATAGACAAAAAAATAATAATGAAACACTTAAATGTAAATTTGAACATATAGAAAAAAAAATTCAACAGATAAATTATGGAGTAAAATTGAATACAAAACGTCTTTCAAAACAAATAAAAAGACTTCTCACCAAATTATTTTACTCAATGCCAGCAGAGGACCATCGGAGGAGAAGATTCCATTGATCCAGCTCCTTATGGACAAATTTTTTTCTTCAAGCACACCGATCCAATTTCTCCTCTTTCTTTCTTTCTTTTTTTTTTTTTTTTAAGTTTTTGATCTTTGTTGTTGTTGTATGATGAAACAAATTGCAACAGATAGTTGTAAATGAATCAAAAAAATTAAAAATTAAGCAGATAGATATAACAATGAAAAATAGAACAGATAGGGAAAAAAATTGAACAGATAGTCAAGATTTTTGAATATATAAACAAAAAAATAATAATTAAACACTTAAATGTGAATTTGAATATATATAGAAAAAAAATTGAACAGATAAGTTAAGGAGTAAAATTGAAAACAAAACGACTTTCAAAACAATTAAAAAGATTTCAGAACAAATTATTTTACTCAATGCCTACAGAGTACCATCGAAGGAGAAGACTCCATTGATCCAGCTCCATATGGACAGTTTTTTTTTCTTCAAGCACACAGATCCAATTTCTCCTCCTTTTTTTTTTTTTTTTTTTTTAAGTTGTTAATCTTTGTTGTTGTTTTATGATGAAACAAATTGCAACAGATAGTTGTAAATGAATCAAAAAAAATTAAAAATCAAGAAGATAGAAATAATAGTAAAAAATAGAACAGATATATATATATATATATACTGGATTATATTTGAGAAAGAATTTCAACAGATTGAGACAAAGAACAAGAGAGAGAGAAAGAAAGATTGCAACAAATCCTGGTTTGGTCTACTTCAACAGATAATAAAATTTAACAGATATAAATATATTGAAGATTGTGACTGGTTCGTTGAATAGATAAGCATTTTGGATAGTTATTTGAAAAGATAAGAGATTAAAGTTGAACTGATAATAAAATCTAGACAAAAATTTGCACAGATAGGGGAAAGAATTGAACAGATAGTCAAGATTTTTGAATATATAGACAAAAAAAAAATAATTAAACACCTAAATGTAAATTTGAACATATAGAAAAAAAAATTCAACAGATAAATTAAGGAGTAAAATTGGAAACAAAACATCTTTCAAGTAAATAAAAAGACTTTTCACCAAATTATTTTACTCAATACCTGCAAAGGACCATCGGAGGAGAAGCCTCCATTGATCCAGCTCCTTATGGAAAAAAAAATTTCTTCAAGCACACAGATCCAATTTCTCCTCTTTTTATTTTTATTTTTTAAGTTGTTGATTTTTGTTGTTGTTGTATGATGAAACAAATTGCAACAGATAGTTGTAAATGAACTAAAAAAATTAAAAATTAAGCAGATATAAATAATAATAAAAAATAGAACAGATATATATATATATATATGCTGGATTATATTTGAGAAAGAATTTCAACAGATAGAGAGAAAGAACAAGAGAGAGAGAAAGAAAGATTGTAACAGATCCTGGTTTGGTGTATTTCAACAGATAATAAAATTGAACTGATAATAAATTCTAGGCAAAAATTTGCACAGATATGGAAAAAAAAAATTGAACAGATAGTCCAGATTTTTTAATATATAGGCAAAAAAATAATAATTAAACACTTAAATGTAAATTTGAACATATAGAAAAAAAAATTCAACAGATAAATTAATGAGTAAAATTGAAAAAAAAACGTCTTTCAAAAAAAATAAAAAGACTTCTCACCAAATTATTTTACTCAATGCCTGCTGAGGACCATCGGAGGAGAAGACTCCATTGATCCAACTCCTTATGGATAGTTTTTTTTCTTCAAGCACACAGATCCAATTTCTCTTCCTTTTTTTTTTTTTTTTTTTAAGTTGTTGATCTTTATTGTTGTTGTATGATGAAACAAATTGCAACAGATAGTTGTAAATGAACCAAAAAAAATTAAAAATTAAGAAGATAGAAATAATAATAATAAATAGAATAGATATATATATATACTAGATTATATTTGAGAAAAAATTTAAACAGATAGAAAGACAGAACAAGAGAGAGAAAAAAAAAGATTGCAACAGATCCTGGTTTGGTGTATTTCAACAGATAATAAAATTGTAATGATAGAAATAAATTGAAGATTATGACTGGTTTGTTGAATGGATAAGAAATTTTGGATAGATATTTGAACTGATAAGAGATTAAAATTGAACTGATAATAAAATCAAGACAAATTTGCACAGATAGGGAAAAAAATTGAACAGATAGTCAAGATTTTTGAATATATAGACAAAAAAATAATAATTAAACACTTAAATGTAAATTTGAACATATAGAAAAAAAAAAAATTGAACGGGTAAGTTAAGGAGTCAAATTGAAAACAAAACGACTTTCAAAACAAATAAAACGATTTCACACCAAATTATTTTACTCAAAGCCTGCAGAGGACCATCGGAGGAGAAGACTCCATTGATCCAGCTCCTTATGGACAATTTTTTTTCTTCAAACACACAGATCCAATTTCTCCACTTTTTTTTTTTTTTTTAAGTTGTTGATCTTTGTTGTTGTTGTATGATAAAACAAATTGCAACAGATAGTTGTAAATGAACAAAGAAAAAATTAAAAATTAAGCAGATAGAAATAATAATAAAAAAATAGAACAAATATATATATACTGGATTATATTTGAGAAAAAATTTCAACAGATAGAGAGAAAGAACAAGAGAGAGAGAAAGAAAGATTGCAACGGATCATGGTTTGGTGTATTTCAACAGATAATAAAATTGAACAGATAGAAATATATTGAAGATTGTGGTGGCTTGAGCGAGAGAAAGAAATTTGGGATAGATATTTGAACAGATAAGAGATTAAAATTGAACTGATAAGAAAATCTAGACAAATATTTGTGCAGATAGGAAAAAAAATTGAAAAGATAGTCAAGATTTTTGAATATATAGACAAAAAAATAATAATGAAACACTTAAATGTAAATTTTAACATATAGAAAAAAAAAATTCAGCAAATAAATTAAGGAGTAAAATTGGAAACAAAACGTCTTTCAAAAAAAAAAAAAAAAAGACTTCTTACTAAATTATTTTACTCAATGCCTGCAGAGGACCATCGAAGGAGAAGACTCCATTGATCCAGCTCCTTATGGACGAATATTTTTCTTCAAGCACACAGATCCAATTTCTCCTCTTTTTTTTATTTTTTATTTTTTTATGTTTTTTATTTTTTTTTAAGTTGTTGATCTTGGTTGTTGTTGTATGAGGAAACAAATTGCAACAGATAGTTGCAAATGAAACAAAAAAAATTAAAAATTAAGTTGATACAAATAATAATAAAAAATAGAATAGATATATATATATATATATATATATATTGGATTATATTTGAGAAGGAATTTCAACAGATAGACAGAAAGAAAGAATGCAACAGATAGAAATAATAATAAAAAATAGAATAGATATATACATATATATACTAGATTATATTTGAGAAAAAATTTCAACAGATAGAGAGAAAGAACAAGAGAGAGAAAAAAAAAAGATTGCAACAGATCCGGGTTTGGTGTATTTCAATAGATAATAAAATTGAACAGATAGAAATAAATTAAAGATTGTGACTGGTTTGTTGAACAGATAAGAAATTTTGGATAGATATTTGAACAGATAAGAGATTAAAATTGAACTGATAATAAAATCTAGACAAAAACTTGCACAGATAGGGAAAAAAAATTGAACAGATTGTCAAGATTTTTTAATATATAGACAAAAAGATAATAATGAAACACTTAAATGTAAATTTGAACTTATAGAAAAAAAAATTCAACAGATAAATTAAGGAGTAAAATTGAAAACAAAACATCTTTCAAAACAAATAAAAAGACTTCTCACCAAATTATTTTACTCAATGCCTGCAGAGGACCATCGGAGGAGAAGACTCCATTGATCATGCTCCTTATGGACAAATTTTTTTCTTCAAGCACAGATCAATTTCCCTCTTTTTTTTTTTTTTTAAGTTGTCAATCTTTGTTGTTGTTGTATGATGAAACAAATTGCAATGAGATAGTTGTAAATGAACAAAAAAAATTAAAAATTAAGCAGATAAAAATAATAATAAAAAATACAATAGATATATATACATATATATCTATACTGGATTATATTTGAGAAAGAATTTCAACAGATAAAGAGAAAGAACAAGAGAGAGAGAAAGAAAGATTGGAACAGATCCTGGTTTGGTGTATTTCAATAGATAATAAAATTGAACAGATAGAAATATATTGAAGATTATGACTGGTTTGTTGAACAGATAAGAAATTTTGAACAGATAAGAGATTAAAATTGAACTGATAATAAAATCTAGAACAAATATTTGCACAGATAGGAAAAAAAATTGAACAGGTAGTCAAGATTTTTGAATATATAGACAAAAAAATAATAATGAAACACTTAAATGTAAATTTGAACATATAGAAAAAAAAAATTCAGCAGATAAATTAAGGAGTAAAATTGAAAACAAAACGTCTTTCAAAACAAATAAAAAGACTTCTTACCAAATTATTTTACTCAATACCCGCAGAGGACCATCGGAGGAGAAGACTCCATTGATCCAGCTCCTTATGGACAAATTTTTTTCTTCAAGCTCACAGATCCAATTTCTCTTCTTTTTTTTTTTGTTAAAGTTTTTGATCTTGGTTGTTGTTGTATGATGAAACAAATTGCAACGGATAATTGTAAATGAACCAAAAAAAAAAAAAATTAAAAACTAAGCAGATAGAAATAATAATAAAAAATAGAATAGATATATATATATATACTGGATTATATTTGAGAAAGAATTTCAACAGATAGAGAGAAAGAACATGGGATAGAGAAAGAAAGATTGCAACAGATCCTGGTTTGGTGTATTTGAATAGATAACAAAATTGAACAGATAGAAATAAATTAAAGATTGTGATTGGCTTGTTGAACAGATAAGAAATTTTGGATAGATATTTGAATATATAAGAGATTAAAATTGAACTGATAATAAAATCTAGACAAAAACTTGCACAGATAGGGAAAAAGAATTGAACAGATAGTCAGGATTTTTGAATATATAGACAAAAAGATAATAATTTAACACTTAAATGTAATTTTGAACATATAGAAAAAAAAATCAACAGATAAATTACGGAGTAAAATTGAAAAGAAAACGTCTTTCAAAACAAATAAAAAGACTTCTCAGCAAATTATTTTACTCAATGCCTGCAGAGGACCATCGGAGGAGAAGACTTCATTGATCCTGCTCCTTAAGGACTAATTTTTTTCTTCAAGCACACAGATCCAATTTTTCCTCTTTTTTTTTTTTTTTTTTTTTAAGTTGTTGATCTTTGTTGTTGTTGTATGATGAAACAAATTGCAACATATAGTTGTAAATGAACCAAAAAAAAATTCAAAATTAAGCAGATATAATTAATAATAAAAAATAGAACATATATATATATATACTGGATTATATTTGAGAAAAAATTTCAACAGATAGAGAGAAAGAACAAGGGAGAGAGAAAGAAAGATTCCAACAGATCCTGGTTTGTGTATTTCAATAGATAATCAAATTGAACAGATAGACATAAATTAAAGATTGTGACTGGTTTGTTGAACAGACAAGAAATTTTGGATAGATATTTGAACAGATAAGAGATTAAATTGAACTGATAATAAAATCTAGACAAAACTTGCAAAGATAGGGAAAAAAAAACTGAACAGATAGTCAAGATTTTTTTATATATAGACAAAAAAATAATAATTAAACCTCTTAAATGTAAATTTGAACATATAGAAAAAAAAAATTCAACAGATAAATTAAGGAGTAAAATTGAAAAGAAAACGTCTTTCAAAACAAATAAAAAGACTTCTCACCAAATTATTTTACTCAATGCCTGCAAAGCACCATCGGAGGAGAAGAGTCCATTGATTCAGCTCCTGATGGATAGTTTTTTTCTTCAAGCACACAGATCCAATTTCTCCTCTTTTTTTTTTTTTTTTTTTAAGTTGTTGATCTTTGTTATTGTTGTATGATGAAACGAATTGCAACAGATAGTTGTAAATGAACCAAAAAAAAATTAAAAATTAAGCAGATTGAAATAATAATAAAAAATAAAACAGATATATATATATATACTAGACTATATTTGAGAAAGAATTTCAACAGATAGAGAGAAAGAAGAAGAGAGAGAGAAAGAAAGATTGGAAAAGATCCTGGTTTGGTGTATTTCAATAGATAATAAAATTGAACAGATAGAAATATATTGAAGATTGTGACTGGTTTGTTGAATAGATAAGAAATTTTTAACAGATATTTGAACGGATAAGAGATTAAAAGTGAACTGATAATAAAATCTAGAACAAATATTTGCACAGATAGGAAAAAAAATTGAACACGTAGTCAAGATTTTTCAATAAATAGACAAAATAATAATAATGAAACACTTAAATGTAAATTTGAACATATAGAAAAAAACAATTCAGCAGATAAATTAAGGAGTAAAATTGAAAACAAAACGTCTTTCAAAACAAATAAAAAGACTTCTTACAAAATTATTTTACTCAATGCCCGCAGAGGACCATCGGAGGAGAAGACTCCATTGATCCAGCTCCTTATGGACAAATTTTTTTCTTCAAGCTCACAGATCAAATTTCTCCTCTTTTTTCTTTTTCTTTTTTTTTTTTGTTAAAGTTGTTGATCTTGGTTGTTGTTGTATGATGAAACAAATTGCAACGGATAATTGTAAATGAACCAAAAAAAAAAAAAAATTAAAAACTAAGCAGATAGAAATAATAATAAAAAATAGAATAGATATATATATATATATATACTGGATTATATTTGAGAAAGAATTTCAACAGATAGAGAGAAAGAACATGGGAGAGAGAAAGAAAGATTGCAACAGATCATGGTTTGGTGTATTTCAATAGATAACAAAATTGAACAGATAGAAATAAATTAAAGATTGTGACTGGTTTGTTGAATAGATAAGAAATTTTAGATAGATATTTGAACAGATAAGAGATTAAAATTGAACTGATAATAAAATATAGACAAAAACTTGCCTGAGATAGGAAAAAGAATTGAGCAGATAGACATCGTTTTTGAATATATAGACAAAAAGATAATAATTAAACACTTAAATGTAATTTTGAACATATAGAAAAAAAAAATCAACAGATAAATTAAGGAGTAAAATTGAAAACAAAACGTCTTTCAAAACAAATAAAAAGACTTCTCACCAAATTATTTTACTCAATGCCAGCAGAGGACCATCGGAGGAGAAGTCTCCATTGATCCTGCTCCTTAAGGACAAATTTTTTTTTTCAAGCACACAGATCCAGTTTCTCCTCATTTTTTTTTTTAAGTTGTTGATCTTTGTTGTTGTTGTATGATGAAACAAATTGCAACAGATAGTTGTAAATGAACCAAAAAAAAATTCAAAATTAAGCAGATATAATTAATAATAAAAAATAGAACAGATATATATATATATATACTGGATTATATTTGAGAAAAAATTTCAACAGATAGAGAGAAAGAACAAGGGAGAGAGAAAGAAAGACTCCAACAGAGAAAGAAAGACTGTGACTGGTTTGTTGAACGGATAAGAAATTTTGGATAGATATTTGAACAGATAAGAGATTAAAATTGAACTGAGAATAAAATCAAGACAAATTTGTACAGATAGGGACAAAAATTGAACAGATAGTCAAGATTTTTTAATATATAGACAAAAAAATAATAATTAAACACTTAAATGTAAATTTGAACATATAGAAAAAAAAAATTGAACAGATAAGTTGAGGAGTAAAATTAAAAACAAAACGAATTTAAAAAAAAATAAAAAGATTTCACACCAAATTATTTTACTCAATGCCTACAGAGGACCATCGGAGGAGAAGACTCCATTGATCCAGCTCCTTATGGACAGATTTTTTTCATCAAGCACACAGATCCAATTTCTCCTTATTTTTTTTTTTAAGTTGTTGATCTTTGTTGTTGTTGTATGTGGAAGCAAATTGCAACAGATAGTTGTAAATGAACCAAAAAAAATTAAAAATTAAGCAGATAGAAATAATAATAAAAAAATAGAACAGATATATATGTATTGGATTACATTCGAGAAAGAATTTCAACAGATAGAGGGAATAAGAGAATAGAGAGAGAGAGATAGAAAGATTGCAGCAGTTCTGGTTTGGTGTATTTCAAGATAATAAAATTGAATGAGTTAGAAATAAATTGAAGATTGTGGTGATTTTTGGAACGGATAAGAAATTTTGGATAGATATTTGAACAGATAAGAGATTAAAATTGAACTGAAAATAAAATCAAGACAAATTTGCACAGATAGGGAAAAAAATTGAGAAGATAGTCAAGATTTTTGAATATATAGAAAAAAAAATAATAGTTAAACATTTAAATGTAAATTTGAACATATAGAAAAAAAAAATTCAACCGATAAATTAAGGAGTCAAATTGAAAACAAAACGTTTTTCAAACAAATAAAAAGACTTCTCACCAAATTATTTTACTCAATGCCTGCAGAGGACCATCGGAGGTCCATTGATCTAGCTCTTTATGGACAGTTTTTTTTCTTGAAGCACACAGAACCAATTTTTCCTCTTTTTTTTTTTTAAGTTGTTAATCTTTGTTGTTGTTGAATGACGAAACAATATGCAACAAATAGTTGTAAATGAACCAAAAATAAATAAAAATTAAGCAGATAGAAATAATAATAAAAAATAGAACAGATATATATATACTGGATTATATTTGAGAAAGAATTTCAACAGATAGAGAGAAAGAACAAGAGAGAGAGAAAGAAAGATTGCAACAGATAATAAAATTGAACAAAGAGAAATAAATTGAAGATTGTGACTGGTTTGTTGAATGGATAAGAAATTTTGGATGGATATTTGAACAGATAAGAGATTAAAATTGAACTGAGAATAAAATCAAGACAAATTTGCACAGATAGGGAAAAAAATTGAACAGATAGTCAAGATTTTTTAATATATATACAAAAAAATAATAATTAAACACTTAAATGTAAATTTGAACATATAGAAAAAAAAAAAATTGAACAGATAAGTTAAGGAGTAAAATTAAAAACAAAACGACTTTTAAAAAAAATAAAAAGATTTCACACTAAATTATTTTACTCAATGCCTACAGAGGACCATCGGAGGAGAAGACTCCATTGATCCAGCTCCTTATGGACAGTTTTTTTCATCAAGCACACAGATCCAATTTCTCCTTATTTTTTTTTTTAAGTTGTTGATCTTTGTTGTTGTTGTATGGGGAAACAAATTGCAACAGATAGTTGTAAATGAACCTAAAAAAAAATAAAAATTAAGCAGATAGAAATAATAATAAAAAATAGAACAGATATATATATAGTTGATTATATTTGAGAAAGAATTTCAATAGATAGAGAGAAAGAACAAGAGAGGGAGAAAGAAAGATTGTAACAGATCCTGGTTTGGTGTATTTCAACAGATAATAAAATTGAATTGATAGAAATATATTGAAGATTGTGACTGGTTTGTTGAACAGATAAGAAATTTTGCATAGATATTTGAACAAATAAGAGATTAAAATTGAACTGATAATAAAATCTGGACAAAAATTTGCACAGATAGGGAAAAAAATTGAACAGCTAGTCAAGATTTTTGAATATATAGAAAAAAAAATAATAATTAAACATTTAAATGTAAATTTGAACATATAGAAAAAAAAATTCAACAGATAAATTAAGGAGTAAAATGGAAGACAAAACGTGTTTCAAAACAAATAAAAAGACTTTTAGCCAAATTATTTTACTCAATGCCTCCAGAGGATCATCGGAGGAGAAGACTCTATTGATCTAACTCTTTATGGATAGTTTTTTTTCTTCAAGCACACAGATCCATTTTTTTTTTTTTTTTTTTTTTTTTTAAGTTGTTGATCTTTGTTGTTGTTGTATGATGAAACAAATTGCAACAGATAGTTGTAAATGAACCAAAAAAAAATTAAAAATTAAGCAATAAAAATAATAATAAAAAATAGAACAGATATATATATACTGGATTATATTTGAGAAAGAATTTCAACAGATAGAGAGAAAGAACAAGAGAGAGTGAAATAAAGATTGCAACAGTTCCTGGTTTGGTGTATTTTAACAGATAATAGAATTGAACAGTGAGAAATAAATTTAAGATTGTGACTGGTTTGTTGAACGGATAAGAAATTTTGGATAGATATTTGAACAGATAAGAGATTAAAATTGACTAATAATAAAATCTAGACAAAAATTTGCACCGATAGGAAAAAAAATTGAACAGATAGTCAAGATTTTTGAATATATAGACAAAAAAATAATAATGAAATACTTAAATGTAAATTTGAACATATAGAAAAAAAAAAATTGAACAGATAAGGTATGTAGTAAAATTGAAAACAAAATGACTTTCAAAACAAATAAAAAGATTTTACACCAAATTATTTTACTCAATGCTTGCAGAGGACCATCGGAGGAGAAGACTCCATTGATCCAGCTCCTTATGGAAAATTTTTTTTCTTCAAGCACACTGATCCAATTTCCCCTCTTTCTTTCTGCTTTTTTTTTTTTTTTTTTTTTTTTTTTTTTTTTAAAGTTTTTGATCTTTGTTGTTGTTGTATGATGAAACAAATTGAAACAGATAGCTGTAAATGAATCAAAAAAAAATTAAAAATTAAGCAGATAGAAATAATAATAAAAAATAGAACAGATATATATATATATATATACTAGATTATATTTGAGAAACAATTTCAACAGATAGAGAGAAAAAACAAGAGAGAGAGAGACAAAGAAAGATTGCAACAGATCCTGGTTTAGTGTATTTCAACAGATAATAAAATTGAACAGTTAGAAATAAATTGAACATTGTGACTGGCTCGTTAAACGGATAAGAAATTTTGGATAGATATTTGAACATATAAGAGATTAAAATTGAACTGATAATAAAATCATGACAAATTTGCACAGATAGGGAAAAAAATTGAACAGATAGTCAAGACTTTTGAATATATAGAGAAAAAAATAATAATTAAGCACTTAAATGTAAATTTGAACATATAGAAAAAAAAAAATTGAACAGATAAGTTAAGGAGTAAAATAGAAAACAAAACGACTTTCAAAACAAATAAAAAGATTTCAAACCAAATTATTTTACTCAATGCCTGCAGAGGAACATCGGAGGAGAAGACTCTATTGATCCAGCTCATTATAGACAGTTTTTTTTCTTCAAGCACACAGATCCAATTTCTCCTCCCTTTTTTTTTTTTTTTTTTAAGTTGTTGATCTTTGTTGTTGTTGTATGATGAAACAAATTGCAACAGATAGTTGTAAATGAACAAAAAAAAATTAAAAATCAAGCAGATATAAGTAATAATAAAAAATAGAATGGATATATATATATATCTTGGATTATATTTGAGAAAGAATTTCAAGATAGAGACAAAGAACAAGAGAGAGAAAGAAAGATTGACAAATCCTAGTTTGGTCTATTTCAACAGTAATAAAATTGAGCAGATATAAATATATTGAAGATTGTGGTGGTTTGTTGAGCAGATAAGAAATTTTGGATAGATATTTGAAAAGATAAGAGATTAAAAGTGAATCGATAAGAAAATCTATACAAAAATTTGCACAGATAGGGAAAAAAAATTGAGCAGATAGTCAAGATTTTTGAATATATAGACAAAAAAATAATAATTAAACACCTAAATCTAAATTTGGACTTATAGAAAAAAAATTCAGCAGATAAATTAATGAGTAAAATTGAAAACAAAACGTCTTTCAAGCAAATAAAAAGACTTTTCGCCCAATTATTTTACTCAATGCTGCAGAGGACCATCGGAGGAAGACTCCATTGATCTAGCTCCTTATGGATGCTTTTTCTTCAAGCACCAGATCCAATTTCTCCTCTTTTTTTTTTTTTTTTTTGTTTTGTTTTTTAAGTTGTTGATCTTTGTTGGTGTTTGTGTGATGAAAGAAATTGCAACAGATTGTTGTAAATGAACCAAAAAAAGTTAAAAATTAAGCACATAGAAATAATAATAAAAAATAGAATAGATATATATATATATATATATACTGGATTATATTTGAGAAAGAATTTCAACAGATAGAGAGAAAGAACAAGAGAGAGAGAGAAAGAAAGATTGCAGCAGATGCTGGTTTTGTGTATTTCAACAGATAATAAAATTGAATAGATAGAAATATATTGAAGATTATGACTGGTTTGTTGAACAGATAAGAAATTTTGGATAGATATTTGAAAAGATAAGAGATTAAAATTGAACTGATACTAAAATCTAGACAAAAATTTGCACAGATAGGGAAAAAAAAATTGAACAGATAGTCTAGATTTTTAAATATATAGACAAAAAAAATAATAATTGAACACTTAAATGTAAATTTGAACATATAGAAAAAAAAAATCAACAGATAAATTATGGAGTGAAATTGAAAGCAAAATGTCTTTCAAAAAAAATAAAAAGACTTCTCACCAAATTATTTTACTCAATGCCTGCCGAGGACCATCGGAGGAGAAGACGCCGTTGATCCAACTCCTTATGGACAGTTTTTTTTTTTCTTCAAGCACACAGATCCAATTTCTCTTACTTTTTTTTTTTTTTTTTTTTTAAGTTGTTGATCTTTGTTGTTGTTGTATGATGAAACAAATTGCAACAGATAGTTGTAAATGAACCAAAAAAATAAAATAAAAATTAAGAAGATAGAAATAATAATAAAAAATAGAACATATATATATATACTGGATTATATTTGAGAAAGAATTTCAATAGACAGAGAGAAAGAACAAGAGAGAGAGAGAAAAAGAAAAGATTGCAACAGATCCTGGTTTGGTGTATTTCAACAGATAATAAAATTGAACAGATAGAAATAAAGTGAAGATTGTGACTGGTTTGTTGAACAGATAAGAAATTTTGGATAGATATTTGAATAGATAAGAGATTAAAATTGAACTGATAATAAAATCAAGACAAATTTGCACAGATAAGGAAAAAAATTGAACAGATAGTCAAGATTTTTGAATATATAAACAAAAAAAATAATAATTAAATACTTAAATGTAAATATGAATATATAGAAAAAAAATTGAATGGATAAGTTAAGGACTAGAATTGAAAACAAAATGACTTTCAAAACAAATAAAAAGATTTCACACCAAATTATTTTACTCAATGCCTGCAGAGGACCATCGGAGGAGAAGACTCCATTGATTCAGCTCCTTATGGACAGTTTTTTTTCTTCAAGCACACAGATCCAATTTCTCGTCCTTTTTCTTTTTTAAGTTGTTGATCTTTGTTGTTGTTGTATGATGAAACAAATTGCAACAGATAGTTGTAAATGAACCAAGAAAAAATAAAAATTAAGCGAGAAAGAAATAATAATAAAAATAGAACATATATATATCTTTGGATTACATTAGAACACTTCCATACTTCGATTGATACACATTTTAGTGTCAGATCAACAACAAATAGAAATACTTCTATAAATCAATAAGCACACATAAAAGTGATGCTAATGGAGTTCATCCCCTATCTCCTCCCAAACAAAATCCGGTTTAGGAGTCCATCCCCTATCTTTTCCCAAACCGTGGAGTACATCCCCTATCTTCTCCAAATCGAAATGCATATACAAAGTATTAAACACTTGGAGTACATCCCCTATTTTCAACTCCTGAAACGACTGGCGTGAGCCATAAGCAACCACTTTTCCCTCTTGCATCAGCACATAACCCAGACCCTCTCGTGAGGCGTTACAATAGACTGCATAACCCAACCCTCTCTCCGGAATAATCAAGACTGGAGCGGTGGTTAGTCTAACTTTCAACTCCTGAAACGACTTGTCACAAGTGTCACTCCATACAAATTTGACTCCCTTCCGAGTCAATCTAGTCATCGGCGAAGCTAACCTGGAGAAATCCTTCACAAACCGACGGTAATACCCAGCTAATCCCAGAAAACTATGGATCTCAAATACACTCTTAGACTGTGCCCAATCTTGCACTGCCTCAGTCTTGGATGTATCAACAGACACCCCTTCCCCAGAAACTACATGGCCTAAGAACTTCACCTCTTCTAGCCAGAACTCACACTTCCCAAACTTAGCATAAAGCTTATGGGCTCTAAGTAACTCAAGCACCACTCTCAAGTGTTCCTCGTGCTCCTCCCTCGAAGGTGAATAAATCAGAATGTCGTCCACGAAGACGACCACAAAATGATCTAAGAATTCCCGGAAGATCCAGTTCATCAAATCCATAAACATTGCCGGTGTATTGGTGAGCCCAAACGGCATCACCAGAAACTCATAGTGGCCATATCGCGTACGGAATGCCGTCTTCGGAATATCCTCCTCCCTGACTCTCAATTGATGATGACCCGATCTCAAGTCTATCTTAGAGAAACAACGGGAACCCTTCAACTGATCGAACAGATCATCTATACGAGGCATAGGGTACTTATTCTTAACCGTAGCCCGATTTAACTTCTGATAATCGATACACAGTCTTAAAGCACCACCTTTCTTCTTAGCAAAGAGGCGGTGCTCACTACAAACCCTAGGACGAATGTAGCCCTTATCTAGTAACTCCTGGAGTTGAACCTTCAACTCAACTAACTCGGCTGGGGCAAAACGATAAGGTGCCATAGAGATCGGCGCCGTGCCGGGCACTAGATCAATAGAGAACTCAATCTCTCGATGCGGTGGCAAACTAACAAGATCCTCGGGAAAGATGTCCAAGTACTCACAAACCACTCTCGGCAACACAATCTAGGTCTCATCACACTCACTACTCAAAAGGCTAGCAAGAAGACCACTCAACTCACTCCACCCTCACGGATCATACCCTGATGGCAAAACACTACCAACCCGATCCCCCAGAAAATGAAAACACTCCCCGTTCAAGGTACGACAAGTGACCCTCTGGCGGTAGCAATCAATAACAGCCCGGTATGACGATAACCAGTCCATACCCAAAATAACATCAAAGCCCTTCATGGGCATAACCACAAAAGGAAACAGAAGCTTATAATCAGCAACCTCTATATCACAACCCCTAACACCTTGTTTCAAAATCAATTCACCCCCAAGAGGTGACACTACACAAATAGGAGATGCTAACTGTGCTAACTCCAATTCCAAAACAGATGCAAATGCAGCAGACACAAAGGAATGAGATGCACCCGTATCAATCAATACACTAGCAACCGAATTGCAAAACAAGAAGGTACCTCTCACAACAGATGGAGCCGGTACAAGATCCTGCGCAGTAACAGCATACACGCGCCCAGACGACCTCTGATCAACCTGCTCACCCCTAGGAGCATAAGACTGCTACACAGACTGGGACGATGAAGCCCCCTGATTGGCCCTCGAGGCCTGAACTGACTGAGCTGGCTGATGACTCTGAGTCTGCCTCAAACCAGATGCACCAGATGTGCCACTCAACTGTGGGCAAAACCTCTTCATGTGCCCTGGCTGACCACACTGATAACACGAGAGCGGCTGGCCTCTACCCTGACTCGCTCGAGATCGAGCCAAGATGACGCTCTCTGTCCTCCTTCCTTCATTTGGAGCCGAGACTTGTGGGTGACCACACTTAAAACAGTAATGTCTCCTGGTGCCTTTCCCAGAACTAGCACTCGGCACAGGAAAAGTCGATCTAGAGAAGCTACCCTGAGACTGCTGAGGAGTGAAACCTCTTTGTCTCCTGCCATCACTCTGGCCATCCTGACTCCTCTTGGAGCCCTTCTGCCCTTCCTCCTCCTCCTGCATCATGATCTCAGTATGGGCTGTAGCATCAACCAGACGCCCATAATCTCGGATCATAGACCCCACAACTCTCAACTTGAGGCCGCGCCTCAACTTCTTCTCGAACTCTATACAACGGCGTTCCTCAAACGCCACCAACTCAGGTGCAAACCTGGACAAGCTAGTAAATGAGGCCTCAAACTCGGCCACTGATGAACTGGCTGGCTTAAGGCAGAATCGATCTCAACTTCTCTGAGCAATTTGGAGACAGGAACTTCTCTGAAAGCGTCAACAAAAGCCTTCCAAGTCCCTCCTATCGACTCTTAGTGAACTTCCACCATCGACTCACATCCCCTTCAACCGGAAAGATGCCAAGGTCACCTTGATTACCTCGTCTTGATGCCTAGCATCTCAAACGTCTTCGTTATGCTCGAGCCATTCATCCGCCTTAAGTGGCTCTTTAGGATCACCTAAAATTCGTCGTGTTCGACCGGAAGAACTCCCTCTTGAAAGAAGGCCCTACATCAAGAATAACAACTCGAGCGATTCTTAGCTCGAGAATGCCTCTTGACTCCTGAATGCCCTGCTATCTCACAGGCCAGCGCCCATAGCTTTCTGCCTCTGGCTCGGCCACATTGGCACGGCCAACTCCCTCTGTCTTCTTGGGAATCTCATCCGGTATAGGCACTTCCTGCCTACCCTGTCTACCACGCCTACCACGTCCTCGTCCTCGTCCTGACATCCTAATAAAGGTAACAAAGACATTAGTACAATAATAAGTGTGCCAAAACTATAACACTCGCGTCCTAATATATTGGACAACAATAAATCATACCACGTAAGCACATAATCACATAAGCACATACGAATTTCATTCCTGGATAATGACAGTCCCGAGGCGTCACTAAAGTTCCGGTTGGAAACAACATTGATCAAGTGCCTTTCCAACAAGACTTTCAGAAACTCAAGGGTCCAATCAACATCCTAGAAACTACATTCCATACCCACATAGTCACATAAACATGTTATCATATAAACATATAACATTACACTAAGTCTCTATCAAACGAGACGAACCCACTGTGATACTAATCACTTCCCACGTACCCAAAGTATTCGAACCCGGTACGCTTTGATACCAAGTTGTAACGCCCTCAAAATAAACCCAGAATATATAACATTAACATGCATTAATAAAACAAAACAAATCATTAAATTATCCATCAGAGTACTTTTATTGAAAGACATCACATGTAACATCAAAAGTAAATGCCCTAAGGGCTTACATCTTTCCAAGCCAACACTTGGACACAAAAGATTGAGTACTAACTCAATTACAAATTAAGCCCTTGGCTTGAATGTTTACATGTAATCTCACATAAAAACAAATAAACTAAAGACAAGTCTTCGAGTCCAAATCCTCCCAAGCTAAGTCCTTGGAGGTAATGAATCAGCTGGACCTGAAAATGATGTTCCCGTATAGGGTGAGCCACAGCCCAGTAGAAAAATACTAAACCAAATATAAGCATTGAATAAAGCAATAGCATTCAATAGATGGTTAATACAATTATCCATTTCATCAACACACAGTTTCATGACACGTTCCACTTTACATTACTTATTCAACTATCCATTATTTATACCAATAAGGCTTAGAACCTGGCCAACTATAACAGTGAACTATATATCACATCAACATTTACTTCCAATATCAATAAAACAAATGAGACTAAGGCTCACATTAGAACACTTCCATACTTCCCGATTGATACACATTTTAGTGCTATATCAACAACAAATAGAAATACTTCCATAAATCAATAAGCACACATAAAAGTGATGCTAATGGAGTTCATCCCCTATCTCCTCCCAAACAAAATCCGGTTTAGGAGTCCATCCCCTATCTCCTCCCAAACCGTGGAGTGCATCCCCTATCTTCTCCCAAACGAAATGCATATACAAAGTATTAAACACTTGTCATATACAATACTCAATCAATACACGTATTTTCTGTATTAATTCAACAGTAAAAATCAATGACTTAACCAATGTGATTAGTTTCAGTTTTCCCTAATCCACATGCAATGTCTACAACAAACACGACTATCCTCCACCGATAGCCCAAAATAGTTATTTCTAAACAAGAAATAAATGTACCAACAAATGTAAATTTAACATTCTCATAGATAAGTAATTACACTAACCAACTACACCATTAAATCACTAAATTCCCCAATTTCATGAATTAAACTCAATTCCACATGTTTCCCTAAATTAATTATACAAATTAATTTATTTCAACCCCTAGGGTTTCTCTCAAAATTACCAAACTACCCCCATCATATCAAAATACTAAAACTTAGAACAAAATTTATAACATGGAGTAGGAAATCCCTACCTCGAAGAAATTAACCCGAATGAAGAAGACGTAGATGATGATCCAAAATCCAAAGTGCTCCAAACCCAAGATTGTTCATATTAAAATGTAGCCCTCGACCCACTCTATCTTTTTAATAAAGGATCTAGGGTAGAAACACACTCTAAGTAGATCAAACCTAAGAGAGAATGTGTGAAAAGAGAGAGAGAAGTCGGACCTAGGGTTTGGAATAAAAAAGGAGATGGAAAAATGATTTAAAACCCGCTGCTGCCTATTTAAACCTGACAGGCTCGCTCGAGCGAAGACTTGGTCGCTCGAGCAACTAGACACAGAAAACCCTCGCTCGAGCCAAGAACCCAGAAGCTCGCCGGCGAAGAAATCTCGCCGGCGAAGAACTCAAACCCTCGTGTTCGCAACTTGACGACGCCGAAGGAAGAGCTCGCTCGAGCGAAGAACAAACCAGCTCGCTCGAGCAAAGAAAAGCTCGCTCGAGCCAAGAAACACTGCTCTCAGGTCTATACTAGACGCAATCGCTCGCTCGAGCGAAGAAACCCTGGCTCGAGCGATGGACCAAAAACAAAGAGCTCGCTCAAGCGAAGAAAAGCTCGCTCGAGCGAAGGGTCCAAAATCTGGGCAGCAACCCTTTGCTCCCAAACACTACTAACCTGTAACAAACCTGTCCATTGCATCCCATAACTTAGAAATAAGAAATTAAAGGACGATAACAACAATTATACAATGACAAGATCTACGGAACCTAAGTCCGGATACAATAATCAAATGGGAAAAGACCGGGGTCGCTATAGTTGTAAATGAACCAAAAAAATTAAAAATTAAGCAGATAGAAATAATAATAACAAATAGAACATATGAATATATATATACTGGATTATATTTGAGAAAACATTTCAACAGATAGAGAGAAAGAACAAGAGAGAGAGAAAGAAAGATTGCAACAGATCATGGTTTGGTGTATTTCAACAGATAACAAAATTGAACAGATAGAAATATATTGAATATTGTGACTGGTTTGTTGAATAGATAAGAAATTTTGGATAGATATTTGAACAGATAAAAGATTAAAATTGAACTGATAATAAAATCTAGACAAAAATTTGAACAGATAGGAAAAAAAATTGAACAGATAGTCAAGATTTTTGAATATATACACAAAAAAATAATAATGAAACACTTAAATATAAATTTGAACATATAGAAAAAAAAATTCAACAGATAAATTAAGGAGTAAAATTGAAAACAAAATGTCTTTCAAAACAAATAAAAAAACTTCTCACCAAATTATTTTACTCAATGCCTGCAGAGGACCATCGGAGGAGAAGACTCCATTGATCCAACTCCTTATGGACAACTTTTTTTCTTCAAGCACACAGATCCAATTTCTCCACTTTTTTTTTTTAAGTTATTGATCTTTGTTGTTGTAGTATGATGAAACAAATTGAAACAGAGATAGTTGTAAATGAACCAAAACAAAATTAAAAATTAAGCGAGATAGAAATAATAAAAAAATAGAACAGATATATATATATATATATATATACATATTCTGGATTATATTTGAGAAAGAATTTCAACAGATAGAGAGAAAGAACAAGAGAGAGAGAAAGAAAGATTGCAACAGATCCTGGTTTGGTGTATTTCAACAGATAATAAAATTGAACAGATAGAAATATATTGAAGATTGTTTCAGGTTTGTTGAACAGATAAGAAATTTTGGATAGATATTTGAACATATTAGAGATTAAAATTGAACTGATAATAAAATCTAGACAAAAATTTGCACAGATAGGAAAAAAAATTGAACAGATAGTCAAGATTTTTGAATATATAAACAAAAAAATAATAATTAAACACTAAAATGTAAATTTGAACATATAGAAAAAAAAAAAAATTCAACAGATAAATTAAGGAGTAAAATTGAGAACAAAATGTCTTTCAAAACAAATAAAAAGACTTCTCACCAAATTATTTTACTCAATGCCAGCAGAGGACCATCGGATGAGAAGACTCCATTGATCCAGCTCCTTATGAACAATTTTTTTTCTTCAAGCACAGAAATCCAATTTCTTCTTCTTTTTTTTTTTTTTTTTTTTTTTTTTTTTTTAAAGTTCATCTTTGTTGTTTTTGTATAATGAAACAAATTGCAACAGATAGTTGTGAATGAACCAAAAAAAAAATTAAAAATTAAGCAAATAGAAATAATAATAAAAAATAGAACAGATATATATATACTGGATTATATTTGAGAAAGAATTTCAACAGATAGAGAGAAAGAATAAGAGGGAGAGAAAGAAAGATTGCAACAGATCCTGGTTTGGTGTATTTCAACAGATAATAAATTGAGGAGATAGAAATAAATTGAAGATTGTGACTGGTTTGTTGAACAGATAAGAAGTTTTGGATAGATATTTGAACAGATAAGCGGTTAAAATTGAATTGATAATAAAATCTATACAAAAATTTGCACGGATAGGGAAAAAAATTGAACAGATAGTCAAGATTTTTGAATATATAGAAAAAAATATAATAATTAAACACTTAAATGTAAATTTGAACATATAGAAAAAAAAATTCAACAGATAAATTAAGGAATAAAATTGAAAACAAAACGTCTTTCAAAACAAATAAAAAGATTTCACACCAAATTATTTTACTCAATGCCTGCAGAGGACCATTGAAGGAAAAAACTCCATTGATCCAGCTCCTTATGGACCAATTTTTTTCTTCAAGTACACAGATCCGATTTCTCCCTCCTTTTTTTTTTTTTTTTTTTTTTTAAAAATTTGTTGATCTTTGTTGTTGTTGTATGATGAAACAAATTGCAACAGATAGTTGTAAATGAACAAAAAAAAATAAATTAAGTAGATAGAAATAATAATAAAAAATAGAACATATATATATATACTGGATTATATTCGAGAAAGAATTTCAACAGATACATAGAAAGAACAAGAGAGGGAGAAAGAAAGATTGCAACAGATCCTAGTTTGGTCTATTTCAACAGATAATAAAATTGAACAGATAGAAATAAATTGAATATTGTGACTGGTTTGTTGAGCGGATAAGAAATTTTGGATAGATATTTGAACAGATAAGAGATTAAAACTGAACTGATAATATGTAACAACCCTCTTCACTGTTTACTGATTACTGCTAAATTAAGACTGATTATGACTGATAATTGGATTAACTGAAATCGAATGACGAATGAAAATTTGAAGGAATCGATGGAATATATGTTATTTTGCATTCTATCTGGTTAATTATTTAATTGTCTATTTGTATGGTTATGCATTAAACTGCAAATTGAAGGCCTTATCGGCGTCTAATCTGAAATCGATTGATGCTTTATGATCGAGAGAATTAATGTGAATTTATGGTATAATTATCCGAAAATTAAAATTGATTTGGCATGGTTAAATTAGATTAAAATGAATAACATGTAAAGTTTGACTTATTTACCATAATGCCACTTAGTGGCCCACTACTTGGTCAACATTTGAGCCTTAGTAAACACTTAGATACAACATGCCATCAGCTTCATTCTCTTGATTCCACCGAATTTAGAGAGAGAGAAAAGGAAGAGAGTTGATTTTCTTCACATTTTGCTTGATTGTGTTTGGAACTTAAGAGAATTGAAGTGTTGATTTCATTATTGATCTCCTAGGCTCTCAATTGAAGACTTAGGTATGAATTTCAACCCCTTATTGTTGCATTTAAGGTTGATTCTTGCTAGATTCATGGCAAGTTAGAGCATTAAGGCATAAAGTGGTTCAATAATGTTGAATTAGAGCTAAATTGTTGCATGCATGTGCATATTGGCAAGTTTTGAGGTTGTAATCCATCATTCCTCACATGCATGTTCATAATCTTGCAATGATTCATGTTTTCAACTTGTTTTTGGAACATTTGGCTCACTAGAGCATTAAATTGAAGCTTTGAAATGATTTGAATTCATGCATGTTCTTCATGTTCTTGAAAATGGGTTTGAAACTTGGATTTAATTGACTCACTCTTGGGCTTTAAATCCACAAATTGAGCTTTGGAACTTGTTATATATTGAGTTGAGATGTGTTTTCGAGAATTTGGGCCCAAGAGGTCGAGTATAGAGTTGTAGAATGCTTGGTTTGAGCTTGGGAGGCAAATCTGGAAATTCCAGAATTTGGCTTCCTCGCTCGAGCGAAGGATTCATCGCTCGAGCAAGCACCTTTGTCCAGGGATCCGCTCGAGCGAGCATCGAGTGAGCAATCGCGCGTTAAATTCCAGCATTCAGTACTTTTGCATTTTTACAGACCGCTCGAGCGAAGGATTATCGCTCGAGCGAAGCCTTTGATTTTGCAACCTCGCTCAAGCAAAGGAAGGCTCGCTCGAGCGAGACCCCTGTTTTCAACAACTTTTGAAAAATGCTTTCCAAGTGCATCTTTGCATCCTCATCTCATTCTAGACATTCTTAGGCCTAGTTTAAGGCATGTTAATGAGGATATAGTTGTAGAACACACCGAGGCAAATTAGGGATTAAGTTATTGATCTTTCCCAACTGTATAGCTTAGTGTGTTCATCCTGTATACTGTGTAGGGTTGGCTTACTGAGGAGACGCTCTAGCTTACTGTAGCCCAGAACTCTGTGAGTAACAACTGTGTAAAGATATGTTCAAAAATGATTATCTTCTGAACTGTTTACTTTATTGAACTGTTTCTTTAATCGACATCGAATCAAATGCTTACTAAACTGTTTACTGAATCGATACCATTCATCGAATTGATATCGCATCTTGAATTGAACTGCTCTTCGAATCGACATCGTGTACTGAATGAACGTGTGTCTTATATTTTGAACTGTACTGTGGCATCCTTGGCACCCACTGTTTACTGTTACTGTGACAGAGAGATCTCTGTCGGTTCCCAAGTTTGGAACCACTACTGTTTACTGTTATGATGGCCATTCTATATTTCTGATATGGAACAAAGTGCGGTACGGAACTAAGTGCTACACTGTGAGCCCCTCTAGAATCTACGGAACTAAGTGCTACAGTGTGAGCCACCTCTAGAGTCTGTGCGAGACACCTCTTGAATCCACAAATCTTGTCGTTCTCTAAATTGGTAATGCTATCGCATCTTTATCTTGCCATCTTGATGGTCATCATTAACAGTTTGGTTCATTAAGACCGGTCTTTTAAGACCCATCTTCATCAGATCTTTACGCCAATGGATGTACTACATACCACCATTTTAATCAATGATTTATGGCTCAAATATGAGCCACAAACCGAATGACCGATAAAATCGAAATGGTTGCTTTCAATCTTGAAAGGACATTTATTCTTAACCCCCTTTACGCATTGTGTTATTCACTGGGCTTTAGCTCACTGCTCATATATATATATGTAGGTATACAGGCACCAAACCGCGGCTAGGAGCGTCAGGGTTACTCCAGTTTTGTCAAGCCAGCCTATGTGCCTCACTGCGAGGTTCCGAGCCTATCTTGCTAAGGCTTAGGGGTGTTTTAGCATTCCCCCTTCTGTACTGTCTTACTGCTTTGTAATAGCTGAATGGATTGTATAGACTGAACGTTTACTGTACTGTTAGTAGGGATTGAGTCCCTGTACCGAGTGATTGTAAATATTGTAGATACTGTTTTGTTACAGACTGTTTACATGAATGTATGAAAAATCTTTTTGCATACAGACTGTCACAGCTCATTGGACATTGTTTATTTACTGTATTGGCTTCCGCCAGTACTGCTTTTCTTGTATTCTTTGTTAAGCGCCCTTCGTAATCTCGGATTCTTGGCGATTCTGATGCTAAACCCATAGGGCCGAGTTTGGGTCGTGACATAGTGGTATCAGAGCGATACTTACCACGAGTTATACTGTACACACGTGTTCAAATGAGCTATAGGATGTCCTAGAAAAGAAGTTAGGGCATTGCATGAGCATAAAAAGTGTGTGTGGTTATGACATGACTGATTATGTGCTAATGTGTTAAACTGTTTATGTTTATAATTGCTACCACTGCTTATAGTAAAATGAAACGAAGCCTATATGCATACTGAAGAAGTTAAATGGAATAACATGTAATGTTAATGTTACTACTGACTGTGGAAATCTATAAGAGAATGAACGTGTGAAAGTGAAGGGTCATGTGACCGTACCTGAACTGAAATGAAAGTATACACACGTCTGATATGAGATAAAACGTGAAATCAGCAAGAACCTCTCCTATATTGATAACCAACCTGTTGTGCGAAACAAGAGAAAGGATGAGGAACGTAGGCGAAATCGAATCTTCTGATGTTAGAGTTAACAGGCTAGAAGGAATGGTTGACGTCTTAACTGAAAAATTGAGGAGATAAAAAGGCCGACATACGTGCTTGAATCAACTGAATATGAACTGATGACACTGATACAGAAACCCAAATAAACTGAAACCACCGGAATTTCTGGGAGGTACTGAACCACTGAAAACTGAGACTTGGGTTTAGAAACTGAGAAAATATGTGAAGTTTTTCTTCGAAAAATACTTTCCCAATGCATTCGAGATGGGAAAGTACCTGAGTTTGAACAACTTGAGTAAGGTGATAAGACTGTGCTCGAATATGAGGTAAAAATTTACCTAGCTAGTTTGATAGGCACCCACATGATAGATTCTGACTACAAAAGACTAGAAAAGAACTGAAGGTGGGTGTGACCTAGATGTGATTGACTGAATCGATATTTTAAAACCGTCAAAGTGTGTAGATGTCCTGGATAGAGTATAATGTCTGAGATAACGTAGCAGCATTGAAATATCCAAATCAACATCGTCAACTGAATCACAAAGAATGAAACAAAAGTAACAGAAAGTGAAAATAACCGGTAAACAATGACCTCCGTGAATGGGGATCGCTCGGAACACTGAAATGACTGACACAGGTGTTACCTTGAATAGATGAAATTGCTCATAATTTAACGCTTGTGGGAATCATATTCCGTAATTTGGTATAGATCGAACATATTGACTGAACCGATTGAATTACTGGAATTATGAACCATGTACTATGAGAACTGTTAGGACTGGTGAACAGCGAGAACTTGTTGAGTTAGGTCCTTGTATCGTATTGCAACGACTGAATGTGAACTGTTAGGTATGACCTTTTGAACTGTACTAGAACTGTTGAACATGGGAATACCTTATGATTGACTGTAATTCGAGAAATTTGTACGACTATGATTTGTACTACACTGTTACGTATTGACGGACATTATTGAATGAACGGACCCTTGAACTCGAATTATACACGCGAACTGTTTGTGTGTGAGACTACTGAAACTAGGAACCCATATTGATTTGTAAAGAGGAGCTTCTGCTTATGAATTGGTGAACGAATGCTTACATGAAAACTGATTTTGAACTCACACCTGTATACATGTTCCCATGCTTGTAATACTGTTAAGACTGAGAGGAATGGACCGTGAATAATGAATCTTTTGAAATCTACCGTTGATGCGGACTATATGTGCAACACTGTAAAACCTCATGTTAACATTTACCTGTGCTATGGAAACTGTTTAGACTTATGTACAGATCTGCTTACCTTTACTTAAGGATGTTATTAGACCAATAGACGTATGACCGTTACCTTAATTATCGATTCGAGAAACCGCTTTTGTATTGTACATCGAACTCGTGAACTGATTGGAAATGTTAGTAGACTCAACATACACATACATGACGATACCTTTGCTCGGAATGATTGTTATGTTATTTGTTGATGATTTAACTGTTAGGACTATGACTCTGGAACTGCATGACTAAATAAAGACCCCAACTGATAAACTCTTGACTGTGAATCGTAATTGTGGAAGAATTGACATGACTGTTTGATTAGGCTTGCGAGCCTATGCTTTAGTGACTATATGACTGATTTGGAACCCTCGTAGGGCAACTCACTATTATGTGTCGCCAAGAACCTTGGGTAATGTATCACTGTATATCATATGCCTTTAAGAAAGATTTATTTGGAAATTGCTATATTGACTGTGATGCTTACCTCTCAATGTGAATAACTGCATGCCTATGCATTTGCCTGTAAACTTATTGGGAGGAACATATTGTATGTGACCTGTACTGCTTTGATATGAATTGTAATGCTACAAGACCCCTGCTGTCGTATTGACAAATTGTGAAACTACTGATTATGTACCTAAACGAATGGAGTCTGAACTAATGTGCCTCATCTGGAAATGGTAGGAATGGAACTGTTATCCGGTCTAATTTGATAGAACGGTGGGTTGATGAAACCCTTTGTGTAACTGATAGAATTTCTGCCTGATGCTGGTGCTTTGAACTTTTACTCATTATGATTGGGCAGAACTTGCATCTGACATGACCTGATCGAACTTTTATCGAATTGACCTGAGAAAACTCTTGTTGAGAGCTATTATCTGAATTGCTTACAATGTGGAAAAACTGGGTATGTAATCGGTGATGACTTACCCGGTAATACTGTTCTGACCGTGAACTTGTTTGACTAGGAAATGATTGTCTTGGTGATTACCAGATTTAATCGATGGGATCCATTGACCACGCATCGGTTTTGATCATAAACTCGATCGCTCGAAGTATATGTAAGTCAGATGGATCGTTGCATCGACATGTGCTATGACTGAATCTGTGAAGACTGGAACTGATGAATAGTAAATAAATACTTACTTCAAAACTCTACCTACTGCTATGGGAGTAATGTACAAATTCGCCTTATGTCCCAATAACTCCCGAATGAACTGGACTGACTGTGATGGATTACTGAACCGAGAACTGAATTGAACAAAGACTGAATGAAGGACTTGAAATCGAATAGATCGTATCTCTGTAACTTAACGGGGGAAAATTACTTATGAAACGGAGACCACTGCAAATCTATAATCCCGATAAGTACTTGATATAAGTAGTGTGAATACTACTATATCGCCATCGCATCATATCGTATGGTTACTTATCATATCAGATCACATCAGATCGACATCGTTATGTACTACTGCATAATCAGATTCATGTTCCGTGTCACGAAATAAGTTTTGTCTCGGAAGCGCTATATGCTATATACTGAATGATTGTTGATTTCTGATATATATTCGTGACTCTCGGCATTATGTAATATATGCTAGTGCCTCAGATCGGAAGTTCCTTTATGGAACGATATCCATCTCATGGTTACCCATACCAGAGGCCTCGCCATGGGGGCTCACCAGATCAGATCTGTCTCCAGATCAGATCTCACATCAGACCGTCATCTGCATCAGACTGCTTCAGATCAGATCTATTCTCAGATTCGCCCGTAGTGCTAATGAGTGCATCATGTATGCTTAAGTAAGAATTGTGGCATCTATGTATGCTCTAGATAAGAATATAAAATGAACATGCATCCTAATCCGCCATTGATCGAAATCGATCGTATAAGGTTCTATTTTAATATAAGCCCCAATCCTTATACGTGATATCTGATTCCGTTTCTGTGCATTGCTAAGATTGAGATTGGGCCATGAACCTGTTATAAATATGATTATGCTCCTGTTATAGAGTAAAAGTTACCCTTATGCGAAGCATCATCTTTGTTGTCATATGTTAATTCGAGTTTGGAGGACCAAACCCTTTATAAGGAGGGGAGACTGTAACAACCCTCTTCACTGCATCGACATCGCTAAATTAAGACCGATTATGACTAATAATTGATTAATCAAATATCGAATCAATCAATGAAAATTTGGACTGAACTGATGGAATATATGTTATTTTGCATTCTATCTGTTTAATTATTTAATTGTCTGTTTGTATGGTTATGCATTAAACTGCAAATTGAAGGCCTTATCGGCCTTTAATCTGAAATCGATTGATGCTTTATGATCAGTAGAATTAATGTGAATTTATGGTATAATTATCTGAAAATTGATTTGGCATGGTTAAATTAGATTAAAAATGAATAAAATGTAAAGTTTGACTTATTTACCATAATGCCACTTAGTGGCCCACTACTTGGTCAACATTTGAGCCTTAGTAAACACTTAGATACAACATGCCATCAGCTTCATTCCCTTGATTCCACCGAATTTAGAGAGAGAGAGAGAAAAGGAACAGAGTTGCTTTTCTTCACATTTTGCTTGATTGTGTTTGGAACTTAAGAGGATTGAAGTGTTGATTTCATTATTGATCTCCTAGGCTCTCAATTGAAGACTTAGGTATGAATTTCAACCCCTTATTGTTGCATTTAAGGTTGATTCTTGCTAGATTCATGGCAAGTTAGAGCATTAAGGCATAAAGTGGTTCAATAATGTTGAATTAGAGCTAAATTGTTGCATGCATGTGCATATTGGCAAGTTTTGAGGTTGTAATCCATCATTCCTCACATGCATGTTCATAATCTTGCAATGATCCATGTTTTCAACTTGTTTTTGGAACATTTGGCTCACTAGAGCATTAAATTGAAGCTTTGAAATGATTTGAATTCATGCATGTTCTTCATGTTCTTGAAAATGGGTTTGAAACTTGGATTTAATTGACTCACTCTTGGGCTTTAAATCTACAAATTGAGCTTTGGAACTTGTTATATATTGAGTTGAGATGTGTTTTCGAGAATTTGGGCCCAAGAGGTCGAGTATAGAGTTGTAGAATGCTTGGTTTGAGCTTGGGAGGCAAATCTGGAAATTCCAAAATTTGGCTTCCTCGCTCGAGCGAAGGATTCATCGCTCGAGCGAGCACCTTTGTCCAGGGATCCGCTCAGCATCAAGCAAGCAATCGCGTGTTAAATTCCAGCATCCAGTACTTTTTCATTTTTACAGACCGCTCGAGCGAAGGATTACTCGCTCGAGCGAAGCCTTTGATTTTGCAACCTCGCCGAAAGAAGGAATGCTTTCGCCGAGCGAGACCCTTTTCAAAGAACTTTTGAAAATGCTTTCCAAGTGCATCTTTGCATCCTCATCTCATCCTAGGCATTCTTAGGCCTAGTTTAAGGCATCTTAATGAGGATATAGTTGTAGAACAGACTGAGGCAAATTAGGGATTAAGTTATTGATCTTTCCCAACTGTATAGCTTAGTGTGTTCATCTCAGATATCGTGTAGGGTTGGCTTACCGAGGAGACGCCTAGCTATCAGAGCCCAAAACTCGTGAGTAACAATCGTAAAGATATGTTCAAAATGATTATCTTCAATCGCTTACTTTATTGAACTGCTTGGTTTAATCGACATCGAATCAAATGTTTACTAAATCTGCATCAATCGATACCATTCATCAATTGATATCTGCATCAATTGAACTGCTCATCGAATCGACATCGTAATCAATGAACGTGTGTCTTATATTCGAATCGCATCAGGCATCCTTGGCACCCATCTTTATCGTTACTATGATGAGAGATCTCGCTTGTTCCCAAGTTTGGAACCACTATCAAGCATCGTTATGATGGCCATTCTATATTTCTGATATGGAACAAAGTGCGGTACGGAACTAAGTGCTACACTGTGAGCCACCTCTAGAATCTACGGAACTAAGTGCTACAATGTGAGCCACCTCTAGAGTCTGTGCGAGACACCTCTTGAATCCACAAGCATCGCATCGTTTCTAAATTGGTATCATATCGCCATCATATCGCATCGCTATCGATGGTCATCATTTACCGCTTGGTTCATAAGACTCCTTTTTAAGACCCATCACATCAGATCGTTACGCCAATGGATGTACCACATACCACCATTTTAACTGAATGACTGTTATGGCCTGAAATATGAGCCACAAACTGAATGACTGATAAACTTATCGAAATGGTCGCTTAATACTGAAAGGACATTTATTCTTAACCCCCTTTACGCATTGTGTTATTCACTGGGCTTTAGCTCACTGCTCATATATATATGTAGGTGTACAGGCACCAGATCGCGGCTAGGAGCGTCAGGGTTACTCTAGTTTTGTCAAGCCGGCCTATGTGCCTCACTGCGAGGTTCCGAGCCTATCTTGCTAAGGCTTAGGGGTGTTTTAGCATTCCCTTCGCATCGTCTTTACCGCTTTGTAATAGCCGAATGGATTGTATAGACCTAACGCCATCGCATCGTTAGTAGGGATTGAGTCCTCAGATCGAGTGATTGTAAATATTGTAGATACTGTTTTGTTACAGACTGTTTACATGAATGTATGAAAAATCTTTTTGCATACAGACTGTCACAGCTCATTGGACATTGTTTATTTACTGTGTTGGTTTCACCAGCCCTCAGTACTGCTTTTATCAGACATCATAAGGTGCCTTCTAATCTCGACATCGCCTACATTATGCTAAACCCATAGGGCGGGGTTTGGGTCGTGACATAATAAAATCTAGAAAAAAATTTGCACAGAGAGGGAAAAAATTTGACCAGATAGTCAAGATTTTTGAATATATAGACAAAAAAATAATAATTAAACACTTAAATGTAAATTTGAACATATAGAAAAAAAAATTTAACATATAAATTAAGGATTAAAATTGAAAACAAAACGTCTTTCAAAACAAATAAAAAGATTTCACACCAAATTATTTTACTCAATGCCTGCAGAGGACCATCGGAGGAGAAGACTCCATTGATCCAGGTCCTTATGGACAGTTTTTTTTCTTCAAGCACACAGATCCAATTTCTCATCCTTTTTTTTTTTTTTCTTTTTTTCTTTTTTTTTTAAAGTTGTTTATCTTTGTTGTTGTATGATGAAACAAATTGCAAACGATAGTTGTAAATGAACCAAAAAAATTAAAAATTAAGCAGATAGAAATAATAATAAAAAATAGAACAGATATATATATACTGGATTATATTCGAGAAAGAATTTCAACAGATAGAGAGAAAGAACAAGAGAGAGAGGGAGAAAGAAAGACTGAACAGATCCTGGTTTTGTGTATTTCAACAGATAATAAATTTGAATAGATAGAAATAAATTGAAGATTGTGACTGCTTTGTTGAACGGATAAGAAATTCTAGATAGATATTTGAACAGATAAGAGATTAAAATTGAACTGATAATGAAATCAAGAGAAATTTGCACATATAGGGAAAAAAATTGAACAGATAGTTATGATTTTTGAATATATAGACAAAAAAATAATAATTAAACACTTAAATGTAAATTTGGACATATAGAAAAAAAAAATTGAACATATAAGTTAAGGATTAAAATTGAAAACAAAATGTCTTTCAAAACAAATAAAAAGATTTCACACCAAATTATTTTACTCAATGCATGCAGAGGACCAACGGAGGAGAAGACTCCATTGATCCAGCTCCTTATGGACAGTTTGTTTTCTTCAAGCACACAGATCCAATTTCTCCTCTTTTTTTTTTTAATTTGTTGATATTTGTTGTTGTTGTATGATGAAACAAATTGCAATAGATAGTTGTAAACGAACCAAAAAAAATTAAAAATTAAGCAGATCGAAATAATAATAAAAAATAGGACAGATATATATATATATAGATATACTGGATTATATTTGAGAAAGAATTTCAACAGATAGAGAGAAAGAACAAGAGAGAGAGAGAAATAAAGACTACAACATATTCTGGTTTGGTGTATTTCAATAGATAATAAAATTGAAGAGATAGAAACAAATTGAAGATTGTGACTGGTTTGTTGAACGGATAAGAAATTTTGGATAGATATTTGAACAGATAAGAGATTAAAATTGAACTGATAATGAAATCAAGACAAATTTGCACAGATAGGGAAAAAAATTGAATAGATAGTCAAGATTTTTGAATATATAGACAAAAAAATTATAATTAAACACTTAAATGTAAATTTGGACATATAGAAAAAAAAATTGAACATATAAGTTAAGGATTAAAATTGAAAACAAAACGTCTTTCAAAACAAATAAAAAGATTTCACACCAAATTATTTTACTCAATGCCTGCAGAGGACCATCGGAGGAGAAGACTCCATTGATCCAGCTCCTTATGGACAGTTTTTTTTCTTCAAGCACACAGATCCAATTTCTCCTCCTTTTTTTTTTTTTTTTTTTTAAGTTGTTGATCTTTGTTGTTGTATGTTGAAACAAATTGCAACAGATAGTTGTAAATGAACCAAAAAAAATTAAAAATTAAGCAGATAGAAATAATAATAAAAAATAAAACATATATATATATATATATACTGGATTATATTCGAGAAAGAATTTCAATAGATAGATAGAAAGAACAAAGAGAGAGAGAAAGAAAGATTGCAATAGATCCTGCTTTGGTCTATTTCAACAGATAATAAAATTGAACAGATAGAAATAAATTGAAGATTGTGACTGGTTTGTTGAACGGATAAGAAATTTTGGATAGATATTTGAACAGATAAGAGATTAAAATTGAACTGATTATAAAATCAAGACAAATTTGCACAGATAGGTAAAAATAATAATTACACAGTTAAATGTAAATTTGAACATATAGAAAAAAAAAATTGAACATATAAATTAAGGATTAAAATTGAAAACAAAACGTCTTTCAAAACAAATAAAAAGATTTCACACCAAATTATTTTACTCAATGCCTGCAGAGGACCATCGGAGGAGAAGACTCCATTGATCCAGCACCTTATGGACAGTTTTTTTTCTTCGAGCACACAGATCCAATTTCTCCCCCATTTTTTTTAAAGTTGTCGATCTTTGTTGTTGTTGTAAGATGAAACAAATTGCAACAGATAGTTGTAAATGAACCAAAAAAAATTAAAAATTAAGTAGATAGAAATAATAATAAAAAATAGAACATATATATATATATACAGGATTATATTTGAGAAAGAATTTCAACAGATAGAGAGAAAGAACAAGAGAGAGAGAAAGAAAGATTGCAGCAGATCCTGGTTTGGTGTATTTTAACAGATAATAAAATTGAACAGATAGAAATAAATTGAAGATTGTGACTGGTTTGTTGAACGGATAAGAAATTTGGGATAGATATTTCAACAGATAAGAGATTAAAATTGAACTAACAATAAAATCAAGAAAAATTTGCACAGATAGGAAAAAAAATTGAACAGATGGTCAATATTTTTGAATATATATACAAAAAAATAATAATTAAGCACTTAAATGTAAATGTGAACATGTAGAAAAAAAAATTGAACAGATAAGTTAAGCAGTAAAATTGAAAACAAAACGACTTTCAAAACAAATAAAAAGATTTCACCCCAAATTATTTTACTCAATGCCTGCAGAGGACCATCAGAGGAGAAGACTCCATTGATCTAGCTCCTTATGGATAGTTTTTTTTCTTCAAGCACACAGGTTCAATTTCTCCTCCTTTTTTTTTAAGTTGTTGATCTTTGTTGTTGTTGTATGATGAAACAAATTGCAACAGATAGTTGTAAATGAACCAAAAAAAATTAAAAATTAAGCAGATAGAAATAATAATAAAAATAGAACAGATATATATATATATTGGATTATATTTGAGAAAGAATTTCAACAGATAGAGAGAAAGAACAAGAGAGAGAGAAAGAAAGATTGCAACAGATCATGGTTTGGTGTATTTCAACAGATAACAAAATTGAACAGATAGAAATATATTGAAGATTGTGACTGGTTTGTTGCACAGATAAGAAATTTTGGATAGATATTTGAACAGATAAGATGTAACGCCCTCAAAATAATGACATTAAACCCATCAATTAAACATGCATTGATATATAAAAGTCAAACTTCTTCTATTTATCTGAACAATTCATTACAAAAGTATTACATGTTAACAACAAAAGCAAGTGCCTTAAAGGCTTATAGCTTTCCAAGCTAACACTTGGTTACAAAAAAGAGAGTTCTAACTCAATTACACATTAAGCCCTGGGCTTGAATATACATGTAATACATCAAAATAAATACGACAACAAAAGTGTGTCCGCCTCTAGCCTCCCAAGCTATGTCCTTGGAGGTGGCATGCTACCTGTACCTGAAAATGATGTTCCCATATAGGGTGAGCCACAGCCTTGTAGAAATATACTAAACCAGTTATGAATAATGACTAAAAGATTAACAGTTGATAGATGGTCAACACTTTTACATTCTTTCATAACATATTACAATTCCAAGACATTCAAGTCTATGTTCCATTTCATTTTCCATTTCCTTTCAATTCTCAATTCGTGATCCATGGCTCAGAACCTGGCCAAACAACTCATATGAGACAATAACTCATATTAACCACTTTTCATTCTATTATAGATAAACATATTAGTTATATCATCACTTCCACAGATAGGCATACAAGCTATATCACATTTCCAAGACAAGCATATGAGCTGTATCTATACTTCTCAAAGATAAGCATATGAGCTGTATCTTCACTTCTATAGACAAGCATATGAAATTGTGTCTCTGGAGTTCATCCCCATCTCCTCCCAACACTAACCGGTTTAGAGGTACATCCCCCATCTTTCCCTAAACCGCGGAGTACATCCCCCATCTCCTCCTCTACACATAATGCATATAAACAATTATTATACACATCAATCAATACACAAATTAATGTATCCTTTCTATCGTCATACTCTATGACACATTCCACAGATTAGTTTTAGCTTGCCTAATCATCATGCATTGTCTACAACAATCACGACTATCCTTCACCGATAGCCCAAAGCAGTTATTTCTATACAGAAAATAAATGCACAATGGATCTATAATCAACATTTCAATTCGGTGAGTGATAAGTAATCTAACTACACCCTTTTATCCCACATACCCCCAATCTCAACATTTCCAATTCCATTCCTCATTTCTCATAATTAATTATACCAATTAATTAAACAATGTAATTATAGCATTTTCCATAATTAACATTACAACCCTAAAGGTTCCATTTTCATCAATGATTCCACATTAATCTCATTTCTCTATGCTAAACATGCATATTGGTTTATTTTAAATAAAACCCCAAACTTTTATAAAATTGCATAAAAGCCCCAAACTTTCTCAAAATTGCACAACTATCCCCAACATAGCAAAATGCTAAAATTTAAAGACAAAATCCATAAAGAGGAGTAGGGTATCCCTACCTCAAAGTTTGAGCCAAAAAGGAGATGAAGACCCAACGACCCACGTGCTCCAAATTCAAATATTTTCCGATTAAAACGAAGCCCTCGACAACCTCTATCTTTTTAACAAAGGACTTAGGGTAGGAAATCACCCTAGGTAGATCAAATCTTAGAGAGTGAAAATCTAGAGTGAGAGGCTCTTGGATTTGAGGGTTAGAAATTAAAAAGTTTTGAAAAAGTGATTTGGAATCCGCTGCTATCTCGCTGAAAAAGACAGGCTCGCTCGAGCAAAGGCTTTCGCCGAGCGACTGCAGAAACACTCGCCGAGCCAAGATAGCCTTGCTCAAGCCAACAATCGAAGCTTCGCCGGCGCGAGAAACAGCTTCGCCGGCGACGAAACCAGATCGCTCGAAGCGAAGAAAAGCTCGCCGAGCCAAGAATTCCAAGTGTTCAGTCCTAGTGCAATCGCAATCGCCGAGCGAAGCCCCCTGGCTCGACCCACTAGACACAAAAACTCAACTCTCGTTCGAGCGACCAAACCCTGGCTCGAGCGAAGAACAAAAGACAGAAGCTCGCTCGAGCGACCCACTCCTCGAAAGCGAGGGTCCAAAATCTGACAAAGAACTCTTTGTTTCCAACACAACCAACTCAGAATAAACACCCCAACACATCCTATAATTCAAAAACAAAGTATGAAAGGATGTAAACAAGACAACAATCAACTACTAACATCCACGGACACATGTCCGGATCACTGTACAACAAGGGGTAAACCCGAGATCGCTATATAAGAGATTAAAATTGAACTGATAATAAAATCTAGACAAAAATTTGCACAGATAGGAAAAAAAATTGAACAGATAGTCAAGATTTTTGAATATATAGACAAAAAAATAATAATGAAACACTTAAATGTAAATTTGAATATATAGAAAAAAAAATTCAACAGATAAATTAAGGAGTAAAATTGAAAACAAAACGACTTTCAAAACAAATAAAATGACTTCTCACCAAATTATTTTACTCAATGCCTGCAGAGGACCATCGAAGGAGAAAACTCCATTGATCCAGCTCCTTATGGACATTTTTTTTTCTTCAAGCACACAGATCCAATTTCTCCACCTTTTTTTTTTCTTCAAGTTATTGATCTTTGTTGTTGTAGTATGATGAAACAAATTGAAACAGATAGCTGTAAATGAACCAAAACAAAATTAAAAATTAAGCAGATAGAAATAATAATAAAAAATAGAACAGATATATATATACTGGATTATATTTGAGAAAGAATTTCAACAGATAGAGAGAAAGAACAAGTAAGAGAGAAAGAAAGATTGCAACAGATTCTGGTTTGGTGTATTTCAACAGATAATAAAATTGAACAGATAGAAATATATTGAAGATTGTTACAGGTTTGTTGAACAGATAAGAAGTTTTGGATAGATATTTGAACATATAAGAGATTAAAATTGAACTGATAGTAAAATCTAGACAAAAATATGCACAGATAGGAAAAAAATTGAACAGATAGTCAAGATTTTTGAATATATAGACAAAAAAATAATAATTAAACACTTAAATGTAAATTTGGACATATAGAAAAAAAAAATTGAACATATAAGTTAAGGATTAAAATTGAAAACAAAACGTCTTTCAAAACAAATAAAAAGATTTTACACCAAATTATTTTACTCAATGCCTGCAGAGGATCATCGGAGGAGAAGACTCCATTGATCCAGCTCCTTATGGACAATTTTTTTTCTTCAGGCACACAGATTCAATTTCTTCTCCTTTTTTTTATTTTTTTTATTTTAAGTTGATCTTTGTTGTTGTTGTATGATGAAACAAATTGCAACAGATAGTTGTTGTAATGCCCTCAAAATAATAACATTAAACCCATCAATTAAACATGCATTGATATAATAAAATCCATATTCTTCTATTTATCTGAACAATTCATTACAAAAGGTATTACATGTTAACAACAAAAGCAAATGCCCTAAGGGCTTACAGCTTTCCAAGCTAACACTTGGTTACAAAAAGAGAGTTCTAACTCGATTACACATTAAGCCCTTGGCTTGAATATACATGTAATACATCAAAATAAATACGACAACAAAAGTGTGTCCGCCTCTAGCCTCCCAAGCTATGTCCTTGGAGGTGGCATGCTACCTGTACCTGAAAATGATGTTCCCATATAGGGTGAGCCACAGCCCAGCAGAAATATACTAAACCAGTTATGAATAATGACTAAAAGATTAACAGTTCATAGATGGTCAACACTTTTACATTCTTTCATAACACTTTACAGTTCCAAGAAATTCAAGTCTATATTTCCTTTCATTTTCCATTTCTTTCCCTTTCAATTATCAATACATAATCCTGGCTCAGAACCTGGCCAACAACTCATATGAGACAGGAACTCATACTAAACACTTTCCATTTCAACATAGATAAACATATTAGTTATATCAATACATCCACAGATAAGCATTCAAGCTATATCACATTTCCAAGACAAGCATATGAGCTGTATCTTCACTTCTCTAGACAAGCATATGAGCTGTGTCTACGGAGTTCATCCCCCATCTCCTCCCAACACTAACCGGTTTAGAGGTACATCCCCCATCTTCCCCTAAACCGCGGAGTACATCCCCCATCTCCTCCTCTACACATAATGCATATAAACACATTGGTTCTATATACAGTCAATCAATGAATACATACAGTTAATGTATTCTATCAATCGTTAAATTCCATGACACATTCCATAGATTAGTTTTAGTTTGCCTAATCATCATGCATTGTCTACAACAATCACGACTATCCTCTACCGATAGCCCAAAGCAGTTATTTCTATACAGAAAATAAATGCACAATGGATATATAATCAACATTTCAATTCGGTGAGTGATAAATAATCTAACTACACCCTTTTTACCCCACATACTACTAATCTCAACATTTCCAATTCCATTCCTCATTTCTCACAATTAATTATACCAATTAATTAATCAATGTAATTAGGGCATTTTCCATAATTCACATTACAACCCTAAAGGTTCCATTTTCATCAATGATTCCACATTAATCTCATTTCTTTATGCTAAACATGCACATTGGTTCATTTTAAATAAAACCCCAACTTTTATAAAATTACATAAAAGCCCCAAACTTTCTTAAAATTACACAACTATCCCCAACATATCAAACTGCTAAAATTTAAAGACAAAACTCATAAAGAGGAGTAGGGTATCCCTACCTCGAAGTTTGAGCCAAAAAAGAGATGAAGACCCAACGACCCACGTGCTCCAAATCCAAATTTTTTCGATTAAAACGAAGCCCTCGACAACCTCTATCTTTTTAACAAAGCACTTAGGGTAGGAAATCACCCAAGGTAGATCAAATCTTAGAAAGAGTGAAAATCTAGAGTGAGAGCCTCTCGGATTTGAGTGTATGAAATCAAAAGGTTTTGAAAAAGTGATTTGGAATCCGCTGCTGTCTCGCTGAAAATGACAGGCTCGCTCGAGCGAAGGCTTTCTCGCTCGAGCGACCAAACACAGAAAACACTCGCTCGAGCCAAGACAGCCTTGCTCAAGCCAACAACCCAGAAGCTCGCTCGAGCGACCAACTCCTCGCTCGAGCGAAGGACGAACCAGATCGCTCAAGCGAAGAAAAGCTCGCTCGAGCCAAGAATTCCAGTGTTCAGGTCCTAGTACCAGGTGCAATCGCTCGCTCGAGCGAAGCACCCTAGCTCGACCCACCACAGACAAAAACTCAACTCTCGCTCGAGCGACCAAACCCTAGCTCCAGCGAAGAACAAAAGACAGAAGCTCGCTCGAGCGACCAACTCCTCGCTCGAGCGAGGGTCCAAAAATCTAGACAGCTACTCTTTGTTCCCAACACAACCAACCTGTAACAAATCTGCCCAACACATCCTATAACTCAAAAACAAAGTATGAAAGGATGTAAACAAGACAACAATCAACTACTAACATCCACGGACACATGTCCGGATCATCAGACAACAAGGGTAAACCCGGATCGCTATAACCTCCCTTAAAGAATTTCGTCCCCGAAATTAAAAACAAGTTTTCAAAAACAGGTTTTTCTCCATTTTAAACAATGTTACACTACAACATTCAACAATTCGACCTATTACCGGTCATCCATCTCATTTAAAGAGGCATTTCACATGTATATACATTTCAAGTGCATTTATAACATGCATTTCCTTTCCCATTTTCCAACCATTTTCAACACACATGGTTCACAATTCATATCATAATAAAGTTTCATAATACATCTCCAGTTCTATAATATAGTCAACATATGAAATATTATAATCAACTCCCACATGAAGGCAAGTTCTACAATACTTCCTTAAATCAAAACATAAACCATGTTTTACAACTTAAGACACAAACAATGTTCTTAAAGTTCAACAAGCTTACAAGTTCTCACTACATGATTACAAATCAACAAACAAGTCTGGATATTTCTCGCGGACTTCCAACTCACGTTCCCAAGTGGCCTCCTCCACTCCGTGATGTTTCCACAAAACCTTAACCAAAGGGATGGTCTTGCCACGCAGGACTTGATCCCGCCTATCCAAGACCCGAACCGGTCTCTCCTCATACGAGGCATCCTCATCTACCTCTAAATCAGTCCAATCCAGTACATGTGACGGATCTGGCTCATACTTCCGAAGCATACTCACATGAAACACGTCATGAACTCCGGACAACTGTGGCGACAAAGCTAAACGATAAGCCACCTCGCCAATCCTCTTAAGGATCTCAAAAGGCCCTATAAACCGAGGGGATAACTTCCCTCTCTTCCCAAACCTCATCAACCCCCGTCTAGGTGATATCTTCAGAAAGACATGATCACCCACCTCAAACACCAACGGTCTCCTCCTACGGTCAGCATAAGATTTCTGACGACTCTGGGCTGTAACAAGCCTCCTACGGATAAGCTCAACTTTCTCCGTCGTCTCCCTAACCAACTCCGGACCCAACAAAGGTGCGTCACCCACCTCGGCCCAACAAACCGGAGACCTACAAGGTCGGCCATACAAGGCCTCAAATGGTGCCATACTGATACTAGACTGATAGCTGTTGTTGTAGGCAAACTCCACCAATGGAAAGTGCCTCTCCCACGTCCCACTAAAATCAAGGACACAACCACGAAGCATATCCTCAAGGATCTGAATAGTACGCTCGGACTGCCCGTCAGTCTGAGGATGATAAGCCGTACTGAAGGTCAACCTAGTGCCCAAGGCACTCTGCAAACTCTGCCACAGCCTAGCGCAACCTCACTATGTCCCGAACATACAAATCGGAAAGATGATCTACCGAATCTCTCATGCGCATAGGAATGAAGTGCGCCGACTTAGTCAACCGGTCTACAACCACCCAAATAGCATCACTACCCCGCTGAGTCCTCGGAAGACCTACAACGAAGTCCATAGTGACATGCTCCCACTTCCACTCGGCAATAGGCAAGGGTTGCAACAAACCCGCTGGCCTTTGATGCTCGGCCTTCACTTGCTGACAAGTAAGGCACTTAGACACGAAGACTGCCACATCTCTCTTCATGCCCCGCCACCAAAACTGGCTACCCAAATCCTGGTACATCTTCGTACCTCCCAGATGCATCGCAAGGCGCGAATGATGAAACTCTCGGAGTACTTCCTCTCGGTAAGACTCCGGCACAAACAAGCGGTCTCTGTATTTCACACTCAAGTCGGGATACACCGTCAAACCCTTCTCAACCTTCCCATTGGAGATCTTCTCTCTTAGGGAATCTACCTCAAGATCACCTCTCTGTGCCTCTAACACTCGATTCACAAGTGTAGGCTGCGCAACAACAGAAAACAAGGCCGCAGCCTCAACGGATTCGCCCATAAGCAAATCAAACTCGCCAAGAGCCCCCAACATCTCCCACTCCTGGATGGCTACACAAGCTACATCACCTATGGATTTCCTGCTACGAGCGTCGGCCACAACATTGGCCTTCCCGGGATGATAATGCAACTCGAAGTCATAATCCTCAATGAACTCCATCCACCTCCTCTGCCTCAAGTTCAAGTCCTTCTGTGAAAACAGATACTTTAGACTCTTATGATCCGAGAACACCTCGAATCTCTCACCATAAAGGTAGTGCCTCCAGATTTTCAAGGCAAAGATCACAGCCGCTAACTCTAAATCATGCGTAGGGTAATTTTTCTCATGAATCTTCAACTGACGTGAGCCATAAGCTACCACTTTCCCCTCTTGCATCAACACACAACCCAAACCCTCTCGTGAGGCATCACAATACACAGCATAACCCAACCCTCTCTCCGGAATAATCAAGACCGGAGCGGTGGTCAATCTAACCTTCAACTCTTGGAACGACTTTTCACAAGTCTCACTCCATACAAATTTGACTCCCTTCCGAGTCAGTCTAGTCAACGGTGAAGCTAACCTGGAGAAATCCTTCACAAACCGGCGGTAATACCCAGCCAATCCCAGAAAACTGCGGATCTCAAATACACTCTTAGGCTGTGCCCAATCTTGCACTGCCTCAGTCTTTGATGTATCAACAGACACCCCTTTCCCGGAAACCACATGGCCTAAGAATTTGACTTCCTCAAGCCAGAACTCACACTTCCCAAACTTGGCATACAGCCTATGGGCTCTAAGAAACTCAAGCACCACTCTCAAGTGTGCCTCATGCTCCTCCTTTGAAGGTGAATAGACAAGAATGTCGTCCACGAAAACGACTACAAAGCGATCCAAGAATTCCCGGAAAATCCGGTTCATCAAGTCCATAAAGACTGCCGGTGCATTGGTAAGCCCAACTGGCATCACCATAAACTCATAATGGCCATACCGCGTACGGAATGCCGTCTTCGGAATATCCTCCTCCCTGACCCTCAACTGGTGGTAACTCGATCTCAAGTCTATCTTAGGGAAACAACGGGAACCCTTCAACTGATCAAACAAATCATCTATACGGGGCATAGGATACTTATTCTTAATCGTAGCCCGATTCAACTTTCGGTAGTCGATACACAATCTCAAGGAACCATCTTTCTTCTTAGCAAAGAGTGCCGGTGCTCCCCACGGTGAAACACTAGGGCGAACAAAGCCCTTATCTAGCAATTCCTGGAGCTGAACCTTCAACTCAACCAACTCTGCTGGAGCGAAACCATAAGGTGCCATAGAAATCGGCGCCGTGCCGGGCACTAGATCAATAGAGAACTCAATCTCCCGATGAGGTGGCAAACTAACAAGATCCTCGGGAAAGACATCCGAGTACTCACAAACCACTCTTGGCAACACAGTCTGAGTCTCATCACACTCACCACTCTCAAAGCTAGTAAGTAGACCACTAAGCTCACTTCACCCTCGCGGATCATACCCCGGTGGCACAACACTACCAACTCGGTCTCCCAAGAAATGGAAACACTCCCCGCTTACGGTACAACAAGTGACCTTCTGGCGGTAGCAATCAATAACTGCCCGATATGACGATAACCAGTCCATACCCAATATAACATCAAAGCCCTTCATGGGCATAACAACAAAAGGAAACGGAAGTCTATGATCGTCGACCTCTATATCACAACCTCTAACACCCTGCCTCAGAATCAACTCACTCCCAATAGGTGACACAACACAAATAGGAGATGCTAATAGTGCTAACTCCAACTCCAACACAGATGCAAATGCAGTAGATACAAAAGAATGAGATGCACCCGTATCAATCAACACTCTAGCAACCGAGTTGTAAAACAAAAAGGTACCTCTCACCACTGATGGAGCCGGTACAAGATCTGTGATAACGACATACAGCCACAGAGGTACCGATCCACTGCTCACCTCTAGGAGCATAAGATCGCTTTGCCTTGACCGGGACGAAGAAGCCCCCGGATTGGTCCTCGAGGCTGCCTGGTGGTGGTTGAAATCCTGCGTCTGTCTAGAACAGGCGCCCCGTGGCACTCAAATGTGGGCAGAACCTCTTGGTACCCAGTACATCCCTGCGATAACAAGACAAGGGCTGCCCCCTACCCAAACTCTGACTCTGCGGTCTAGTGAAGAAGAAGCGACTCTCGTCCTCCGCCTTCTGTGAACAATGAATCCTTGTGACCGGTGGCCACACATGGAGCAGTGAACTCTCCTGATTGCCCTCCGGAGCACACTTTTCGGTCTTGGGAAAGTCGACCTAGCCAAACCACCTCGAGGGCGGTGAGGGTTATAACCCCTCTGTCTCCTGCCATCACCCTGGCCCTCTTGGCCCCTCTTGGAGCCCCTGTGTTTCTCCTCATCCTCCTCCTGCATCATCAGCTCCATATGAGCTGCAGCATCCACCAAGTGCCTATACTCCCGGATATAAGGACCACCAACCCTCAACTTGAGGCCACGCCTCAACTTCCGCTCGAACTCATAACAACGGCGCTCCTCAGTCGCCACAAGTTCAGGTGCAAACCTGGACAAGCTAGTAAACGTAGCCTCAAACTCGGCCACAGACAAACCCTCCTGCCTCAACCGGCTAAACTGATCCCTCAGCTTCTCCCTAGCAACTGCAGACAAAAACCTCTCCTGGAAAGCATTTACAAATGCCTCCCATGTACCACCAACTCTAGCCTTCTCATACTTCCACCATTGACCCGGATCTCCCTTCAGCTGGAAGGATGCCAAGGTCACCTTCAGTGCTCCGTCCTCGATGCCAAGCATCTCGAACGTCTTAGCCATTTGCTCTAGCCACTCGTCAGCCTTCAGTGGCTCTTTTGGATCCCCAACAAACTCGTCCGGGTTAGACCGGAAGAACTCCCTCTTCAAGAAGGAAGGCCCTGCCTCAACTGCCTGATTCCCGGCTCTGAGAATACCCAAAGCCCCTACTATCTCCCAGGCCAAGGCACTCATATCCTGCTGGCCTGCTGGCTCGGCCACATTGGCCTGACCAACTCCCTCCTGCACTGCCGAAATCTCCTCCGGTAAAGGCATTTCCTGCCTGCCACGCCTACCACCTCTGCCTCGTCCTGACATCCTAATAAAGATAACACAGAACGTTAGCACATTCATAAATGTGCCGAAACTAAACACTTAAGTCCTAATGCATGGACAACTGTAATTCACTCCACGTAAGCACATAAACACATAAGCACTTACGAATTTCATTTCCGGATAATGATAGTCCCGAGGCGTTACTAGAGTTCCGGTTAGAAACGGCATTGATCAAGTGCTTTTCCAACAAGACTCCCAGAAACCCAAGGATCCAATCAACATCCTAGAAATTAAATCCCATACCCAAATAATCACATAAACATGTTATCACATAAGCACATAGCATGTCATACTACACCTACGTCTCTATCAAGCGAGACAAACCTATTGTGATCCTAATCACTTCCCACGTACCCAAAGTATTGAACACAGTGCACGCTCGATACCAAGTTATGCGCCCTCAAAATAATAACATTAAGCCCATCAATTAAACATGCATTGATATAATAAAATCCATATTCTTCTATTTATCTGAACAATTCATTACAAAAGGTATTACATGTTAACAACAAAAGCAAATGCCCTAAGGGCTTCTGACTTTCCAAGCTAACACTTGGTTACAAAAAGAGAGTTCTAACTCGATTACACATTAAGCCCTTGGCTTGAATATACATGTAATACATCAAAATAAATACGACAACAAAAGTGTGTCTGCCTCTAGCCTCCCAAGCTATGTCCTTGGAGGTGGCATGCTACCTGTACCTGAAAATGATGTTTTCATATAGGGTGAGCCACAGCCCAGTAGAAATATACTAAACCAGTTATGAATAATGACTAAAAGATTAACAGTTCATAGATGGTCAACACTTTTACATTCTTTCATAACACTTTACAGTTCCAAGACATTCAAGTCTATATTTCCTTTCATTTTCCATTTATTTCCCTTTCAATTATCAATACATAATCCTGGCTCAGAACCTGACCAACAACTCATATGAGACAGGAACTCATACTAAACACTTTCCATTTCAACATAGATAAACATATTAGTTATATCAATACATCCACAGATAAGCATACAAGCTATATCACATTTCCAAGACAAGCATATGAGCTGTATCTATATTTCTCATGACAAGCATATGAGTTGTATCTTCACTTCTCTAGACAAGCATATGAGCTGTGTCTACGGAGTTCATCCCCCATCTCCTCCCAACACTAACCGGTTTAGAGGTACATCCCCCATCTTTCCCTAAACCGCGGAGTACATCCCCCATCTCCTCCTCTACACATAATGCATATAAACACATTGGTTATATATACAATCAATCAATCAATACATACAGTTAATGTATTCTATCAATCGTCAAATTCCATGACACATTCCATAGATTAGTTTTAGTTTGCCTAATCATCATGCATTGTCTACAACAATCACGACTATCCTCCACCGATAGCCCAAAGCAGTTATTTCTATACAGAAAATAAATGCACAATGGATATATAATCAACATTTCAATTCGGTGAGTGATAAATAATCTAACTACACCCTTTTTACCCCACATACTACTAATCTCAACATTTCCAATTCCATTCCTCATTTCTCACAATTAATTATACCAATTAATTAATCAATGTAATTAGGGCATTTTCCATAATTCACATTACAACCCTAAAGGTTCCATTTTCATCAATGATTCCACATTAATCTCATTTCTCTATGCTAAACATGCACATTGGTTCATTTTAAATAAAACCCCAACTTTTATAAAATTACATAAAAGCCCCAAACTTTCTTAAAATTACATAACTATCCCCAACATATCAAACTGCTAAAATTTAAAGACAAAACTCATAAAGAGGAGTAGGGTATCCCTACCTTGAAGTTTGAGCCAAAAAAGAGATGAAGACCCAACGACCCACGTGCTCCAAATCCAAATATTTTTCAATTAAAACGAAGCCCTCGACAACCTCTATCTTTTTAACAAAGCACTGAGGGTAGGAAATCACCCTAGGTAGATCAAATCTTAGAGAGAGTGAAAATCTAGAGTGAGAGGCTCTCGGATTTGAGGATTTGAAATCAAAAGGTTTTGAAAAAGTGATTTGGAATCATTCTTTGTCTCATTGAAAAAACAGGCTTCGCTCGGCGAAGGCCTTCTCGCTCGAGCGACCAGAACCTGACGCTTCGCTCGAGCCAAGACAGCCTTGCTCGAGCCAACAACCCAGAAGCTCGCTCGAGCGACCAACTCCTCGCTCGAGCGAAGGACGAACCAGATCGCTCAAGCGAAGAAAAGCTCGCTCGAGCCAAGAATTCCAGTGTTCAGGTCCTAGTACCAGGTGCAATCGCTCGCTCGAGCGAAGCACCCTGGCTCGACCCACCAGAGACAAAAACTCAACTCTCGCTCGAGCGACCAAACCCTGGCTCGAGCGAAGAACAAAAGACAGAAGCTCGCTCGAGCGACCAACTCCTCGCTCGAGCGAGGGTCCAAAAATCTGGACAGCTACTCTTTGTTCCCAACACAACCAACCTGTAACAAATCTGCCCAACACATCCTATAACTCAAAAACAAAGTATGAAAGGATGTAAACAAGACAACAATCAACTACTAACATCCACGGACACATGTCCAGATCACTGTACAACAAGGGGTAAACCCGGGATCGCTATAGTTGTGAATGAACCAAAAATAAATTAAAAATTAAGCAAATAGAAATAATAATAAAAAATAGAACAGATATATATATATATATACTGGATTATATTTGAGAAAGAATTTCAACAGATAGAGAGAAAGAGCAAGAGGGAGAGAAAGAAAGATTGCAACAGATCCTGGTTTGGTGTATTTCAACAGATAATAAAATTGAGCAAATATAAATAAATTGAAGATTGTGACTGGTTTGTTGAACAGATAAGAAGTTTTGGATAGATATTTGAACAGATAAGAGATTAAAATTGAATTGATAATAAAATCTAAATAAAAATTTGCACAGATAGGGAAAAAAAATTGAACAGATAGTCAAGATTTTTGAATATACAGAAAAAATATAATAATTAAACACTTAAATGTAAATTTGAACATATAGAAAAAAAATTTCAACAGATAAATTAAGGAGTAAAATTGAAAACAAAACGTCTTTCAAAACAAATAAAAAGATTTCACACCAAATTATTTTACTCAATGCCTGCAGAGGACCATTGGAGGAAAAGACTCCATTGATCCAGCTCCTTATGGACAATTTTTTTTCTTCAAGCACACAGATCCGATTTCTTCCTCCCTTTTTTTTTTTTTAAAGTTGTTGATCTTTGTTGTTGTTGTATGATGAAACAAATTGCAACAGATAGTTGTAAATGAACAAAAAAAAAAATTAAAAATTAAGTAGATAGAAATAATAATAAAAAATAGAACAGATATATATATATATGTGCTGGATTATATTCGAGAAAGAATTTCAACAGATAGATAGAAAGAACAAGAGAGAGAGAAAGAAAGATTGCAACAGATCCTAGTTTGGTCTATTTCAACAGATAATAAAATTGGACAGATAGAAATAAATTGAATATTGTGACTGGTTTGTTGAACGGATAAGAAATTTTGGATAGATATTTGAACAGATAAGAGATTAAAATTGAGCTGATAATAAAATCTAGACAAAAAATTGCACAGATAAGGAAAAAAATTCAACAGATAGTCAAGATTTTTTAATATATAGACAAAAAAATAATAATTAAACAGTTAAATGTAAATTTGAACATATAGAAAAAAAATTGAACATATAAATTAAGGATTAAAATTGAAAACAAAACGTCTTTCAAAACAAATAAAAAGATTTCACACTAAATTATTATACTCAATGCCTGCACAGGACCATCGGAAGAGAAGACTCTATTGATCCAGCTCCTTATGGACAGTTTTTTTTCTTCAAGCACACAGATCCAATTTCTCCTCCTTTTTTTTTTTTTTTTTTTAAAGTTGTTTGTCTTTGTTGTTGTATGATGAAACAAACTGCAACAGATAGTTGTAAATGAACCAAAAAAAATTAAAAATTAAGCAGATAGAAACAATAATAAAAAATAGAACAGATATATATATACTGGATTATATTCGAGAAAGAATTTCAACAGATAGATAAAAAGAAGAAAGAGATAAAGAAAGAAAGATTACAACAGATCCTAGTTTGGTCTATTTCAACAGATAATAAAATTGAACAGATTGAAATAAATTGAAGATTTTGACTGGTTTATTGAACGGATAAGAAATTTTGGATAAATATTTGAACAGATAAGAGATTAAATTTGAACTGATAATAAAATCTAGAAAAAAAATTAACACAGATAGGGAAAAAAATTGAACAGATAGTCAAGATTTTTTAATATATAGACAAAAAAATAATAATTAAACACTTAAATGTAAATTTGAACATATAGAAAAAAAAAATCAACAGATAAATTAAGGAGTAAAATTGAAAACAAAACGCCTTTCAAAACAAATAAAAAGACTTCTTACCAAATTATTTTACTCAATGCCTGCAGAGGACCATCGGAGGAAAAGACTCCATTGATCTAGCTCCTTATGGACAGTATGTTTTCTTCAAGCACACAGATCCAATTTCTCCACCTTTTTTTTTTTTAAGTTGTTGATATTTGTTGTTGTTGTATGATGAAACAAATTACAGAGATAGTTGTAAATGAACCCAAAAAATTAAAAATTATGCGGATCGAAATAATAATAAAAAATAGAACATATATATATATACTGGATTATATTTGAGAAAGAATTTCAATAGATAGAGAGAAAGAAGAAGAGAGAGAAAGAAAGATTGCAACAGATCTGGTTTAGTGTATTTCAACAGATAATAAAATTGAACAGATAGAAATAAATTGAAGATTATGGTGGTTTGTTGAGCGGATAAGAAATTTTGGATGGATATTTGAACGGATAAGAGATTAAAATTGAACTGATAATAAAATCAAGACAAATTTGCACAGGTAGGGAAAAAAATTGAACAGATAGTCAAGATTTTTGAATATATAGACAAAAAAATAATAATTAAACACTTAAATGTAAATTTGAACATATAAGTTAAGGATTAAAATTGAAAACAAAACGTCTTTCAAAACAAATAAAAAGATTTCACACCAAATTATTTTACTCAATGCCTGCAGAGGACCATTGGAGGAAAAGACTCCATTGATCCGGCTCCTTATGGACAGTTTTTTTTCTTCAAGCACACAGATCCTATTTCTACCCCCCCCATTTTTTTTAAGTTGTTGATCTTTGTTGTTGTTGTATGATGAAACAAATTGCAACAGATAGTTTTAAATGAACCAAAAAAAATTAAAAATTAAGTAGATATAAATAATAATAAAAAATAGAACATATATATATATATATATATACTGGATTATATTTGAGAAAGAATTTCAACAGATAGAGAGAAAGAACAAGAGAGAGAGAAAGAAAGATTGCAACAGATCCTGGTTTGGTATATTTTAACAGATAATAAAATTGAGCAGATAGAAATAAGTTAAAGATTGTGACTGGTTTGTTGAACGGATAAGAAATTTTGGATAGATATTTGAACAGATAAGAGATTAAAATTGAACTGATAATAAAATCAAGACAAATTTGCACATATAGGTTAAAAAAATTAAACAGGTAGTCAAGATTTTTGAATATATAGACAAAAAAGTAATAATTAAACACTTAAATGTTAATTTGAACATATATAAAAAAAATTGAACAGATAAGTTAAGCAGTAAAATTGAAAACAAAATGACTTTCAAAACAAATAAAAAGATTTCACACCAAATTATTTTACTCAATGCCTGTAGAGGACCATCGGAGGAGAAGACTCCATTGATCCAGCTCTTTATGATGAAACAAATTGCAACAGATAGTTGTAAATGAACCAAAAAAAATTAAAAATTAAGTAGATAGAAATAATAATAAAAAATAGAACAGATATATATATATATACTGGATTATATTTGAGAAAGAATTTCAACAGATAGAGAGAAAGAACAAGAGAGAGAGGGAGAAAGAAAGATTACAACAGATCCTGGTTTGGTGTATTTCAACAGATAATAAACATGCTATCACATAAGCACATAACACTACGTCTACGTCTCTAACCAAGCGAGATAACCCATTGTGATCCTAATCACTTCCCACGTACCCAAAGCATTCGAACCCGGTACGCTCTGATACCAAGTTGTAACGCCCTCAAAATAATACATAAAACCCATCACTTTAGACATGCATTGATATAAAAGAAAGCAACCATTTCTAATCATCAAAGTAGTTCTTATAGTAGTATTACATGTTAACAACAAAAGCAAATGCCCTATGGGCTTACAGCTTTCCAAGTCAACACTTGGTTACACAAAAGAAGAGTGCTAACTCTATACAAAATAAGCCCTTGGCTTGATATACATGTAATACGAACAAAAATAATCAAAAGAGTCTTCGACTCCCAAAGTCATCCAAGCTAAGTCCTTGGAGGTGGCATGCTACCTATACCTGAAAATGATGTCCCATAAAGGGTGAGCCAACGCCTAGTAGAAATATGCGAAACACATTATGAGCATTAACTAAGACATTAGCAATTGATAAATGTTCAATTCCCATAAATCAATTCATAATCCATTTCCATTACATGACCACTATGTTCATGTTTCCTTTCAGTATCTATTTCTTATCATGTTCACAATTTACAACAACGGCTCAGAACCTGGCCAACAGCTTACATGAGATAGCGACTCATTTTAAACATTTCCCATTTTACATTAAATAAGCATACTAGCTATATCAACATCTCGACAGACAAGCATCCAAGCTATATCCACACTTCAACAGATAAGCATATGAGCTATATCAACACTTCTATAGATAAGCATATGAGCTGTATCAACTCATTAACTGACAAGCTTATGAGCTGTATCAACGGAGTCCATCCCCTATCTCCTCCCAAACAACATCCGGTTTAGAGGTTCATCCCCTATCTTCCCCTAAACCGTGGAGTACATCCCCTATCTCCTCCCACACAACACAACATATATACACACAGGTCATATACGCAATCAATCAATACATAACGTTAATGTATTCTATCCACCATCATACTCTATGTGTCACGCCCTAAATTTTTAATTACTCGAAAACATTACCAAAGCCTGTAAATTTAGGTCCATATTTTTTATTTATTTATAAATAATACAAATACAAATGTCTATTACATTTGGGTAATAGAAATACAATGGTACATGTTCTTTCTCTCAATAAATACAACAACAATAATACATGCCAAGCTTCTGTCGCGAAGCTACAAATAAATAAATACAAATACAAAATCCACTACCTTTACATCTACTATGATGTTATACAAATGAACTCAAGAACTCCATGAATCCTCAATCAAATAATCCAAACTCTCTTCCTGTAAAAAGATACAACAACAACGGGGTGAGCACTAATGCCCAGTAGGAATCTCATAGTTCTAAATCAATAACTAACACACAGATAAAAATGATCATGCATGCAGGGTGATACCATATAGTAGGATGACATTTCATAATCTCAAAATATCATAAGTAAGGTATCTTTTTCTCAAAAACAATTTAAATACTTGTAAGAAAACCTTCAACCGTTAAAAATCATCCCTCAACTTTAGAAAGCCATAGATCCTTGTGAAACAACCACATTTAAGAAACAACATCATTTAAAGGTTAATAACCCATTTCCCAAAATATTTCTCATTTAACTTCCATTTTTAATGTTCCTCTTTTCCTTTCATTCTACTCTTTTTACTCTTCATTTTTAACTTAAAACCCCTTAACTTCAAGTTCAAGTCCCTTTTTGATTTGCCAACAATTCTCCTATACTCAATTCACCCCGTTAATTACACCGGCAAGGTTTCATTCCAAGATAACACAATATTAATAACCCCTTTCAATCCAATCCCATTATTTAATTATAGAACAAGCTCACACTTTACTTTTATTAACACAACTACTTCATTAAGTTTACCATTATAGTCTATGATTCCCAGTATCTATCTTTGATTTCCATTATTTACAATTAATGCCCATGCACATTTCCTCTTTAAACCAAATTACACATCAATATGAAATTTCACAAATTCATCGCAAGCCACAAATAACATCATCAACTCAACGTACCTCTCAACACATAGCTCAACACAATCCACCTTTTGCCGACTTACTACGGTGGGATAGCGGGCACCCAATTCATAACAATTTCCACCTTTCGTCGGGTACCATACGGCAGGAAGTGAACTTCCAAAACATTTTCATAAAAGCCATTTTCTTTCAAAAACCATTTTTGCAATTAACTTCCATGTTCTATAGAGAATTCTCACAAAGTATGAAAATAATTATGCTTTTTCCTCAACACAAAAGTAAATGTAAATGCAATGCTATGCCAAGAGTAATCAATGAGGAAAAATGTTAATTTCAATGCATTGTTTCAAAATCACCATGTTCTCAATGTCACCATGTGATCTCATCAAATTTCAACTTCCATCATTAATTTAAAAGGCGATGCATCGACCTTTGGTAATCCCTAGGCTGATGTCTGCAAGTAGGCTCAACAAGCACTACCAAACTGTCATTTTTACCGGTGCTAACCGGAAGGCTCGACACCTATTCGCGCGGCTTTCGGGTCTTTCACCCTGGACACTCGTGGCCAACTTATCAAAATCAACTACACCCCCTTTCCGGACTTACCACGTATTTACCCCATTTACATTTCCATAATTCTCATTTCAACCTTATCCTTTTCAAGTAAGCATTTTTCCCATTTATTTCAATATGTGCAACAGTATTAATGAATCAAATAAGAACATGATGCAATACATAACATCTCATAGCATTTTCTCCATTTCCAGTGTTTCCACAATAATGTCAACATCCACAACTTCCATTACCTCTCTTCACTATTCTTTTACAAGATCACCAAAAAGAAACCATTAATACATAGCTACAATCATTATCCATAGTGCACAACAATTGTCATTCCACAACGACATATCATCATTTATTCAACAATAATTTTTAAAACAACACACCCATTTCAATATATCAAAACTTTCCATATTTTCCAAAAATTCCCAATCCCTAGGGTTTTCACCAAAAAGCAAACATTTCCATCCCCATAAAGAACCCATTAAATTATCCTCTTGATTTTCAAAATAACTAAGCAAACCCACTAGGAATTTAATAAATTGATTTGAGATTAAATCCATTTTGGAAACTCTACTTTAGATCACAAAACTAAAATCAACATGTTTCAACTCAATACCATTAAATATAATTCAACATAATTTCAAGAGAAACTCTCAAATCCCATTTCAACATTCCATAACCGAGTTTATGTCATTTATATCATTAACAAATCATTTCCCCCAATTTCCTTTCTCATTATAACATGATTTACAATGATCATAGCAAAGTTCATTCAAATTTTAAACATAATTTTCAAGTATAACCAAATTCCAATTAAACTTGTACATATGTAATTCAACCTACCAATTTCATTATTCTACTTTCAATTTGGGCCAAATCATTGATTATCATCAAAAATCAACCTAGGGTTTCAAGAAAAACCTAGAAATTTAAATTTCAAGAAAAATTCAAATTTCTTAACCCATTACTTTTTGTTCCAATCCTTCTATTTATTATACACCCTAAGTCCATAATCCATAAACAATAATCTAAACCCCATAATAGAACCCCAACATTTCAAGTCCTAACCCCAAAATTTCATGATTTACACTATATGCCCAAAATATAGATTTTGCATTTATATACTCTAAAATACCACAAATCTATCTATCAATGTAAGCATTGAAGAAGAACTAAGACCCCTACCTCAAGATTCAAGCAAGAAAAGCAAGCTTTGAGAAGAATCCTCCATAAATTCAAATTTCATTCGGTTGAAAATGTTGACCCTCCCTTGTTCTCCATCCTTGATGCAAGAACCATGGTGGATTGTTGACAAAAGTGGAGGAAATCAAGGTTTTGGGGGCTAGGGTTTTGGACATGGAGGAGGGGAGAAGAAGGGAGGAAAAGAAAATGTAAGAAATGATCTCAAAATCACGTTTTTAACATTCTGAATTCGCACAGGCCGCACGTGCGCTGCTTTTCCCGCTCGTGCGGTCCTGCTTCCAGCACAGATATGAAAATTTCAAACGGGTATAACTCTCTCATCGGGACTCCGTTCTAGGTCATTCTTGTGTCCAAATTGAAGCCCCGGAAACAAGATTTCCAATGGTTCCAACCTCACATTCAAATTAAAAGTATGGAAGGAGAAAAGGGCAAAAGAGTGACAGTTGGTCAAAAACTCAAACTCAATTTTGGGGCTTTTTATCTAATCTTATCTATATATCTTGTTAAGGCTTTAATCAAGGTTCTAAACATCACCCAAGGGTCCTCAATTATAATATTTAAAGTTCACTTGCCCACCCATCAAAATCGAGAGTTCGACAACCATACAAGTTTTAAGGTGACGGGCACCACTATACACCAATCCAATGTGAATTTAAAATCCGAGTCGTTATACTATGACATATCCAATTGATTAGTTTTAGTTTACCTAATCATCATGCATTGTCTACAACAATCAAAACTACCCTCCACCAGTAGCCCAAGCAATTATTTCTAAACAGATAACAAAAGCTCCAACAGATAAAATATCAATGTTTTCAAAAGTGAGCGATTTATAAATCCAACTCCGCCATTTCACAATATAATGAGTAAATTTCATTATTTCCAACCCAATTCCATAAATTCACAACTTTTCCAAATTAATTTATACAACAAATTAGGGTTTTCTACCCCTTTTCCAACATTAACCCAATGGTTCATATATCTCCAACCAACAACAATATCATTATTTTGAAACCCAAATACACATTTTAGAATCAAAATAACAAAACCCTCTTTTCACATTTTGAAACCCTAAGTCCCAAAATTACCCAACTTCGACACTTTATCAAAACAACCAAAAATCTATGTCAAAGACCATAAGAGTGAGTAGGAATTCCTACCTCAAAAGTTGACACCCAACGAAGAAGATGATGAAAACGAAAATGCTCCAAATCCCGAGATTCTTGGATCAAAAGATAGCCCTCGACGATCAATAACCTTTTTGTAAAGGCCAAAGGTGAGAAAATAACTCCTATTAGATCAATATCTAGAGAGAAGGCAAGGTTCTAGAGAGAGAAGCTCAACAATGGAGTTTTGGAAAAGTAAGAGAGAGAAAAGGATATGAAAAAGTGATTCAAAAACCCGGATCTCGGAGACTTAACCCCGTCGCCCCGCTCGAGCGTGGAAACCCCCGCTCGAGCGTCACTCACAGACTCCCGCTCGAGCGTCCAAGCTGCCGCTCGAGCGGTGGATACACACTCCCAGCACTTTTGCAGAACCAGGTCCCCACTCGAGCGTCCAACTCCCCGCTCGAGCGTCACACACAAACTCCTGCTCGAGTGCCCAAACTCCCGCTCGAGCGGACAACCCTGCAGAGAAAATAATGGATGGGTGATTTTCTTGCTCGAGCGCCAAAAGCCCCGCTCGAGCGGACAAGAAACAACAAAGGCCCCGCTCGAGCGTCAAAAGGTCCACTCGAGCGGACAGGCCAAAATCTGGGCAACTACACTTGGTTCCTAAGCTCAACCAACCTGTTTCAAACCCGCCCAACACAACCCAAGACTCAAATACAAAGAGTAAAGGATGTAAACAAGATATACACAACAACCAAATCCACGGAACCTAAGTCCGGATACAACAAATAAGAAAAGGGAAACTGGGATCGCTATAACCTCCCCCCCCCTTAAAGAATTTCGTCCTCGAAATTAAACACAAGTTTTTCAAAAAAAAAAAAAAAAAAAAAGGTTTTCTCCATTTCCAACAATATTACAACATAATATCTAACATTCCGACCCATTACTGGTCAATCCCATCTCTTTTCAAGAGGCATTTCACATTACACATAACAACCTGCATTATCATTATGCATTCCTTTGAAATCTACCAATTTCAACTCATTTTCCACAATTCCATGACATATGCAACATTAATATCATGCTTGCATTTTCACAATAAACTTAACATACACAATGTTAACAAACTTTCATTTTGAGGTAAGTTCCTATACACATTTCCATAAACCAAAACATCTACAATGTTTCATAACTTAAGACATATATAATGTTCTTAAAGTTAAATATTATTACAAAATCTCATTACATGATTACACATCAACAAACATGTCCGGATACTTTTCACGGACTTCCAACTCACGTTCCCAAGTGGCTTCCTCCACTCCGTGATGCTTCCACAAAACCTTTACCAAGGGAATGGTCTTGCCTCACAAGACTTGATCCCGCCTATCCAAGACCCGAACCGGTCTCTCCTCATACGAGGCATCCTCATCTACCTCCAAATCTGTGAAGCCCCCAAAATATGTATTCACTTTGAAAACCCTAATGTTTGAATTATTTTCTTAAAGCCCCTCGTTTACTTGAATTAATTCGAATCTTGTCGGTTAGCATTGCTATTTTTATTTTTATCGAAACAGGAATTTCCCTAACCAGATTAGGATTCCTAACCTAATTTAATTCTACATAAGTTACATGTATTTAACTCCAAGCCCTCACTCTTTATTTAAATTCAAAACTTACCCAAAAGCTAGTACTTGTACTTTGTACCTTGAGTGCCATCAATCTTGTAAGATACACATATATATATATATACACACACCTAGAGGAGTGTGCCTAGAACCTAAAATGATTTAAATAATAACCCCATCACACTTCCCCAAGGAGGAGCCAATTTTCAAAGAACCACCATCATGAAATTCTAGAAAAACACAACCTAATACCCTAGACCTAGGATGCTGATTCCCCAAACTAGTTTCATTACAACCAAATGTTGCCTAATCCTTGAGTAAACCCCTCCCCAAGTCACTTCTATTCATTTGAACTTCAAACAAGTCCTAAACTTTCCATCCAATTTCAACTAGAGGGCCTTTTTGTCTTTTTACCCCAAATTGTCTATAAATACCCACCTTCCCTTGGCTTGGCAAGCACAACACCACACCCACACACACACTTTCAGCTAGAGAGAGGGAGGAGAGCAAGAGAGAGAAGTCTAGAGGAGAAGAGGGAGGAAGAGGATAGCCTTCTTGTGCAAAGCTTAGTAGCTAAGCCACAACACAACTTTTCTTTCATTTTCCTTTTTTCAATACATGCTTCTAAGGGTTCTAAATGATGCTTTCAGATATGTTATTAATGAGTTCTTATGTTAAAAATGCTAAGGGTTGAGTATTGATTCCATCTCTCTTGTAATTTCTCCATTTTGGCACAAAACCATCTCTTTTTATACTAATCTCTCAACTTTCCAAGGGCACTCTTTCAAGAAAATTTTCTGAGTTAAATATATGTTAGTTAGCATGTTTTCTTCACAAAAGAAACAAAAACTCTCCCTTGGTGGAACCCTTTTCTCATAAATCTTCTTGTTTGGGCATAGTACCTTAAAATCTATTTTTTTAGCCCACTTCCAGAAATTCTAGAAAAATGTATAAAATTATTCTAGACCTCTATTTTATGTCAAAACCTTCCTTAAAGTGTTTTCTTTCAACTAAAATTGGTTTCATCGAAAAACATTAAGCGGTTTGCAAGAAAATCAAATTTTCGTAACAGTCGACGGATCTGGACAGAATCTGGACAGCGCTGGAATATTTTCTAAATAACTTAGAATATGGAAAAGCAATCCCATTTCCAAAAAATGTTCTAGAAACTAGATCAAATTCTCTACGTACCATAGGAAGTCCAAGTCCGGTAAAGGATCTAAAATAGTCCTTTCATTTTAATCTTTATGTGATATTAAATCTGGAAATTTTGTTATGCATGGATGTTTTATGCCCTTGTATTCATGAAAATGTTTATTAGCTTATGATCATATCTTGGCATGATATTGTATGTGTTATTTTTATCTTGTTAAGTTGTCTAACCTTGATGTAAAATATTTAACTCAACGGGAAACCTAATTGGGAGGGTATTGGGTTTTCGAGCACTTGAGTAATGAAAAGATGAGAATATGTGATATATGGATTGTTGGGATGCATTCCCTATGTGAAAGTTAAAGTCTTGCGCAAGCAGTTGTTGCGTAAACCCTAGAATGGAACGGACGTATTCGGACTCCTTGCAATGATTTGATTGGTGAGATAAGGTTGGGTCCGGATGGGACATTCAGGAAGATAAAACTTTTTTTGGAAGGATGAGGTTGGATTCAGGAGATAAAGGCTCCGTTTGGTAGAGCTTTGTAATTATGATTTGAGAATATGAGTTGTATTTTGAGTTTGTGTGTTTTAGAATTATGATTTGAGTGTAGAAAATTTGTTTGGTTATGGTTTTTGAATAAAGTGTTGAATTGAGTGTGGAATTGAGTTGTCACGACCCCAACCCGCCCCCAGGAGGTCGGCGCCGAGATGGCCAGTAACCCGAGGTTACCAAAGGCCTCTTACAAGAATTCACACACAAATCAGAGTAAATATATGGGGCTTACAAATGCGGAAGCAATAAATAAAAGAAACAAGTAGTCCATAAGAGCAGTGCTTAAGTTAAATGGAATAACATTCATCTCAAAATGGCTTTTATATACAACAAAATGGAGTACCAAAAATTACATCCTGACTAACAGGCTTCTCGGCCATCAATTACAAAACACAAGGAAATAACAAAGAAGCATGATCTTCAAGATGTTGCAAAACAAATACAAAACACGTCGGCAAACACATCGGCAAACAAGTCTAGGCGTCTCCGCCGTCCTGCTCATCACCTACATATATATAGAGAGGGTGAGCTTGGATACTCAGTGAATGGCATAAACAATAAAGGGTTTACATGAATGATATCCGAGGTCCTTTAACAAAACAGTACATGAGATAAATCATGCTCATCTAACAAATCCTTCAAGCTTCAAGGGATGTTTACTAACATCAATATAATACAAGAGATAACATTCCGGACAACAACCCACGCGTAAAACCGTGCTGGCAAGGCAAGACAAGAATGTGCTACAAATGCTTATAGTCCCCTAGCACGTACGGACTTCCAAACTTTGTGCTACAAGTGCTTATAGTCCCCTAGCACGTACGGACTAGTGCCACAAATGCTTAAAGTCCCCTGGCACATACGGACTCCCAAACTTTGTGCTACAAGTGCTTATAGTCCCCTAGCACGTACGGACTTCCAAGAGTGTCATCAAAACAAGATATAATACTTGGCATACAAAATAGGGATAATCATTCATGCTTACAAATACTTTTCAAAACAAGGCAAAACAAGACTTTTATCAAAACATTGCACATAGCTTTATTAAGAATGCCACTCACATAGTTCTTCGAACGTCGGGGTCAAGGCAAGTCCAAGTCCTACAAATACATGGCAAGTTCACTGAATACACTTTCAAACAAGTTTCACATGCATATAAATGATCTCGGCACGCTCCAAGACTAAGTCAAATCAAAACAAACACTGTTTCTTATTTCGGAAAACATGCTGGGCACCTAACCAGGTCTAAGCCGAGGTTCCACACCTCTTCGCCGAGGTGAGGTTCCGAGGCCACATTCAAGGGCAAATGAAGTCGGGAAAAACCCCTGTGTTTTCCCTCTGCTCAAGAACATCAAGAACATGATCATGAAGAACATGAAGAAATGAATGCAAAGATCATGACTTATCATTTACAAAATCTGAGTTTTCATGCTATGAGTTGGAAAACATGGACCTGGGTGCCCACACTAGAAGATCTTGGTGAAACAAACACAAAAGCATGGATTTCAATGCAAGCTTTCGGATCAAATCAAGGCTTTTCTCAAGAACACATGAATGTTCATATTCTCTTTCCAAAACCAACTTTAAATCAAAGTATGACATTCAAAACATATTCAATCATGCAATGCAGCTAAGTGATCATCAAGAACAAGAAAAGGAGGTGAAGATTCTAACCTCAAATCACAAACCCAACGGATCAAACACCAAGGATCACGCTTGCTATCTACCTTCTCTCTCTAGAACTCTTCCTAGAGCTTCTCTCTCCTCAAGAACAAGTTATGATACAAAATGAGACATTTTCTCTCTGCCGGCTGATTTAACACTCAGCTCGGACACGTGGCAATGGTTGATTGGTTCTCCTCGAAAAGGTGATAGATTGACAAGACAAGTCTATGACAAAGCGTGTTCAACAAGCTAGGCGGCAAGGGACTTCGGCAAGTAATGACATCGGCTAGCAACAAGACTTCGCAACAAGTGACAAAGACATCGGCTATGACGTAACTTCGGCAAGTCAAAGAACAATGATCTCGGCTAGGAAGAACAACACTTGACTAAGCTGTACACACCTTGGCCTAGATGTGCCACACCTCGGTCTATGTCATACCACCTGTGACAAGATCACCTCGGTACAAGGATAACATCTCGCCCAAATAATACACATCTCGGCTTGGCGATACACACCTCGGCCCAGATGATAATCATCTCGGCCAATATGTCAGGACAAAGATGGAGGTCAGCAAAGAAATCCTAAGGTGGTTCTAAGTGTAAGAGTATCAAAAGGGTGACCCAAGCTTAAGATGACCTCGGCTGAAACACACACACCAAAAGGAACATAACATCCAAGTAATACTTATGCAAAACAAGTCAAGGTTCGAAATGCAAGCTTAACAAGGCAAAATCATGTAATATGCATATGAGTATGATCAAAGCAGTGTGAGGGTTATTACATCCTTCCCTCCTTAAAGAAGTTTGGTCCCCAAACTTGAGTTACCTTGATGCAAAAACAGTTCTGGATGTCGAATCCTCATTTCTTCTTCCATTTCCCATGTGGCATCCTTGCCATAATGTTCCTTCCATTCAATTTTCACCATTGCTATAGATTTGTTCCTCAACTGTTTCACTTGTCTGTCAAGAATTCTCATCGGCTTCTCCTCATAACCCAAATCTTCATTTACCACAATCCCAAAATGATTAATCACATGCAGTGGGTCTCGGATATACCTCCTCAACATCGAAATATGGAACACATTGTGCACTTGACTCAATTCTGGTGGTAAAGCAAGTCTGTAAGCAGTCGTGTTAATCTTCTCAAGAATTTCAAATGGTCCGATATAACGAGGTGCTAACTTACCCTTCTTCCCAACTGAAACTCCTTTCATCGGCGAAATCTTGAGAATACATGGTCTCCAACTTCAAATTCCATCTTCTTCTTCTCTGGTCGCATAGCTCTTCCGCCGACTTTGGGCGCTTTTGATCCTTTGTCGAATAAGCTTAATCTTCTCGGTTGTCACTTGAATCAGCTCGGGCCGATCAAAACTTTATCTCCTACCTCACCCAACATATCGGCGATCCGCACTTCCTTCCATACAAAGCTTCAGACGGTGCCATGCCAATGCTAGCTTGATAACTGTTGTTGTGTTTAATTCCACTAATGGTAAATGTGCTCCCCAACTTCCCCGAAATCAAGTACACATAGTCCGAGCATATCCTCAAGTGTCCGAATCGCCCTTTCGCTTGCCCATCGATGCTCAGGTGAAAAGTGCTAAACCTCAACTCGGTTCCCAAGGTCGCTTTTGTAGACTCGCCAAAACTGAAACAAACTTGGATCTCGGTCAAAACAATAGACATCGGCACACCATGAAGTCTCACAATCTCATTCAGATATAGTACAACTAATCCACAAGATTGAATGTAGTCCGAACAGCAAGAAGAAGTGTCGACTTGGTTAATCTGTCGACAATAACCCAAATCGAATCCATTCCTTCGATGTCCTCGGCAAACCAATTACAAAATCCATGGAAATATGTTCCCACTTCCATTCAGGATCGGCAAGGGTTGAAGAAGTCCCGCCGGGTCTCGATGTTCTCGCTTTCACTTGTTGACATTGCAGCATTGGGATCTGAACTCGCTATCTCTTTCTTCATGTTCGCCACCAAAAGTCTCGCTTACATCATGATACATCTTAGTGTTTCCTGGATGGACAGCAATTCTAGAACCATGGGATTCTTGCAAGATCTTTCCTTTCAATTCAGGGACGTCAGCTACGCATAACCTTCCCTCAACTTAAGCACTCCATTCTCAAAGGTGTAACCCAACCTCGGCCTGGTGTCAATCTCGTCGGCCACCTTCTTCAGAAACTTATCCTCCATTTGCTTTGCTTTTACTTCTTCAATGATGGTCGGCTCCGCTGTGATCATGGCTAAACACGCCAAACTTCCCATTGTCTTCCTGCTCAATGCATCGGCCATCGAGTTAGCTTTGCTCGATGGTCTTGAATCGCATGTCGTAGTCCTTCAATAATTCCAGCCATCTTCTCTGCCTCAAATTCAATTCCTTCTGAGTAAATAAGTACTTCAAACTCTTGTGATCCGTGAAAACTTAGCAAGAAGCTCCATACAAATAATGACGCCATATCTTCAAAGCGAACACCACGGCTGCTAGCTCTAGATCATGGGTAGGATAATTCTTCTCGTGAGATTTCAACTGCCGAGATGCATATGCTATGACCTTACCTCCTTGCATTAATACACAACCCAAACCCTTATGTGAAGCATCACTATAAATCTGAAATTCTTCATTACCTGATGGAAGTACAAGAACCGGTGTCAGAACTAACTCGGTCTTCAACTCTTGGAAGGTCGATTCTCTATCTTGATCCATTCATAGGTCACTCCTTCTCGAGTCAATGTGTCAATGGCATCGCAATCCTTGAAAAGTTCTTTACAAACTTTCAGAGTAACCTCGCCAAACCCGTAAAAACTACTTAACCTCGGACACGTTGGTCGGCGTCGGCCAATTTACCACGGCTTCAATCTTACTGGGATCAACTGAGATACCTTTTTCATTAATCACATGCCCTAAGAATGAAATACTGGAAAGCCAAAACTCACATTTACTCAATTTAGCATACAACTTCCTGTCCCTCAAAATCTGTAAGGCAAGTCTCAGGTGGTTTTCATGTTCAGTTTCACTCTTGGAATAGATCAGGATATCATCAATAAAGACAACTATAAACTCATCCAAATGTGGCTTGAAGACTCTATTCATTAAGTCCATAAATGCTGCCGGTGCGTTAGTCACTCCAAAAGGCATTACTAAAAACTCGTAGTGACCATATCTGGTTCGGAAAGCTGTCTTCTCTACATCCTCGGCTTTAACCTTAAGCTGATGGTAACCCGACCTAAGGTCAATCTTGGAAAAGACTCGTGCTCCTTGAAGTTGATCTAGCAAATCATCAATCCTAGGCAATGGGTACTTATTCTTAATGGTTACCTTGTTAAGTTCTCTGTAGTCAATGCAAAGACGAAGTGTGCCATCCTTTTTCTTAACAAACAAGACTGGTGCTCCCCATGGTGAAGTGCTCGGCCTAACAAAACCCTTATCCAACAATTCTTGTAGTTGCACTTTCAATTCCTTAAGTTCGGCTGGGGCCATCCTATAGGGTGTCTTGGAGATCGGCTGTGTTCCTGACATGATGTCCACAGTAAACTCTATTTCTCTATCAACTAAGTGGCTGCAATTAAATTCGAAAGACATCGGGGAATTCACTAACAACTGGGACTTCGGCTAACTTAGCATTCCCACTCTGATCACTCAGTATACTACACAAATAGCCATTGCACCCCTTCTGAATTAGCTTACAGGCCTTAATGGACGAAATCAAGTAAGGTGGGGACACTACACCTCTACCCTGGAAAATGACCTCGGCTTGGCTTGGGGGTTTCAAGGTAACACTCTTAGAAACACAGTCAATAGATGCATGATTCATCACTAACCAATCCATTCCTAATATAACATCAAAGTGAGTCATGCTTAATGGCATCAAGTCAACTAACAATTCTACACCCTTAACCACAACAACACACTCTCTATAAATAGATGCAACAATCATAGTTCTCCCAGATGGAGCAGATACATATAACACATAGTCAAGAGGTTCCTGTGGTCTATTCAACTTCTCGGCAAACTTAGCAGATACGAATGAATGCGTAGAACCCGAATCAATCAATATGTATGCATCCTGAGAGAGCAGATTGGGAGTATACGACACTACTGTCTCAAAGATTCTCGGTGTCTCCGCACTAGCGCTGAAAACCCCGCCTTTGCCTCGCTCGTGTCCTCCGACGCTGCGCGCAGAGCCCGAGGTGCTCCCATTCTTCTTACCATCATCAGTCCTTGACTTCGGACAGTCCTTCACACGGTGACCTACTTCTCCACATTCAAAACAAGCGCCTGACGCCCAACGGCAAACCCCGGAATGCGGCTTCCCACAACTAGCACACATCGGCCTAGTATTACCTTCCTGGTTCGAGTTGCTTGAGCTGCCCACGTTTGCCTTCTTCTTGGCATTGAACGGAACTCGGCGGTTATCATAACTCTGCCTCTTCCTCTGGTTCTCTCCTGTATTCTGATATCGGTTCAAATTAGCTTCTGCAAGAATGGCCTTGTCCAAAACTCCAGCATAAGTCGGCATATTAAGCATGTTAACTCTATCTTGTATTGGTCCACGCAATCCGCTTTCAAATTTCCTAGCTTTCCTATATTCATCACTGACCATATGAGGCGCATACCTCGCCAATTCGGTGAAGGCACGGTCGTATTCTGCCACTGTCTTGTTTCCCTGTGTCAAAATCTGGAACTCCGTGGTCTTGCGGTCTCGAACACTGATAGGGAAATGCTTGTTGTAGAATAGCTCCAAAAATTTGGCCCACGTTAAGTCGGGATTTTCTTCTCGAGTCAGCATCCACCATCTTCTAGCGTCATCATCTAACGTGAATGCAGCCAATGCCACCTTCTGTGCGTCTGTGCTGGGAAAGATCTCAAATAGCTTTTCCATTCCTAGAACGCATGCTTCGGCTTTCATCGGCTCTATGCCCCCATGGAATCTCGGCGGGTTCATCGGCTTTCATCGGCTCTATGCCCCCAGGAGGTCGGCGCCGAGATGGCCAGTAACCCGAGGTTACCAAAGGCCTCTTACAAGAATTCACACACAAATCAGAGTAAATATATGGGGCTTACAAATGCGGAAGCAATAAATAAAAGAAACAAGTAGTCCATAAGAGCAGTGCTTAAGTTAAATGGAATAACATGCATCTCAAAATGGCTTTTATATACAACAAAATGGAGTACCAAAAATTACATCCCGACTAACGGCCATCAATTACAAAACACAAGGAAATAACAAAGAAGCATGATCTTCAAGATGTTGCAAAACAAATACAAAACACGCCGGCAAACACATCCAAGAACAAGTCTAGGCGTCCGCCGCCCCGCTCATCACCTACATATATATAGAGAGGGTGAGCTTGGATACTCAGTGAATGGCATAAACAATAAAGGGTTTACATGAATGATATCCGAGGTCCTTTAACAAAACAGTACATGAGATAAATCATGCTCATCTAACAAATCCTTCAAGCTTCAAGGGATGTTTACTAACATCAATATAATACAAGAGATAACATTCCGGACAACAACCCACGCGGTAAAACCGTCAGTGGCAAGGCAAGACAAGAATGTGCTACAAATGCTTATAGTCCCCTAGCACGTACGGACTTCCAAACTTTGTGCTACAAGTGCTTATAGTCCCCTAGCACGTACGGACTAGTGCCACAAATGCTTAAAGTCCCCTGGCACATACGGACTCCCAAACTTTGTGCTACAAGTGCTTATAGTCCCCTAGCACGTACGGACTTCCAAGAGTGTCATCAAAACAAGATATAATACTTGGCATACAAAATAGGGATAATCATTCATGCTTACAAATACTTTTCAAAACAAGGCAAAACAAGACTTTTATCAAAACATTGCACATAGCTTTATTAAGAATGCCACTCACATAGTTCTTCGAACGTCGGGGTCAAGGCAAGTCCAAGTCCTACAAATACATGGCAAGTTCACTGAATACACTTTCAAACAAGTTTCACATGCATATAAATGATCTCTAAGACGCTTCCAAGACTAAGTCAAATCAAAACAAACATGCTTTCTTATTTCGAAAACATCTCGGGCACCTATCCAGGTCTAAGCCGAGGTTCCACACCTCTTCGCCGAGGTGAGGTTCCGAGGCCACATTCAAGGGCAAATGAAGTCGGGAAAAACCCCTGTGTTTTCCCTCTGCTCAAGAACATCAAGAACATGATCATGAAGAACATGAAGAAATGAATGCAAAGATCATGACTTATCATTTACAAAATCTGAGTTTTCATGCTATGAGTTGGAAAACATGGACCTGGGTGCCCACACTAGAAGATCTTGGTGAAACAAACACAAAAGCATGGATTTCAATGCAAGCTTTCGGATCAAATCAAGGCTTTTCTCAAGAACACATGAATGTTCATATTCTCTTTCCAAAACCAACTTTAAATCAAAGTATGACATTCAAAACATATTCAATCATGCAATGCAGCTAAGTGATCATCAAGAACAACAAAAGGAGGTGAAGATTCTAACCTCAAATCACAAACCCAACGGATCAAACACCAAGGATCACGCTTGCTATCTACCTTCTCTCTAGAACTCTTCCTAGAGCTTCTCTCCTCAAGAATAAGTTATGATACAAAATGAGACATTTTTCTCCGCTGTACCGATTTAACACTCATTTCGGACACGTGGCAATGGTTGATTGGTTCTCCTCAAAAGGTGATAGATTGACAAGACAAGTCTATGACAAAGCGTGTTCAACAAGCTAGGCGGCAAGGGACTTCGGCAAGTAATGACATCGGCTAACAACAAGACTTCGGCAACAGTGTGACAAAGACATCGGCTAAGACGTAACTTGGCAAGTCAAAGAACAATGATCTCGCTAGAAGAACAACACTTGACTAAGTTGCCACACCTTGGCCTAGATGTGCCACACCTCGGTCTATGTCATACCACTCAGACAAGATCACCTCGGTACAAGGATAACATCTCGGCCCAAATAATACACATCTCGGCCTTGGCGATACACACCTCGGCCCAGATGATAATCATCTCGGCCAATATGTCAGGACAAAGATGGAGGTCAGCAAAGAAATCCTAAGGTGGTTCTAAGTGTAAGAGTATCAAAAGGGTGACCCAAGCTTAAGATGACCTCGGCTGAAACACACACACCAAAAGGAACATAACATCCAAGTAATACTTATGCAAAACAAGTCAAGGTTCGAAATGCAAGCTTAACAAGGCAAAATCATGTAATATGCATATGAGTATGATCAAAGCAGTGTGAGGGTTATTACAGTAGAATTGAGTTTTGAAAGTTTGATTTGACATGTGAAGTAAGAAAATTTGTTTGGTTATGAGTTTTGAAAAGAGTTTTCAAAACTTAATTCAAATTGTTATAACTCATAACAAAACACATTACTTTCACATTATTGAAAATTTTGATCAACACTCATAACCAAACTCTTTTTAAAATTCAATTAAAAAAATTTATTATTAACAAAAAATAACATTAATTAATTTTTTTAATTGAAAATACTGCAAAGGAAATAATTTTTTTTCAAAATAAATATTCAAAAAATTTAAATCATAAATATTTAAATAATTTAAATAATCTAAAAAATTTAATAAGTAAAAAATTAATTTAAATATTCAAAAAATTAAAATAATTTAAAATTTTAATATTTTAAATTTAAAAACAACTGTACACTCAAATCCTAACCAAACACATAAAACAAAACTCAATTAAAAAATTATTTTTAAAACTCATAACTAAACACATAACTCGAAATTCCATACTACTTTCACAACTCTACACTCAAATCGTAACCAAATACATAACAAAAAATTAAAATATTTAAAAATATTTTTATAAAATAGAGTTTGAATTTATTTTTATAAAATATTTTAAAATTTAAAAAATTAAAATTGTAATATTTAAAAATTAAAATATTTAAAAATATTCAAAAAATTTTAAAAATTAAAAAATTAAAAAAATCATAAATCTTAAAAAAATTAAAATATTTAAAAATATTTTTATAAAATAGAGTTTGAATTTATTTTTATAAAATATTTTAAAATTTAAAAAATTAAAATTGTAATATTTAAAAATTAAAATATTTAAAAATATTCAAAAAATTAAAAAAATTTAAAAAATCGTAAATCTTAACAAAATTAAAATATTTAAAAATATTTTTATAAAATAGAGTTTGAATTTATTTTTATAAAATATTTTAAAATTTAAAAAATTAAAATTGTAATATTTAAAAATATTCAAAAAATTAAAAAAATTTAAAAATTAAAAAAATCGTAAATCTTAACAAAATTAAAATATTTTTTGAATATTGATTTGAATGGAGTTTTGAAAAGAGTTTTGAATTATGTGTTTGGTTATGAGTTTTGAAAAGTAATGATTATGTTTTGAAATGAGTTTTGAGAAATGAGTGTAGAATTGTGATTTGAAAACCCTAAACAAACGCAACACTCAAAAGTGAGTGTTGAACTAGATTTTGAAAGCTCTGCCAAACGGAGGCAAAGCCTTTTTCTTTTCGCTGTCCCTTTTGAGGCCATGCGGTTGGCGCTACGCGGTATATAACTGTTGGTAGGCATCCGAGGTTAGTTCTACAACAAAGCAGCAAAAGGGGGCGTTCCGAATAGTCCGGTGTCCAATTCTTGTGGTTGGGAGGACAAAATCTCTTTGGGGGATTTCTAGAATACTAACCACTAACATTATAACCTTGTTATCTATTTGAATGACACGCTTCTTTCTCTATTTTTGAAATTACTATTATTGGTTTGGACATCATGCTTCACTACTTGTTTGCCATAAATGTGATGGTGTATTGGATTGGGGAAAATGGATGGGGTGTGTGTGTGTGTTTATCGGGCATTCAAAGCTCACCAGTATCATGCTAGGTGACGAAGAGGAACTCATAGCCGGAGACGTCGAGCCTGAAACTTTCGAAGACTTTTGGCTATCCTAGAAAAATTGGAAGTTTCTTATTGGATATTTTGTATAGAATCATGTGAAGACTTAAACTTACTTTTGGGATGTAATGTAATGGAACCATCTTTTGAATTAAGTATTCGTGGTTGTTATGTACTATTATTCTATTATTTACTTGTACACACCTTATTGTTGCTTATGAGACCTTGTGTCAATGCCGGTTAAGATCTGTCAAAAGGGTAATGCGCTGCCTAAGAAAGCCGGACATAGAAGGGAGGCTAATTTGACTCCTTCAGCGATCTGGGATCTTACTGGTTATTGACCATAGGACTCATTAGTGACTCTCCTTTGACTGCAACCAATGGTGTAGAATCAGGGCGTCACAAAATCGGTCCAATCCAACACATGGGACGGATTCGGCTCGTACTTCCGAAGCATACTAACATGGAACACGTCATGTACTCCGGATAACTGCGGTGGCAAAGCCGCCTAAGCAACTTCTCTAATCCTCTCGAGGATCTCAAAGGGACCAATAAACTGAGGGGATAACTTCCCACTCTTCCCGAATCTCATCAAACCTCGCCTAGGTGATATCTTCAGAAAGACATGATCACCTACCTCAAACGCCAAAGGCCTCCTCCTACTCGACATAACTCTTTTGGCGACTGGTCAGAATAAGCCTCCTCGGATAAATTCAACTTTCTCCGCTGCTCTCTAACCAACTCCGGACCCAACAAAGGTGCATCTCCCACCTCGCCCAACAAACTAGAGACTACATGGTCGGCCATACAAGGCCTCAAACGGTGCCATACCGATGCTAGATCGAAAAGCTGTTGTTGTAGGCAACTCACCAAGGGCAAGTGCTTCTCCACGCCCCACTAAAGTCAAGGACACAACCTCAAGCATATCCTCAAGGATCTGAATAGTACGCCGACCGCCTGCCGGCCTCGAGGATGGTAAGCCGCATTAAAGGTCAACTTAGTGCCCAAGGCACTCGCAAACTCGCCACAACCTAGCAAAGAAACGAGGATCTCTATCTCGAGACGATCGCCATCGGGACCCCATGCAATCTCACTATGTCCCGAATGTACAAGTCGGCGAGATGATCTACCGAATCTCTCACGCGCATAGGGATAAAGTGCGCCGACTTAGTCAACTGGTCTACAACCACCCAAATAGCATCACTACCCCGCTGAGTCCTCGGAAGACCTACAACGAAGTCCATAGTGACATGCTCCCACTTCCACTCGGCAATAGGCAAGGGTTGCAATGCACTGGCCTCTGGTGCTCGGCCTTCACTTGCTGGCAAGTAAGGCACTTCGATATGAAAATAGCCACATCTCTCTTCATACCTCGCCACCAAAACTGGCGACCCAAGTCCCGATACATCTTAGTGCCTCCCGGATGCACCGCAAGGCGCGAATGGTGAAACTCTCAGAGTACTTCCTCTCGGCAAGACTCCGGCACAAACAAACGGTCTCGGTATCTCACACTCTGGTCGGGATGCACCGTCAAACCCTTCTCAACCTTCCCACTGGAGATCTTCTCTCGGAGGGATTCTACCTCAAGGTCACCTCTCTGAGCCTCCAACACTCAAGTCACAAGTGTAGGCTGTGCAACAACAGAAAACAAGGCCGCAGCCTCAACGGATTCGCCCAGATGCAAATCAAACTCGCCCAGTGCACCCAACATCTCCCATTCCCGGATGGCTATACAAGCTACATCACTAATGGATTTCCTACTAAGGGCATCGGCCACAACAATGGCCTTTCATGGGTGATAGTGCAACTCAAAATCATAGTCCTTAATGAACTCCATCCACCTTCTCTGCCTCAAATTCAAGTCTCTCTGTGTAAACAGGTACTTCAAACTCTTGTGGTCTGAGAACACCTCGAACCTCTCACCATAAAGGTAGTGCCTCCAGATTTTCAAGGCAAAGATTACTGCTACTAACTCTAGATCATGTGTAGGGTAGTTCTTCTCGTGTATTTTCAACTGACGTGAGCCATAAGCTACCACTTTCCCCCCTTGCATCAATACACAACCCAAACCCTCTCATGAGGCATCACAATAAACCGCATAGCCCAACCCTCTCTCCGGAATAATCAACGCCGGAGCGGTGGTCAATCTAACCTTCAACTCTTGAAACGACTTTTCACAAGTCTCACTCCACACAAACTTGACCCATTTCCTCGTCAATCTAGTCAATGGCGAAGCTAGCCTAGAGAAATCCTTCACAAACTAACGGTAGTACCCAGCTAATCCCAAAAAACTGCGGATCTCAAAAACACTCTTAGGCTGTGCCCAATCTTGCACTGACTCAACCTTGGATGTATGAACCGACACCCCTTCCCCGGATACCACATGGCCTAAGAATTTGACTTCCCTTAGCTAGAACTCACACTTCCCAAACTTGGCATACAGCCTATGGGCTCTAAGCAACTCAAGCACCACTCTCAGGTGTCCCTCGTGGTCCTCCTCTGAAGGTGAGTAGATAAAAATGTCGTCCACAAAAAGACCACAAAGCGATCTAGGAATTCTGAAGATCCGGTTCATCAAGTCCATAAAGATCGGTGCATTGGTAAGCCCAAATGGCATCACCAAAACTCATAATGGCCATACCGCTGCATGTAATGCCGTCTTCGAATATCCTCCTCCTCGACCCTCAACCGGTGGTGGTAACCCGATCTCAAGTCTATCTTAGAGAAACAACGGAACCCTTCAACCGGTCAAACAAATCGCCTATACGGGCATAGGATATTTATTCTAACCGTAGTCCGATTCAATTTTCGTAGTCGATACAAAGTCTCAAGGCACCATCTTTCTTTTTAGCAAAGAGGGCCAAGGTTCTCACGGCGAAAACACTAGGCTAACGAAAACCCTTATCTAACAATTCCTGGAGCTGAATCTTCAACTCACTCAACTCGGTTGAGGCAAAACGATAAGGTGCCATAGAAATCGGCGCCGTGCCGGGCACTAAATCAATAGAGAACTCTATCTCTCGGTGAGGTGGCAAACTAACGAGATCCTCAGGAAAAACATCCGAATACTCACAGACCACCCTCGCAATACAACTGGTCTCATCACACTCACCACTCATAAAGCCGGCAAGTAGACCACTAAGCTCACCCCGCCTCATGGATCATACATCGTGGCAATACACTACCAACCCGATCCCCAAGAAATGGAAACACTCCCGCCAAGGTACAAACCGTGACCGGGCGGTAGCAATCAATAGCATTTCGGTATGACGATAGCTACCCATACCCAAAATAACATCAAACCCTTCATGGGCATAACAACAAAGGAAAAGGAAGCCTATGGTCGCGACTCTATATCACAACCTCTACATCCGTGTTTGAAAATCAATTCACACCCAACAGGTGATACAACACAAATAGGAGATGCTAATAATGCCAACTCCAACTCCAACACAGATGCAAATGTAGCAGATACAAAAGAATGTGTCGCACCCGTATCTATCAACACACTAGCAACCGAAGGTAAAACGTAAAGGTACCTCTCACTATCGATGGAGCTTGCATTAGGTCCTCATGTAATCGTGATACACGCCTCAGAGGCCCTCGATCTACCGCCACCTCTAGGAGCAAAAAGATCGCGTACAGATCGATAACGGCTTTGATTGACCTCGAGGCTCGCAGACAGACCGAAATGGCCGATAACCTTGCATCCGCTTAGAACCAAACGCGCCCGAAGTAGCACTCAATTGTGGGCAATACCTCTTCAGGTGCCCAGGCTGACCACACTGATAGCAAGACAAAGGTTGGCCCCTGCCCTGACTCTGGCCTTGAGGTCTAGCTGAAGAAGAAGCTACCGACCTCTCTCCTTTATGGCAAATCAAGACTTGTGACCCACCGCCACATGCAAAACAAGTCAAGCCTCCTCGACTACCTCTCCTGAGCTCGTGACTCTAAGACCGGAAAGGTCGATCTAGCTAAACCACCTCGAGACTGCTGAGGGTTAGCACCCCTCTGTCTCCTGCCATCACCCTGACTATCCTGGCTCCTTTTGGAGCCTTTCTGTCCCTCCTCCTCCTCCTGCATCATAATCTCCATATGAGCTGCAGCATCCACTAAACGTATATACTCTCGAATAAACGATCCTCCAACCTCAACTTGAGTCCACGCCAACTTCCGATCAAACTCAAAACGGCGTTTTGACGCCACAAGTTCAGTGCAAACCTCGACAAACTAGTAAAAGTAGCCTCAAACTCGCCACCGACAAGCCTTTGCTTAAGAAAAATCGCTTCCTCGCCTTCTCCTAGCAAATGAAGACAAGAACTTCTCCGAAGGCATTCACAAAAGCCTCCCACGCACCACCAACACCGCCTTCTCAGATTTCCACCATTGACCAAGATCTCCTTCGCTTGAAGGATGCCAAGGTCACCTTTAACGCTCGCCTTCGATGCCAAGCATCTCAACGCCTTTCTCCATCTGCTCCAACCACTCGTCACCTTTAAGTGGCTCTTTCGATCCCCAACAAACTCGTCCGTTAGACCTAAGAATTCCCTCTTCAAGAACGAAGGCCCGCCAAAGAACGGGCTCGAACTCGATTCCCACCGAGAATACCCAAAGCTCTGTTATTTCTGCCAAGGCACTCATAGCTCGGTGACCTACAGCTCGGCCACATTGGCCTCGACTAACTCCTCCGCTATGCCTAATATCATCCCAGAAAGGCATCTCCGCCTACCACGCCGCCACGCCTACCATGTCCTCGCCCCGACATCCTAATAAAGATAACTAAGACTATTAGCACATTCACAAATGTGCCAAAGCTATAACACTCAAGGCCCTAATACATGGACAATCAGAATTCACTCAACGTAAGCACATAAACACATAAGCACTTACGAATTTCATTTCCGGATAATGAATGTCCCGAGGCGTTACTAGAGTTCCGGTTAAAAACAGCATTGATCAAGTGCTTTTCCAATAAGACTCACAGAAACCCAACATCCAAGAAATTAAATCCCATACCCAAATAGTCACATAAACATGTTATTACATAAGCACATAACACTAGGTCTACGTCTCTAACCAAGTGAGACAAACCCATTGTGATCCTAATCACTTCCCACGTACTAAAGTATTCAACCCCAGACGCCTCGATACCAAGTTGTAACGCCCTCAAAATAATACATAAAACCCATCACTTTAGACATGCATTGATATAAAAAAAGCAACCATTTCTAATCATCAAAGTAGTTCTTACAGTAGTATTACATGTTAACAACAAAAGCAAATGTCCTATGGGCTTACAGCTTTCCAAGTCAACACTTGGTTACACAAAAGAAGAGTGCTAACTCTATACAAAATAAGCTCTTGGCTTGATATACATGTAATACGAACAAAAATAATCAAAAGAGTCTTCGACTCCCAAAGTCATCCAAGCTAAGTCCTTGGAGGTGGCATGCTACCAGTCCCAGAAAAATGATGTCCCATAAAGGGTGAGCCAACGCCTAGTAGAAATATGCGAAACACATTATGAGCATTAACTAAGACATTAGCAATTGATAAATGTTCAATTCCCATAAATCAATTCATAATCCATTTCCATTACATGACCACTATGTCCATGTTTCCTTCAAGATCCATTTCTTATCATGTTCACAATTTACAACAACGGCTCGTAACTCCGCCAACAAATTACATGAGATAGCGACTCATTTTAAACATTTCCCATTTTACATTAAATAAGCATACTAGCTATATCAACATCTCGACGGACAAGCATACAAGCTATATCCACACTTTAACAGATAAGCATATGAGCTATATCAACACTTCTATAGATAAGCATATGAGTCAGATCAACACATAAACCGACAAGCTTATGCCAGATCAATGAGTCCATCCCCTATCTCCTCCCAAACAACATCTGGTTTAGAGGTCCGTCCCCTATCTTCCCCTAAACCGTGGAGTACATCCCCTATCTCCTCCCACACAACACAACATATATACACACAGGTCATATACGCAATCAATCAATACATAACGTTAATGTATTCTATCCACCGTCATACTCTATAACATATCCAATTGATTAGTTTTAGTTTACCTAATCATCATGCATTGTCTACAACATCAAAACTACCCTCCACCGGTAGCCCAAGCAATTATTTCTAAACAGCTAATAAAAGCTCCAACAGATAAAATATCAATGTTTTCAAAAGTGAGCGATTTATAAATCCAACTCCGCCATTTCACAATATAATGAGTAAATTTCATTATTTCCAACCCAATTCCATAAATTATTAACTTTTCCAAATTAATTATACCAATTAATTTATACAACAAATTAGGGTTTTCTACCCCTTTTCCAACATTAACCCGATGGTCCATATATCTCCAACCAACAACAATATCATTATTTTGAAACCCAAATACACATTTTAGAATCAAAATACCAAACCCTCTTTTCACATTTTGAAACCCTAAGTCCCAAAATTACCCAACTTCGACACTTTATCAAAACAACCAAAAATCTATGTCAAAGACCATAAGAGTGAGTAGGAATTCCTACCTCAAAAGTTGACACCCAACGAAGAAGATGATGAAAACGAAAATGCTCCAAATCCCGAGATTCTTGGATCAAAAGATAGCCCTCGACGATCAACAACCTTTTGTAAAGGCTAAAGGTGAGAAAACAACTCCTACTAGATCAATACCTAGAGAGAAGGCAAGGTTCTAGAGAGAGAAGCTCAACAATGGAGTTTTGAAAAAGTAAGAGAGAGAAAAGGATATGAAAAAGTGATTCAAAAACCCGGATCTTGGAGACTTAACTCCGCCGCCGAGCGTGGAAATCCTCGCCGAAGGCCACTCACAGACTCGCCGAAGGCCCAAATCTGCCGCCGAGCGGCGGATACACACTCCCAAAGACTTTTGCGTAACCAGTCCCCGCCGAGTGTCCAATTTCGCCGAAGGCCACAGATAAACTCCCGCCGAAGGCCAAACTTTCACTCGAGCGACAACCTCAGAGAAAATACTGGATGGATGATTTTCCCGCTCGAGCGTCAAAAGGTCCGCTCGAGCGGACATGCCAAAATCTAGGCAACTACACTTGGTTCCTAAGCTCAACCAACCTGTTTCGAACCCGCCCAACACAATCCAAGACTCAAATACAAAAAGTAAAGGATGTAAACAAGATATACACAACAACCAACTCCACGGAACCTAAGTCTGGATACAACAAATAAGAAAAAGGGAAACCGGGATCGCTTTAGGTCCAATTTCTCCTCCTTTTTTTTTTTTAGTTGTTGATCTTTGTTGTTGTTGTATGATGAAACAAATTGTGACAGATAGTTGTAAATGAACCAAAAAAAATTAAAAATTAAGCAGATAGAAATAATAATAAAAAATAGAACAGATATGTATATATATACTGGATTATATTTGAGAAAAAATTTCAACAGATAGAGAGAAAGAACAAGAGAGAGAGAATGAAAGATTGCAACAGATCCTGGTTTGGTGTATTTCAACAGATAATAAAATTGAACAGATAGAAATATGTTGAAGATTGTGACTAGTTTGTTGAACAGATAAGAAATTTTGGATAGATATTTGAACAGGTAAGAGAATAAAATTGAACTGATAATAAAAATCTAGACAAAAATTTGCACAGATAGGGAAAAAAAATTGAACAGATAGTCAAGATTTTTGAATATATAGACAAAAAAATAATAATTAAACACTTAAATGTAAATTTGAACATATAGAAAAAAAAATCAACAGATAAATTAAGGAGTTAAATTGAAAACAAAACGTCTTTCAAAACAAATAAAAAGACTTCTCACCAAATTATTTTACTCAATGCCTGCAGAGGACCATCGGATGAGAAGACTCCATTGATCCAGCTCCTTATGGACAATTTTTTTTCTTCAAGCACACAGATCCAATTTCTCCTCCTTTTTTTTTTTAAGTTGTTGATCTTTGTTGTTGTTGTATGATGAAACAAATTGCAACAGATAGTTGTAAATGAACCCAAAAAAAATTAAAAATTAAGCAGATAGAAATAATAATAAAAAATAGAACAGATATATATATATATACTGGATTATATTTGAGAAAGAATTTCAACAGATAGAGAGAAAGAACAAGAGAGAGAGAAAGAAAGATTGCAACAGATCCTGGTTTGGTGTATTTCAACAGATAATAAAATTGAACAGATAGAAATATATTAAAGATTGTGACTGGTTTGTTGAACAAATAAGAAATTTTGGATAGATATTTGAACAGATAAGAGATTAAAATTGAACTGATAATAAAATCTAGACAAAAATTTGCACAAATAGGGAAAAAAATTGAACAGATAGTCAAGATTTTTGAATATATAGACAAAAAAAATAATAATTAAACACTTAAATGTAAATTTGAACATATAGAAAAAAAAAATTCAACAGATAAATTAAGGAGTAAAATTGAAAACAAAACGTCTTTCAAAACAAATAAAAAGACTTCTCACCAAATTATTTTACTCAATGCCTGTAGAGGACCATCGGAGGAGAAGACTCCATTGATCCAACTCCTTATGGACAATTTTTTTTCTTCAAGCACACAGATCCAATTTCTCCTCCTTTTTTTTTTAAAAAAAGTTGTTTATCTTTGTTGTTGTTGTATGATGAAACAAATTGCACCAGATAGTTGTAAATGAACCCCAAAAAAATTAAAAATTAAGTAGATAGAAATAATAATAAAAAATAGAACAGATATATATATATATATACTGGATTATATTTGAGAAAGAATTTCAACAGATAGAGAGAAAGAACAAGAGAGAGAGAGAGAAAGAAAGATTGCAACGGATCGTGGTTTGGTGTATTTCAACAGATAATAAAATTGAACAGATAGAAATATATTGAAGATTGTGACTGGTTTTGTAACAACCCTTACTTCAACTTAGTCATACTTGCATACGTTATGTATGATCTTGTCTTGTTATGTTGCATTTGCAAACCTTGTCTTGTTTTGCTTGAGTGTTACTTGCATGCTTTGTTCTTGCCTGGCGTGTTGCCGAGGTCGTCTTAAGCTTAGTCACCTTTGAACCCTTCTACACTTAGAACTATCTTGGAACCCCCTTTGGTTGACCTCCATCTTCACCCTGGTATATTGGCCGAGATGTCACTATCTAGGCCGAGGTGTACAGCACCAAGGCCGAGATGTGTATTATCTAGGCCAAGATGTTTATTCATGCACCTAAGTGATTTTATTCTGGACTGGTATGACCTAGACCGAGGTGTGGCACATCTAGGCCAAGGTGTGGCATGCCTTAGTCAAGTGTTGTCCTTCCAAGCCGATGTCTTTGTCACCATACTTGCCAAGCTTTGCCCTTAGCCGAGACCATCACTTGCCGGGAGTGTTCTTGCCGCTCAGCTTGTTGAACACACTTTGTCATAGTCTTGTCTTGTCAATCAGTCACCTTTTTTAGAAGAGCCTATCAGCCGATACCACGTCTCCCCCGCAGAGGGTTAAGTTAGTGACTGTCGAGAAAACATATCATTTTTGTATCAAATCTTGTCTTTTAGAGGAAGAAGCTCTAAGGAGAGGAGAAATGAGTTCTTGAGAGAGAAGTAGGTTTCCAAGCTTGATCCTTAGATGTTGAGCCGTTAGATCCGAGTTTTGAGGTTAGAATCTTAATCTACTCGTGTTGTTCTTATTGATCATCTAGTTGCATTGTATGATCTTGCATGTTTCATGAGCCATGCATTGCTTTAAAGTCCGGTTTTAGAAAGAGAAAGTGTTATTCATGTGTTCTTGAAGAAAACCATGTTTTGATCCGAAAGTTTGTATCGAGATCTATGTTTTTGTGTTTGTTTTCACATGATCTCCGAGTATGGGTACCAAGGTCCATGTTTTTGAACTCATAGCATGAAATCCCATATTTTGTAATAACAAGTTACGATTTTAGCATTCTTGTTCTTCATGTTCCTCACGGGTGGAAACCCAAATTTCTGGACTTCACTTCTCTAAGTGTAGTCGCCGAGATCACTCTTGCCTTGTTTCCACACTCGCCAAGCATCGATCTCACCTTAGCCTACCTTACATGATCACTTGCACCTTGGTTTATCTTGTTTCCACCTCAAGATGCAACAAGACGCCAAGCTCAGTAACCACACCTCGCCATAGGTATGGGACCTCGGCAGAGACTGCTTGGTACCCAGTGTGTTTTCCGAGATGAAAAGCATGCCTTGATCCCAAAGATGTTTCGCTTTTGTCTTGACTTGGTTTTTGAAAAGAATGCCTGGTCATTGCATTTATGTAAAGCTTGTCTTGAGAATGCATTTTATATCCATCTTTGAGCATCTCTTTTTGTCTACTTGAAGTGCCTTCAATAGTATTTGCCATGTGATTGTAGGTCCTTGATCTTTGCCTTGAGCCTACACCCGAAGAGCTATGTGAGTGGTATTTTTAATAAAGCTATGTTATAAAGTTTTGATAAAGCTTGCTTTGCTTCGTTTTGATAAAAGTATTTGTTTGAGCATGAATGATGATCCCTATTTTGTGTATCTAGTACTAGCTTTGTTTTGATGGCATTTTCGGAAAGTCCCTTGTGCTGGAGGACTCTAAACTTTCGCAGTACAAGTCCCTTGTGTTGGAGGACTCTAAACTTTCGTAGCACTCTTGTTCGAGATATCTCCCTTGCCACCGACAGCCTTGTGCGGGTGGGTTTGTCTAATCGATTCCGGGTCGATTATTCCCTTGTTTTGCCACTGATGGTTTACCGCGTGGGTTTGTTTGTTCGGAATGCCATCGTTTTGTATTATGTTGATGCTAGTGAGCGTCCCTTGAAGCTTTGAGAGACTTTGATAGATGAATATGGCTCATCTCTTGATTGTAAAGTTTTGATGTGTATTGTTTTGAAAAGACTTCGGCCATTATTCATGCAAACCTTTATTATTTGTACCATTCACTGAGTATCCAAGCTCACCATCTCTTATATATATATGTAGGTAATGAGCAAGAAGGCGATGACGCCTAGATGTGTTTTGCAAGCTTGTTTTGGATTCTTGTTGTGTCGGCTTGGCTTATTTTTATGTCGGCAATACTAGATGTGTTATATCGGCAATCTTGAAGATTATGCTTCTAATTTGTAATACTTGTATTTTGCATACGCCGCCTTGAGAAGCCTTTTGATCAGGATGTAATATGTATTTTATTTTGCTTGTACCCAATTGTAAAGCTATGTAAAGAGGTATGCCAATGCATTGGACTTAAGCACAGCTCTTATGGACCACTTGTATTTTTAAATTATTGCTTCCACATTTGTAAGCCCCTATGTGTACTGCTTATGTATGAACCTTGAAAGAGGCCTTGGTAACCTTGGATATCGCCATCATGGCACCATCCTACTAGGGCGCTTTGGGGTCATGACAGAATGGTATCGTGAGCACAAGTTCCTTAGTATAATGCTATTCACACACTTTGAGTCCTCAAGAGCATAGGATTTCCTTAGAAAGATGTTAGGATTGCATCATATTGCTTGCTATTCGAACAAGGTGTGCATCGTCTCGACATGCTTAATTGTTACTTGCCTATGTTTTTGCCCATCGTGTTTTAAAGTCACACTTTGCATACTCATAGCACCAAGAGGAGAGGTAGACCTACAGTTGGCCCGATATCAATTTGAAGACAGATTAGACAGACTGGAAAGGTTGGTTGAGGGTTTGGCCTGCAAGTTTAGGCAAACAAGACAGCAATACGCTAGTGCTACTTCGACCAAAGCCGAAAGGCATAAACGGCGAAATGCGCTCCACCTCCACCTCCTCCAATACCGCAAGTGCTCCCAATACCACTTTATATATGGGGACGCACGATAGCTTTGATCGAGAGTTCAAGAAAATGAAGCCACCGAGATTCTAAGGGGTATAGAGCCGATGAAAGCCGGGTTTTGGAAATGGAAAAGTCGTTCGAGATCTTCCCAAAGACCGACGCCGAAAGGTGTCATTGGCAGTATTTACATTAGATGACGATGCTCGCAGATGGTGGATGATGGTTCGAGAAGGCAATCCAAACTTGACCTGGACCCGATTTTTGGAGTTGTTTTACAACAAGCATTTTCCCCTAAGTGTTCGAGATCACAAGACTACCGAATTTCAGACTTTGACGTAGGGCAGCAGAACAGTGGTTGAATACGACTGTGCTTTTATTGAGTTGGCAAGGTATGCACCTCACATGGTCAACGACGAATATATGATGGCTAGAAAGTTTGAGAGTGGGCTTCGTGGACCGATACAAAACTGCGTTAACATGCTCAACATGCCGACTTACGCCGAGTATTGACAAAGCCATTTTGGCCGGTTAACTTGAACAGATACCAGAGTTCAAGAGAGAACCAGAGAAAAAGGCAGAATCATGACAATCGCCGAGCACAATTTGGTACCAAGAAGAAAGCGAATGTTGGCAGTTCAAGCAATCCAAAGCAGGAAAGTAGTACTAAGCCGACATGTTCAAGTTGTGGAAAGCCACATTTTGGGGTCTGTCGTCGAGCGTCTGGAGCTTGTTATGAATGTGGTGAAATAGGTCATTATGTGAGAGACTGTCCCAAGACAAAGGCTGTTAAAAGTAAGAAAGATGAGAATACCCTGTTCCGCATAAAAAGGTAACGCTTGAAAGGATAGATGAGGCAGGTAGAGTTTTTGCACTAGTACCGTGAGACACTCAAAATGCCGAGACAAGGGTGTCGTGTATACTCCAATTTGCTCTCAAGATGCATATATATTAATTGATTCGGTTCTACGATTCATTCAGATTCCGCTAAGTTTACCGAGAAGATTAATAGGAACCGAACCCCTTTATTATGTATTATGTGTCTACTCCATCTGGGAGATCTATGATTGTTGCATCCATTTATAGAGCATGTGTTATTGTGATTAAGAATGTTGAGTTATTAGTTGATTTGATGCCATTAGACATAACTCATTTTGATGTTATATTGGAAATGGATTGGTTAGTAGCAAATCTCCTCCTCTTTTTTTTCTTTTTTTTTTAAGTTGTTGATCTTTGTTGCTATTGTATGATGAAACAAATTGCAACAGATAGTTGTAAATGAACCAAACAAAAATTAAAAATTAAGGAGATAGAAATAATAATAAAAAATAGAAAAGATATATATAGATATACTGGATTATATTTAAGAAAGAATTTCAACAGATAGAGAGAAAGAACAAGAGAGAGAGAAAGAAAGATTGCAACAGATCCTGGTTTGGTGTATTTCAACAGATAATAAAATTGAACAGATAGAAATAAATTGAAGATTGTGACTGGTTTGTTGAACAGATAAGAAATTTTGGATAGATATTTGAACAGATAAGATATTAAAATTGAACTGATAATAAAATCTAGACAAAAATTTGCACAGATAGGAAAAAAAATTGAACAGATAGTCAAGATTTTTGAACATATAGACAAAAAAATAATAATTAAACACTAAAATGTAAATTTGAACATATAGAAAAAAAAATTCAACAGATAAATTAAGGAGTAAAATTGAAAACAAAACGTCTTTCAAAACAAATAAAAAGACTTCTCACCAAATTATTTTACTCAATGCCTGTAGAGGACCATCGGAGGAGAATACTCCATTGATCCACCTCCTTATGGACAGTTTTTTTTTCTTCAAGCACACAGATCCAATTTTTCATCTTTTTTTTTTTTTTAAGTTGTGGATCTTTGTTGTTGTTGTATGATGAAAGAAATTGCAACAGATAGTTGTAAATGAACAAAAAAAAATTAAAAATTAACCAAATAGAAATAATAATAAAAAATAGAACAGATATATATATATATATATATGTTGGATTATATTTGAGAAAGAATTTCAACAGATAGAGAGAAAGAACAAGAGAGAGAGAAAGAAAGATTGAAACAGATCCTGCTTTGGTGTATTTTAACAGATAATAAAATTGAACAGATAGAAATAAATTGAAGATTGTGACTGGTTTGTTGAACAGATAAGAAATTTTGGATAGATATTTGAACAGATAAGAGATTAAAATTGAACATATAATAAAATCTAGACAAAAATTTGGACAGATAAGGAAAAAAATTGAACAGATAGTCAAGATTTTTGAATATCTAGACAAAAAAATAATAATTAAACACTTAAATATAAATTTGAACATATAGAAAAAAAATTGAACAGATAAATTAAGGACTAAAATTGAAAACAAAACGTCTTTCAAAACAAGTAAAAAGACTTCTCACCAAATTATTTTACTCAATGCCTGCAGAGGACCATCGGAGGAAAGACTCCATTAATCCAGCACCTTGTGGACAGTTTTTTTTTTTCTTCAAGCGCACAGATCCAATTTCTCCTTTTTTTTTTTCTTTTTTTTTTTAAGTTTTTGATCTTTGTTGTTGTTGTATGATGAAACAAATTGCAACAGATAGTTGTAAATGAACCCAAAAAAAATTAAAAATTAAGCAGAAACAAATAATAACAAAAAATAGAACATATATATATATATATATATAAACTGGATTATATTTGAGAAAGAATTTCAACAGACAAAGAGAAAGAACAAGAGAGAGAGAAAGAAAGATTGCAACAGATCCTGGTTTGGTGTATTTCAACAGATAATAAAATTGAACAGATAGAAATAAATTGAAGATTGTGACTGGTTTGTTGAACAGATAAGAAATTTTGGATAGATATTTGAACAGATAAGAGATTAAAATTGAACTGATAATAAAATCTAGACAAAAATTTGCACAGATAGAAAAAAAAATTGAACAGATAGTCAAGATTTTTGAACATATAGACAAAAAAATAATAATTAAACACTTAAACGTAAATTTGAACATATAGAAAAAAAAATTCAACAGATAAATTAAGGAGTAAAATTGAAAACAAAACGTCTTTCAAAACAAATAAAAAGACTTCTCACCAAATTATTTTACTCAATGCCTGTAGAGGACCATCGGAGGAGAATACTCCATTGATCCACCTCCTTATGGACATTTTTTTTTTCTTCAAGCACACAGATCCAATTTTTCATCTTTTTTTTTTTTTTAAGTTGTGGATCTTTGTTGTTGTTGTATGATGAAAGAAATTGCAGCAGATAGTTGTAAATGAACAAAAAAAAATTAAAAATTAACCAAATAGAAATAATAATAAAAAATAGAACAGATATATATATATATATATATGTTGGATTATATTTGAGAAAGAATTTCAACAAATAGAGAGAAAGAACAAGAGAGAGAGAAAGAAAGATTGAAACAGATCCTGCATTGGTGTATTTTAACAGATAATAAAAATGAACAGATAGAAATAAATTGAAGATTGTGACTGGTTTGTTGAACAGATAAGAAATTTTGGATAGATATTTGAACAGATAAGAGATTAAACTTGAACATATAATAAAATCTAGACAAAAATTTGCACAGATAAGGAAAAAAATTGAACAAATAGTCAAGATTTTTGAATATCTAGACAAAAAAATAATAATTAAACACTCAAATATAAATTTGAACATATAGAAAAAAAATTGAACAGATAAATTAAGGACTAAAATTGAAAACAAAACGTCTTTCAAAACAAGTAAAAAGACTTCTCACCAAATTATTTTACTCAATGCCTGCAGAGGACCATCGGAGGAAAGACTCCATTAATCCAGCACCTTATGGACAGTTTTTTTTTCTTCAAGCGCACAGATCCAATTTCTCCTTCTTTTTTTTTTTATTTAAAGTTTTTGATCTTTGTTGTTGTTGTATGATGAAACAAATTGCAACAAATAGTTGTAAATGAACCAAAAAAAAAAATTAAAAATTAAGCAGATACCAATAATAATAAAAAATAGAACAGATATATATATATATATAAACCGGATTATATTTGAGAGAGAATTTCAACAGACAGAGAGAAAGAACAAGAGAGAGAGAAAGAAAGATTGCAACAGATCCTGGTTTGGTGTATTTCAACAGATAATAAAATTGAACAGATAGAAATAAATTGAAGATTGTGACTGGTTTGTTGAACAGATAAGAAATTTTGGAGAGATATTTGAACAGATAAGAGATTAAAATTGAACTGATAATAAAATCTAGACAAAAATTTGCACAGATAGGGAAATAAAATTGAACAGATAGTCAAGATTTTTGAATATATAGACAAAAAAATAATAATTAAACACTTAAATGTAAATTTGAACATATAGAAAAAAAAATGAACAGATAAATTAAGGAGTAAAATTGAAAACAAAACATCTTTCAATACAAATAAAAAGACTTCTCGCCAAATTATTTTACTCAATGCCTGCAGAGGACCATCCGAGGAGATGACTCCATTGATCCAAATTCTTATGGATGCTTTTTTTTTCTTCAAGCGCAGAGATCCAATTTCTCCTCCTCTTTTTTTTTTTTTTTAAAGTTATTGATCTTTGTTGTTGTTGTATGATGAAACAAGTTGCAACAGATTGTTATAAATGAACTAAAAAAAAATTAAAAATTACGCAGATACAAATAATAAAAAAATAGAACAGATATACATATATATATATACTAGATTATATTTGAGAAAGAATTTCAACAGATAGAGAGAAAGAACAAGAGAGAGAAAAAGAAAGACTGTAACAGATTTTGGTTTGGTGTATTTCAACAGATAATAAAATTGAACAGATAGAAATAAATTAAAAATTGTGACTAGTTTGTTGAGCAGATAAGAAATTTTGGATAGATATTTGGACAGATAAGAGTTTAAAATTGAATTGATAATAAATCTAGACAAAAATTTACACAGATAGGGAAAAAAATTGAATAGGTAGTCAAGATTTTCTAATATATAGACAAAAAAATAATAATTCAAAACTTAATTGTAAATTTGAACATATAGAAAAAAAAAATCAACAGATAAATTAAGGAGTAAAATTGAAACAAAACGACTTTCAAAACAAATAAAATGACTTCTCACCCATTTATTTTACTCAATGCCTGCAGAGGACCATCGGATGAGAAGACTCCATTGATCCAGCTCCTTATGGACAGTTTTTTTTCTTCAAGTGTACAAATCCAATTTCTCTACCTTTTTTTTTTTTTAAAGTAGTTGATCTTCGTTATTTTTGTATGACGAAAGAAATTGCAACAGATAGTTGTAAATGAACCCAAAAAAAATTAAAAATTAAGCATATAGAAAGAATAATAAAAAATAGAACTGATATATATATACTGGATTATATTTGAGAAAGAATTTCAACAGATAGAGAGAAAGAACAAGAGAGAGAGAAAGAAAGATTGCAACAGATCCTGGTTTGGTGTATTTCAACAGATAATAAAATTGAACATATAGAAATAAATTGAAGATTGTAACTGGTTTGTTGAACAGATAAGAAATTTTGGATAGATATTTGAACAGATAAGAGATAAAATTGAACTGATAATAAAATTTAGACAAAAATTTGAACAGATAGGGAAAAAAATTGAACAGATAGTCAAGATTTTTTAATATATAGACAAAAAAATAATAATTAAACACTTAAATGTAAATTTGAACATATAGAAAAAAAAAATTGAACATATAAATTAAGGAGTAAAATTGAAAACAAAACGACTTTCAAAACAAAGAAAAAGACTTCTCACCAAATTATTTTACTCAATGCCTGCAGAGGACCGCCGGAGGAGAAGACTCCATCGATCCAAATTTCCTTATGGATGCTTTTTTTCTTCAAGCGCACAGATCCGATTTCACCTCCTTTTTTTTTTTTTTTTTTTAACTTGTTGATCTTTGTTGTTGTTGTAAGATGAAACAAGTTGCAACAGATAGCTGTTAATGAACCAGAAAATAAATAAAAATTATGCAGATAGAAATAATAATAAAAAATATAACAGATATATATATATATATATATATACTGGATTATATTTGAGAAAGAATTTCAACAGATAGAGAGAAAGAACAAGAGAGAGAGAAAGAAAGATTGCAACAGATCCTGGTTTGGTGTATTTCAACAGAAAATAAAATTGAACAGATAGAAATAAATTGAAGATTGTGACTGGTTTGTTGAACAGATAAGAAATTTGGATAGATATTTGAACAGATTAGAGATTAAAATTGAACTAATAATAAAATCTAGACAAAAATTTGAACATATAGGGAAATAAAATTGAACAGGTAGTCAAGATTTTTGAATATATAGACAAAAAAATAATAATTAAACACTTAAATGTAAATTTGAAGATATAGAAAAAAAAAATCAACAGATAAATTAAGCAGTAAAATTGAAAACAAAACGTATTTCAAAACAAATAAAAAGACTTCTCACCAAATTATTTTACTCAATGCCTGCAGAAGACCATCGGAGGAGAAGACTCCATTGATCCAGCTCCTTATAGACAGTTTTTTTTCTTCAAGCGTACAGATCCAATTTCTCATCTTTTTTTTTTTTTAAGTTGTTGATCTTTGTTGTTGTTGTAAGATGAAACAAATTGCAACAAATAGTTGTAAATGAACAAAAAAAAATTAAAAATTAACCAGATAGAAACATTAATAAAAAATAGAACAGATATATATATATATATATATATACTGGATTATATTTGAGAAAAAATTTCAACAGATAGAGAGAAAGAACAAGAGAGAGAGAAAGAAAGATTGCAACAGATCCAGATTTGGTGTATTTCAACAGATAATAAAGTTGAATAGATAGAAATAAAATTAAGATTGTGACTGGTTTGTTGAATGATAAGAAATTTTGGATAGATATTTGAACAGATAAGAAATTAAAATTGAACTGGTAATAAAATCTAGACAAAAATTTACACAGATGGGGAAATAAAATTGAACAGATAGTCAAGATTTTTGAATATATAGACAAAAAAATAATAATTAAACACTTAAATGTAAATTTGAAGATATAGAAAAAAAAAATCAACAGATAAATTAAGAAGTAAAATTGAAAACAAAACGTATTTCAAAACAAATAAAAAGACTTCTCACCAAATTATTTTACTCAATGCCGGCAGAGGACCATCGGAAGAGAAGACTCCATTGATCCAACTCCTTATGGACAGTTTTTTTTCTTCAAGCGCACAGATCCAATTTCACCCCCTTTTTTTTTTTTTTTTTTTTTTTTTTAAAAGTTGTTGATCTTTGTTGTTGTTGTATGATGAAACAAATTGCAACAGCTAGTTGTTAATGAAACAAAAAAAAAATTTTAAATTATGCAGATAGAAATAATAATGAAAAATGTCACAGATATATACGCACCGGATTATATTTGAGAAAGAATTTCAATAGATAGAGAGAAAGAACAAGAGAGTGAGAAACAAAGATTGCAACAAATCCTGGTTTGATGTGTTTCAACAGATAATAAAATTGAATAGATAGAAATAAATTGAAGATTGTAACTGGTTTGTTGAACAGATAAGAAATTTTGGATAGATATTTGAACGGATAAGAGATTAAAATTGAACTGATAATAAGATCTAGACAAAAATTTGCACAGATAGGGAAAAAAATTGAATAGATAGTCAACATTTTTGAACATATAGACAAAAAAATAATAACTAAACAGTTAAATGTAAATTTGAACATATAAAAAAAAAATTCAACAGATAAATTAAGGAATAAAATTGAAAACAAAACGTCTTTCAAAACAAATAAAAAGACTCCTCACCAAATTATTTTACTTAATGCCTGCAGAGGACCATCGGAGGAGAAGACTCCATTGATCCACCTCCTTATGGACAGTTTTTTTTTCTTCAAGCACACAGATCCAATTTTTCGTCTTTATTTATTTATTTTTTTTAAGTTGTTGATCTTTGTTGTTGTTGTATGATGAAAGAAATTGCAACAGATAGTTGTAAATGAACCAAAAAAAATTAAAAATTAAGCAGATAGAAATAATAATAAAAAATAGAACATATATATATATACTGGATTATATTTGAGAAAGAATTTCAATAGATAGAGAGAAAGAACAAGAGAGAGAAAGAAAGATTGAAACAGATCCAGCTTTGGTGTATTTCAACAGATAATAAAATTGAACATATAGAAATAAATTGAAGACTGTGACTGGTTTGTTGAACAGATAAGAAATTTTGGATAGATATTTGAACAGATAAGAGATTAAAATTGAACAAATAATAAAATCTAGACAAAAATTTGCACAGATAAGGAAAAAAAATTGAACAGATAGTCAAGATTTTTGATTGTATAGACAAAAAAATAATAATTAAACACTTAAATATAAATTTGAACATATAGAAAAAAAATTGAATAGACAAATTAAGGAGTAAAATTGAAAACAAAACGTCTTTCAAAACAAGTAAAAAGACTTCTCACCAAATTATTCTACTCAATGCCTGCAGAGGACCATCGGAGGAGAAGACTCCATTTGTCACGACCCCAACCCGCCCCCATGGGTTAAGGACATGACCGGCCAGTAATCCTGTGATTACCTACGGCCTCAAAGCCAAACGGACATAACTCGTCAGAGAAAAAGGGGCCAAGCGGAAGCAAAAATTTAAAACTCTGTCCATAGAGCGGTGCTTATATGCACAACAAACAAACCATACTCATATATGTTAATAACCCACATCAAAAGTATAGTAGCATAAACTTCTTTACAACAGGATCATCAAACTGAGCCAACCCATATCAGACTACATACTAATGTACACAAAACCCTTGCCAATAAAACATCATATAATTACATAACAAAAGGCAAGGACGGGTCTCGTGACGTGAGACACGAGGGTCGACTCTCCAAAACTGGGTTGCTTTCTACACAAAGCTTCATCGAGGCCGGGTCTGGACCTCTCTTGGCTCACCTACAAAGACATGAATGAGCGTGAGCGATATCCCAGTGAATAATATCAATTACAGAATTTATGCGACCAGACGTAAAACAATGTTTTCCAAACGGCCTTGGGCCCAATTCATTTCTATAGTTAATATATATATAAAGGTAATTTAAATCATAGTTCCGCACACACTGGCCTATTACTCATTCAGCTTTACATTCACTACGAAACGGCCTTCGGCCTATTTGATTATGTCAAAACGGCCTCTGGCCCAATTATTCATTTCAAAACGGCCCTTGGCCCACTTATTCGTTTCAAAACGGCCTTTGGCCCACTTATTCATTTCAACAGCCTTTGGTCCACACATTCGTATCCAAACGGCCTCTGGCCCACACATTCGTATCAAAACGGCCTTTGGCCCACACATTCGTATCAAAACGGCCTTTGGCCCACACATTTGTATCAAAACGGCCTTTTACTCATTCATGTCAAAATGACCTTGGGTCCATTCAGATTTATCAAAACGACCTTCAGTCCATTCAGGTTTATCAAAACGACCTTTGGTCCATTCATGTTCAACTTACATCCACAATCCCAATTAGCAGTTCATAAGCTTTAAGGGAATAAATAATTGAACATTCATAAGCATTCAAATATCGATATTACTCACAGTGATCGGTTGATTGGTTCGCCCTAGAACTAGACCCTATACATGCCATGAACATAAGAGGGTCATTAACAATTCAATCCGTTCAAAATTCACATTTTTCTCTTTAGGCTTCATCCTTATCTCTTTAAATCATTCACAATGTTTAACATATGCCTAAGAGTGCTTGCAAGTGAAAGAGAACGGAAAAGCGAAACACGTAATGCAAAACGAATTTCCGAAAATAGGGTCCGAGCGACCCTTAAGTCTGCAATCTTGGTTGCCCCAAACCCCCGCGCGAGGGTGACCCCTTCCGCCGGAGCGGACTTCCTGCCTACATAGCTCCCCGCTCGAGCGTCCACTTCCACTTCGGCCGAAGGAATCGTGTCCGCAGAAAAAATCTTGGAGCTCGATTTCTGCCGAGTGGCACTTCCGCCGAGGACGCCGAAAATTTCGGGTTTTCGACACTCCTTGAGTTCAAACTCGACATTCAACCAATTTTTCTTACATGCAAGGCTCCAATCTCACATATATTTGTATTAACATGACTTAGACACCAAAACACACCACAATGGAGCTCAATTCCTTGTATTACTTACATGCATGCCTCAAATTAACCCAAATTCATCACCAACACATCACATTCAAACATGCAAAGCTTATTCTTACATGATTCATTCTTGCATGTGAGAAATATGCCTTCATATCAACTTAATTGGTGAAGAGGGGTCCCAATACATGATTTTTAAACAATATTCAACACAAATCATACACATTGTGCTCAAACATGAAGATTCTTGGCCACTTACATGCATGTACATATTAGGCTTCAATTCAACAAATGCAACCCAATTTCATTCAATCTCACTCTTGATCATCAATTTAGCTTGAACACACAAAATTACAAACTATAATTCAAGAATTACTCACCTAGAGGCTTTGATCTTTCAAGCTCTAGACAATTCTTGAGCTAAATCTCCAAAATTATCAAGCTTTGAGGCCAAAATCCCAATTTCCCTCACTCCCCCTCTCTCTAGCCAACCCTCTCTTCTCCCTTTGAGTTTTTGATCAGCCAAATGAAGTGAGTAATAGAGAATAGGGAGTGTAGAGGCTTATAACAAAACCCACTAAGGCCAATATTAAAATAATAAAGTAGTTGGGCTTTAATTCATCGATTAAATCGACTTAATCTGACCCGAATCAATTTTTCAATTAAATTTCACCGTAGGCTCTAAAAATTATACCAATCACAATGGCGTAATCAATTTCGGGTTCTATGGCTGATAAGGCCCTCAATTTAATTCCCGAAGTGGATTATTCAAACAGATTTCCTTACAGTGAACAGATAAAGTTCCAAAACCACATATATCCACATAATGGCACACAAAATCATGCTAAACACATAACCATAAACAAATTAAGGACCAATTAGCGTATTACGGAACATGGGTATCACACCATTGATCCAGCACCTTATGGACAGTTTTTTTTTTCTTCAAGCGCACAGATCCAATTTCTCCTCTTTTTTTTTTTTTTTTTTTTTAAGTTGTTGATCTTTGTTGTTATTGTATGATGAAACAAATTGCAACAAATAGTTGTAAATAAACCAAAAAAAATTAAAAATTAAGCAGATACAAATAACAATAAAAAATAGAACAGATATATATATATATATATATCAACTGGATTATATTTGAGAAAGAATTTCAACAGACAGAGAGAAAGAACAAGAGAGAGAGAGAAAGAAAGATTGCAACAGATCCTGGTTTGGTGTATTTCAACAGATAATAAAATTGAACAGATAGAAATAAATTGAAGATTGTGACTGGTTTGTTGAACAGATAAGAAATTTTGGATAGATATTTGAACAGATAAGAGATTAAAATTGAACTGATAATAAAATCTAAACAAAAATTTGCACATATAGGGAAATAAAATTGAACAGGTAGTCAAGATTTTTGAATATATAGACAAAAAAATAATAATTAAACACTTAAATGTAAATTTGAACATATAGAAAAAAAATTGATTAGGTAAATTAAGGAGTAAAATTGAAAACAAAACATCTTTCAAAACAAAGAAAAAGACTTCTCACCAAATTATTTTACTCAATGCTGGCAGAGAACCATCGGAGCAGAAGACTCCATGGATCCAACTCCTTATGGACAGTTTTTTTTCTTCAAGCGCACAAATCCAATTTCACCTCCTTTTTTTTTTTTAAAGTTGTTGAACTTTGTTGTTGTTGTATGATGAAACAAATTGCAACAGATAGTTGTTAATGAACCAAAAATAAATAAAAAAATTATGCAGATAGAAATAATAGTAAAAAATGTCACAGATATATATATATATATACCAGATTATATTTGAGAAAGAATTTCAACAGATAGAGAGAAAGAACAAGAGACTGAGAAAGACAGATTGCAACAGATCCTTGTTTGATGTATTTCAACAGATAATAAAATTGAACAGATAGAAATAAATTGAAGATTGTGACTGGTTTATTGAACAGATAAGAAATTTTGGATAGATATTTGAACAGATAAGAGATTAAAATTGAACTGATAATAAAATCTAAACAAAAATTTGCACATATAGGGAAATAAAATTGAACAGGTAGTCAAGATTTTTGAATATATAGACAAAAAAATAATAATTAAACACTTAAATGTAAATTTGAACATATAGAAAAAAAAAATCAACGGATAAATTAAGTAGTAAAATTGAAAACAAAACGTCTTTCAAAACAAATAAAACGACTTCTCATCCAATTATTTTACTCAATGCCTGCAGAGGACCATCGGAGGAGAAGACTCCATTGATCCAGCTCCTTATGGACAGTTTTTTTTCTTCAAGCGTACAGATCCAATTTCTCCTCATTTTTTTTTTTTTTTAAGTTGTTGATCTTTGTTGTTTTTGTATGATGAAATAAATTGCAACAGAGAGTTGTAAATGAACAAAAAAAAATTAAAAATTAACCGGATAGAAATAATAACAAAAAAAAGAACAGATATTATATAAACTGGATTATATTTGAGAAAGAATTTCAACAGATAGGGAGAAAAACAAGAGAGAGAGAAAGAAAGATTGCAACAGATCATGGTTTGGTGTATTTCAACAGATAATAAAATTGAACAGATAGAAATAAATTGAAGATTGTGACTCGTTTGTCGAATACATAAGAAATTTTGGATAGATATTTGAACAGATAAGAGATTAAAATTGAACTGATAATAAAATCTAGACAAAAATATGCACAGATAGGGAAATAAAATTGAACAGATTATCAAGATTTTTGAATATATAGGCAAAAAAATAATAATTAAACACTTAAATGTACATTTGAACATATAGAAAAAAAATTGAACAAATAAATTATGGAGTAAAATTGAAAACAAAACGTCTTTCAAAAAATAAAAAAGACTTCTCACCAAAATATTTTACTCAATGCCTGCAGAGGACTATCGGAGGAGAAGACTTCGTTGATCAAGCCCCTTATGGACTGTTTTTTTTCTTCAAGCGTACAGATCCAATTTCTCCTCCCTTTTTTTTTAAGTTGTTGATCTTTGTTGTTTTTGTATGATGAAATAAAATGCAACAGATAGTTGTAAATGAACAAAAAAAATTAAAAATTAAGCAGATAGGAATATTAATAAAAAATATAACAGATATATATATATATATATATATACTGGATTATAGTTGAGAAAGAATTTCAACAGATAGAGAGAAAGAACAAGAGAGAGAGAGAGAGAGAGAAAGAAAGATTGCAACAGATCCTGGTTTGGTGTATTTCAACGGATAGTAAAATTGAACAGATAAAAATAAATTGATGATTATGACTCGTTTGTTGAACAGATAAGAAATTTTGGATAGATATTTGAACAGATAAGAGATTAAAATTGAGCTGATAATAAAATCTAGACAAAGATTTGCACAGATAGGGAAATAAAATTGAACAGATAGTCAAGATTTTTCAACATATAGACAAAAAAATAATAATTAAACACTTAAATGTCAATTTGAACGTATAGAAAAAAAATTGATCAGATAAATTAAGGAGTAAAATTGAAAACAAAACATCTTTCAAAATAAAGAACAAGACTTATCCCCAAATTATTTTACTCAATGCCTGCAGAGGACCATCTGAGAAGAAGACTCCATTGATCCAGCTCCTTACGGACATTTTTATTTCTTCAAGCGCACAGATCCAATTTCACGTCCTTCTTCTTTTTTCTTTTTTTAAAATTGTTGATCTTTGTTGTTGTTGTTGTATGATGAAACAAATTGCAACAGATAGTTGTTAATGAAACAAAAAAAATTAAAAATTATGCAGATAGAAATAATAATAAAAAATATCACAGATATATATACCGGATTATATTTGAGAAAGAATTTCAACAGATAGAGAGAAAGAACAAGAGAGTGAGAAAGAAAGATTGCAACAGATCTTGGTTTGGTGTATTTCAACAGATAATAAAATTGACCAGATAGAAATAAATTGAAGATTGTGACTGATTTGTTGAACAGATAAGAAATTTTGGATAGATATTTGAACAAATAAGAGATTAAAATTGAACTGATAATAAAATCTAGACAAAAATTTGCACATATAGGGAAATAAAATTGAACAGGTAGATAGTTGTTGATCTTTGTTGTTTTTGTATGATGAAATAAATTGCAATAGATAGTTGTAAATGAACAAAAAAAAAATTAAAAATTAAGCAGATAGAAATAATAATAAAAAATAGAACAGATATATATATACTGGATTATATTTGAGAAAGAATTTCAACAGATAGAGAGAAAGAACAAGAGAGAGAAAGAAAGATTGCAACAGATCCTGGTTTGGTGTATTTCAACAGATAATAAAATTGAACAGATAAGAAATTTTGGATAGATATTTGAACAGATAAGAGATTAAAATTGAACTGATAATAAAATCTGGACCAAAACTTGCACAGATATGGAAAAAAATTGAACCGGTTGTCAAGATTTTTGAATATATAGACAAAAAAATAATAATTAAACACTTAAATGTAAATTTGAACATATAGAAAAAAAAATTAACAGATAAATTAAGGAGTAAAATTGAAAACAAAACGTCTTTTAAAACAAATAAAACGACTTCTCACCTAATTATTTTACTCAATGCCTGCAGAGGACCATCGGAAGAGAAGACTCCATTGATCCAGCTCTTTATGGACAGTTATTTTCTTCAAGCGTACAGATCCAATTTCTCCTCCTTGTTTTTTTTTTTTAAGTTGTTGATCTTGTATGATGAAATAAATTCCAACAGATAGTTGTAAATGAACCAAAAAAAATTAAAAATTAAGCGGATAGAAATAATAATAAAAAATAAAACAGATATATATATATATATACACTGGATTATATTTGAGAAAGAATTTTAATGGATAGAGAGAAAGAACAAGAGAGAGAGAAAGAAAAATTGCAACAGATCCTGGTTTGGTGTATTTCAACAGATAATAAAATTGAACAGATAGAAATAAATTGAAGATTGTGACTGGTTTGTTGAACAGATAAGAAATTTTGGATAGATATTTGAACAGATAAGAGATTAAAATTGAACTGATAATAAAATCTAGAGAAAATTTTGCATAGGTAGGAAAAAAAAATTAAATAGATAGTCAAGATTTTTGAATATATCGACAAAAAAATAATAATTAAACACTTAAATGTAAATTTGAACATATAGAAAAAAAAATTGAACAGATAAATTAAGGAGTAAAATTGAAAACAAAGCATCTTTCATAACAAATAAAAAGACTTCTCACCAAATTATTTTACTCAATCCCTGCTGAGGACTATCGGAGGAGAAGACTCCATTGGTCCAGCTCCTTATGAACAGTTTTTTTTCTTCAAGCACACAGATCCAATTTCTTCTTCTTTTTTTTTTTTTTTTTTTTGAGTTGTTGATCTTTGTTGTTATTGTATGATGAAACATATTGCAACAGATAGTTGTAAATGACCCAAAAAAAATTAAAAATTAAGCAGATAGAATTAATAATAAAAAATAGAACAGATATATATATATATATATTGGATTATATTTCAGAAATAATTTCAACAGATAGAGAGAAAGAACAAGGGAGAGAGTGAAAGAAAGATTGCAACAGATCTTGGTTTGGTGTATTTCAATAGATAATAAAATTGAACAGATAGAAATAAATTGAAGACTGTGACTGGTTTGTTGAACAGATAAGAAATTTTGGATAGATATTTGAATAGATAAGAGATTAAAATTGAACTGATAATGAAATCTAGACAAAATTTTGCACAGATAGGGAAAAAAGTTGAACAGGTAGTCAAGATTTTTGAATATATAGACAAAAAAATAATAATGAAACATTTAAATGTAAATTTGAACATATAGAAAAAAAAATAACAGATAAATTAAGGTGTAAAATTGAAAACAAAACGTCTTTCAAAACAAATAAAACAACTCCTCACCCAATTATTTTACTCAATGCCTGCAGAGGACCATCGGAGGAGAAGACCCCATTGATCCAGCTCCTTATGGACAGTTTTTTTTTTCTTCAAGCGTACAGATCCAATTTCACCTCTTTTTTTTTTTTTTAAGTTGTTGATCTTTGTTGTTTTTGTATGATGAAAGAAATTGCAACAGATAGTTGGAAATGAACCAAAAAAAAAATTAAAAATTATGCAGATAGAAATAATAATAAAAAATATAACAGATATATTGTCACGACCCCAACCCGACCCTAGTAGGATGGCGTCGTGATGGCCAGTAATCCATGATTACCGGAGGCCAACGTACAAAGATCAACACAATCAGAGTATAATATATAGGGCTTACAAATGCGGAAGCAAATAAATCAAACTACAAGTGGTCCATAAGAGCTGTGCATAGATCAAATGTAATGACATACATGACATAGCTTTACATTCGGTTGATAATAACAAATTACATATTACATCTTGATCAAAAGGCTTCTAAAGCCGACATGTGCAAATACAATGATAACAAGCCAAAGAAGCATAATCTTCAAGATTCGCCGACGTAAATACAATCTGCCGACATAATACAAGTCAAGCCGACATGCCAAGAATCCAAAAACAAGTTTTACAAAACACATCTAGGCGTCGCCGCCGTCCTGCTCATCACCTACATATATATAGAGAGGGTGAGCTTGGAAACTCAGTGAATGGTACTAGAAATAAAGGTTTTGCATGAATATAGCCGAAGTCTGTTCAAAACAAAACATGCCAAAACCATGCGAAATTTTAGCCGAGATCCTTTCAAAGCAAAACACATCAAAACTTTATCAAATCAAGGGATGAACCGTATTCATCTTACTGGCATCGGCAAAACACAAATCAAGCGTTCCGAACAACAAATCCACGCGGTAATCCGTCAGTGACAAAACAAAGGACTGTACGATCCGTAATCGATTAGTCAAAGGTACTGCGAAAGTTTATAGTCCTCCAGCACAAGGGACTTGTGTTACTTAAGCCCGTAGCTCTTTTTAACACGAGGGTGCTGCGAAAGTTTAGGGTCCTCCAGCACAAGGGACTTGTGTTACTTAGGCCCGTAGCCCTTTTTAACACAATAGTTTTCCAAGAAAGGACCGTATCCTTTTATACTTAGTGCTGCGAAAGTTTAGAGTCCTCCAGCACAAGGGACTTACCAAAGATAACATCAAAACAAAGCTTATACTTGGTACATCGAAATAAGGCTAATCATTCATGCTTATCAAATACTTTCATCAAAACGAAGCAAAACAAGATTTATCAAAACATTATAACATAGCTTTATTAAAAGCACCACTCACCTAGATCTTCTCGGGTGTAGGCTCAGAGCAAAGGTCAAGGTCCTACAATCACATGGCAAATCATATTCTCAAAACGAGCTTTACATACATGTAATGATCTCGGCACTCCCACCGAATCTAAGTCAATAACAAAACAAAACATGCTGGGAGTCAAAACACTGCTTTCCATCTTATGAAAACACACTGGGTACCATCCAGGTCTAGCCGAGGTCCCACACCCCCTTGCCGAGGTGTGATCCTGATGGCCACACTCAAAAACGAAATCGGGGAAAAACCTGGGTTTCCCCCTGAAGAATGCAAAGAACAAGATCATCAAGAACATCAAGAACATGCATGCTAAGATCATAACTTGTTTATCCAAAAACTGAGATTTCATGCTAAGAGTTCAAAAACATGGACCTGGGTACCCTCACAAGGAAATCATGCGGAAACAAACACAAAAACATGGTTCTTGCCATACACTTCCGGATCAAAGCAAGACTTTTCTTCAAGAACACATGAACATTTTTTTCTCTTCAAAAACCAACTTCAAATCAATGCATGGCATGCAAAACAAATTCAATCATGCAATGCATCTTGATAATCAATAAGAATAACCAGAGTAAAGCAAGAATCCAACCTCAAAACTTAAATCTAACGGTTCAATCCTCAAAGATCAAGCTCGGAACTCTACCTCTCTCTCTAAAACTCTTCCTTCTTCCTCTAGAGCTTCTCACTCTAAAAACAAAGATTTGAGACAAAAATGATTTGTTTCCAGGTCTGCCGGCTGTCTTAACACTCAGCTCGGACACGTGGCACTACCGGGTTGGTTCGACTCAAAAAGCTGACTGATTGATAAGACAAGTCTCTGATAAAGCGTACACAATAAGCTAAGGCAAGACACGTCGGCAAGTGATAATATCGGCTAAAGACAAAACTTCGGCAACAGGGTAACAAAGACATCGGCTAGGGAGGACGACACTCGACTAAGCTATGCCTGCCCAAGGACGAAGATCACTAAGCACAAAACATCTCGGCCAAGATGATACACTCATCGTCCTTGGTTCTGAACACCTCGGCCCAGATAATGACATCTCAGCTAACATGCCGAGGTGAAGATAGAGGTCAACCAAGTGGCTCCGAAATGGTTCTAAGTACAAAGGTTCAAAGGTGAACTAGGCTCAAGATGACCTCGGCTACACGCCAGTAAGGGACAAAATCATGCAAGCAACACTTAAGCAAAACAAGGCGAGTCTCAAACAAAATAAGACAAGGCAAAACTTGCAAAACAGCATAGCAAGACAAGATCGTACATGAATGTATGCAAGTATGGCTAAATCAAAGTGAGGGTTGTTACATATATATATATATATATATACTGGATTATATTTGAGAAAGAATTTCAACAGATAGAGAGAAAGAACAAGAGAGAGAGAAAGAAAGATTGCAACAGATCCTAGTTTGGTATATTTCAATAGATAATAAAATTGAACAGATAGAAATAAATAGTAGATTGACCGGTTTGTTGAGCAGATATGAAATTTTAGATAGATATTTGAACAAATAAGAGATTAAAATTGAACTGATAATAAAATCTAGACAAAAATTTACACAGATAGGGAAATAAAATTGAACAGATAGTCAAGATTTTTGAATATATAGACAAAAAAATAATATTTAAACATTTAAAGGTAAATTTGAACATATAGAGAAAAAAAATTGAACAGATAAATTAAGGAGTAAATGTGAAAACAAAACGTCTTTCAAAACAAATAAAAAGACTTCTCACCAAATTATTTTACTCAATGCCTGCAGAGGACCATCGGAGGAGAAGACTTCAATGATCCAGCTCCTTATGGAGAGTTTTTTTTCTTCAAGCGTACAGATCCAATTTCTCCTCCTTTTTTTTTAAGTTGTTGATCTTTGTTGTTGTTGTATGATGAAATAAATTGCAACAGATAGTTGTAAATAAACCAAAAAAAATTAAAAATTAAGCAGAGAGAAATAATAATAAAAAATAGAACAGATATATATATATTGGATTATATTTGAGAAAGAATTTCAACAGATAGAGAGAACGAACAAGAGAAAGGGAAAGAAAGATTGCAACAGATCCTGGTTTGGTATATTTCAACAGATAATAAAATTGAATAGATAGAAATAAATTGAAGATTGTGACACGTTTGTTGAACTGATAAGAAATTTTTGATAGATATTTGAATAGATAAGAGATTAAAATTGAACTGATAATAAAATCTTGACAAAAATTTGCAAAGAGAAGGAAATAAAATTGAACAGATAGTCAAGACTTTTGAATATATAGACAAACAAATAATAATTAAACACTTAAATGTAAATTTGAACATATAGAAAAAAAATTGAACAGATAAATTAAGTAGTAAAATTGAAAACAAAACGTCTTTCAAAACAAATAAAAAGACTTCTCACCAAATTATTTTACTCATTGCCTGCAGAGGACCATTGGAGGAGAAGACTCCATTGATCATGCTCCTTGTGGACAGTTTTTTTTCTTCAAGCGCACATAACCAATTTCTCCTCCTTTTTTCTTTTTTTTTTTTTCAGTTGTTGATTTTTGTTGTTATTGTATGATGAAACAAATTGCAACAGATAGTTGTAAATGAACTAAAAAAAATTAAAAATTAAGCAGATAGAAATAATAATAAAAAATAGAACAGATATATATATATATATTGGATTATATTTGAGAAAGAATTTCAACAGATAGAGAGAAATAACAAGGGAGAGAGAGAAAGAAAGATTGCAACAGATCTTGGTTTGGTGTATTTCAACAGATAATAAAATTGAACAGATAGAAATAAATTGAAGATTGTGACTGGTTTGTTGAACAGATAAGAAATTTTGGATAGATATTTCAACATATAAGAGATTAAAATTGAACTAATAATAAAATCTAGACAAAAATTTGCACAGATAGGGAAAAAAATTGAACAGGTAGTCAAGATTTTTGAATATATAGACAAAAAACAATAATTAAAAACCTAAATGTGAATTTGAACATATAGAAAAAAAAAAAATTGAACATATAAATTAAGGAGTAAAATTGAAAACAAAACGTCTTTCAAAACAAATAAAAAGACTTCTCACCAAATTATTTTACTCAATCCCTGCAGAAGACCATCGGAGGAGAAGACTTCATTGATCCGGCTCCTTATGGATAGTTTTTTTTTCTTCAAGCATGAGATCCAATTTCACCTCTTTTTTTTTTTTTTCCTTTTAAGTTGTTGATCTTTGTTGTTGTTGTATAATGAAACAAATTGCAACAGATAATTATTAATGAACCAAAAAAAATTAAAAATTAAGCAGATAGAAATAATAATAAAAAAATAGAACAGATATATATACTGGATTATATTTGAGAAAGAATTTCAACAGATAGAGAGAAAGAACAAGAGAGAGAGAAAAAAAGATTGCAACATATCCTGGTTTGGTGTATTTCAACAGATAATAAAATTGAACAGATAGAAATAAATTGAAGATTGTGACTGGTTTGTTGAACAGATAGGAAATTTGGATAGATATTTGAACAAATAAGAGATTAAAATTGAACTGATAATAAAATCTAGACAAAAATTTGCACAGATAGGGAAATAAAATTGAACTGATAGTCAAGATTTTTGAACATATAGACAAAAAAATAATAATTAAACACTTAAATGTAAATTTTAACATATAAAAAAAAATTGAACAGATAAATTAATGAGTAAAATTGAAAACAAAACGTCTTTCAAAACAAATAAAAAGACTTCTCACCAAATTAGTTTACACAATGCCTGGAGAGGACCATCGGAGGGGAAGACTCCATTGATCCAGCTCCTTCTGGACAGTTTTTTTTCTTCAAGCGCACAGATCCAATTTCACCTTCTTCTTTTTTCTTTTTTAAGTTGTTAATCTTTGTTGTTGTTGTATGATGACACAAATTGCAACAGATAGTTGTTAATGAACCAAAAAAAAATTAAACACTATGCAGATAGAAATAATAATAAAAAATATAACAGATATATATATATATATATTGGATTATATTTGAGAAAGAATTTCAACAGATAGAGAGAAAGAACTAGAGAGAGTAAGAAAGATTGCAACAGATCCTGGTTTGGTGTATTTCAACAGATAATAAAATTGAACAGATAAAAATATATTGACGATTGTGACTGGTTTGTCGAACAGATAAGATATTTGAACAGATAAGAGATTAAAATTGAACTGATAATAAAATCTAGACCAAAACTTGCACAGATAGGGAAAAAAATTGAACCAGTTGTCAAGATTTTTGAATATATAGACAAAAAAATAAGAATTAAACACTTAAATATAAATTTGAACATATAGAAAAAAAAAATCAACAGATAAATTAATGAGTAAAATTGAAAACAAAATGTCTTTCAAAACAAATAAAACGACTTCTCACCTAATTATTTTACTCAATGCCTGTAGAGGACCATCGGCGGAGAAGACTCCATTGATCCAGCTTCTTATGGACAGTTTTTTTCTTCAAGCGTACAGATCCAATTTCTCCTCCTTGTTTTTTTTTTAAGTTGTTGATCTTTGTTGTTGTTGTATGATGAAATAAATTCCAACAGATAGTTGTAAATGAACCAAAAAAAATTAAAAATTAAGAAGATAGAAACAATAATAAAAAATAGAATAGATATATATATATATATATATACTGGATTATATTTGAGAAAGAATTTTAATAGATAGAGACAAAGAACAAGAGAGAGAGAAAGAAAGATTGCAACAGATCTGGTTTGTCAGATTTCAACAGATAATAAAGTTGAACAGATAGAAATAAATTGAAGATTGTGACTGGTTTGTTGAACAGATAAGAAATTTTGGATAGATATTTGAACAGATAAGAGATTAAAATTGAACTGATAATAAAATCTATAGAAAATCTTGCACATGTAGGGAAAAAAATTGAATAGATAGTCAAGATTTTTGAATATATTGACAAAAAAATAATAATTAAACAATTAAATGTAAATTTGAACATATAGAAAAAAAAAATTGAACAGATAACTTAAGAAGTAAAATTGAAAACAAAGCGTCTTTCAAAACAAATAAAAAGACTTCTCACCAAATTATTTTACTCAATCCCTGCTGAGGACCATCGGAGGAGAAGACTCCATTGGTCCTGCTCCTTATGAACAGTTTTTTTTTTCTTCAAGCACACAGATCCAATTTTTTCTCCTTTTTTTTTTTTTTTTTTGAGTTGTTGATCTTTGTTGTTATTGTATGATGAAACAAATTGCACCAGATAGTTGTAAATGAACTAAAAAAAATTAAAAATTAAGCAGATAGAAATAATAATAAAAAATAGAACAGATATATATATATATTGGATTATATTTGTGAAAGAATTTTAATAGATAGAAACAAAGAACAAGAGAGAGAGAAAGAAAGATTGCAACAGATCCTGGTTTGCTGTATTTCAACAGATAATAAAGTTGAACAGATAGAAATAAATTGAAGATTGTGACTGGTTTGTTGAACAGATAAGAAATTTTGGATAGATATTTGAACAGATAAGAGATTAAAATTGAACTGATAATAAAATCTAGACAAAAATTTGCACTGATAGGGAAAAAAATTGAACAGGTAGTCAAGATTTTTGAATATATAGACAAAAAAATAATAATGAAACATTTAAATGTAAATTTGAACATATAGAAAAAAAATCAACAGATAAATTAAGGAGTAAAATTGAAAACAAAACGTCTTTCAAAACAAATAAAACGACTTCTCACCCAATTATTTTACTCAATGCCTGCAGAGGACCATCAGAGGAGAAGACTCCATTGATCCAGCTCCTTATGGACAGTTTTTTTTCCTTCAAGCGTACAGATCCAATTTGACCTCCATTTTTTTTTTAAAGTTGTTGATCTCTGTTGTTTTTGTATGATGAAAGAAATTGCAATAGATAGTTGGAAATGAACCAAAAAAAAAATAAAAATTATGCAGATAGAAATAATAATAAAAAATATAACAGATATATATATCTTGGATTATATTTGAGAAAGAATTTCAACAGATAGAGAGAAAGAACAAGAGAGAGCGAAAAAGATTGCAGAGATCTGGTTTGGTATATTTCAACAGATAATAAAATTGAGCAGATAGAAATAAATTGAAGATTGTGACGGTTTGTTGAACCGATAAGAAATTTTGGATAGATATTTGAATAGATAAGAGATTAAAATTGAGCGATAATAAAATCTTAACAAAAATTTGCACAGATAAGGAAATAAAATTGAACAGATAATCAAGATTTTTGAATATATAGACAAAAAAATAATAATTAAACACTTAAATGTAAATTTGAACATATAGAAAAAAAAATTGAACAGATAAATTACGGAGTAAAATTGAAAACAAAACGTCTTTCAAAAAAAATAAAAAGACTTCTCACCAAATTATTTTACTCAATGCCTGCAGAGGACCATCGGAGGAGAAGACTCCAATGATCCAGCTCCTTATGGACAGTTTTTTTATTCAAGCGTACAGATCCCATTTCTCCTCCTTTTTTTTTTTTAAGTTGTTGATCTTTGTTGTTGCTGTATGATGAAATAAAATGCAACAGATTGTTGTAAATGAACCAAAAAAATTAAAAATTAAGTAGATAGAAATAATAATAAAAAATAGAACAGATATATATATACTGGATTATATTTGAAACAGAATTTCAACAGATAGAGAGAAAGAACAAGAGAGAGAGAAAAAAAGATTGCAACAGATCCTGGTTTGGTGTATTTCAACAGATAATAAAATTGAACAGATTGAAATAAATTGAAGATTGTGACTGGTTTGTTGAACAGATAAGAAATTTTGGATAGATATTTGAAAAGATAAGAGATTAAAATTGAACTAATAATAAAATCTAGACAAAAATTTGCACAGATAAGAAAATAAAATTGAACAGATAGTCAAGATTTTTGAATATATAGACAAAAAAATAATAATTAAACACTTAAATATAAATTTGAACATACAGAAAAAAAATTGAACAGATAAATTAAGGAGTAAAATTGAAAACAAAACGTCTTTCAAAACAAATAAAAAGACTTCTCACCAAATTATTTTACTCAATGCTGCGAGAGGACCATCGGAGAAGACTCCATTGATCAAGCTCCTTGTGGGCTTTTTTTTCTTCAAGCGCCTGAGAACCAATTTCTCCTCATTTTTTTTTAAGTTGTTGATTTTGGTTGTTATTGTATGATGAAACAAATTACAGAGATAGTTGTAAATGAACCAAAAAATTAAAAATTAAGCGAGATAGAAATAATAATAAAAATAGAAACAGATATATATATATATTGGATTATATTTGAGAAAGAATTTCAACAGATAAAGAGAAAGAACAAGGAGAGAGAAAGAAAGATTATAACAGATCTTGGTTTGGTGTATTTCAACAGATAATAAAATTGAATAGATAGAAATAAATTGAAGATGGTGACTGATTTGTTGAACAGATAAGAAATTTTGGATAGATATTTGAACAGATAAGAGATTAAAATTGAACTGATAATAAAATCTAGACAAAAAATTGCACAGATAGGGAAAAAAATTGAACAGGTAGTCAAGATTTTTGAATATATAGACAAAAATAATAATTAAACACTTAAATGTGAATTTGAACATATAGAAAAAAAAAATTGAACATAAAAATTAAGGAGTAAAATTGAAAACAAAACGTCTTTCAAAACAAAGAAAAGGACTTCTCACCAAATGAATTAACTCAATCACTGCAGAGGTCCATCGGAGGAAGACTTCATTTATAGCAATCCGGGTTTACCTTGTTGTTGTCTGATGATCCGGACATGTGTCCGTGGATGTTTGTAGTTGATTGTTGTCTTGTTTACATCCTTTCATACTTTGTTTTTTGAATTATAGGATGTGTTGGGCAGGTTTGTTACAGATTGGTTGTGTTAGAAACAAATTGTTCTTTGTCGATTTTGGACCCTCACTCGAGAGGAGTTGGTCGCCGAGCGAGCCCATCTTTGTTCTTCGCTTGAGCCAGGGTTTGGTCGCTCGAGTGAGAGTTGAGTTTTTGTCTCTGGTGGGTCGAGCCAAGGGGCTTCGCTCGAGCGAGCGATTGCACCTGGTACTAGGACCTGAACACTGGAATTCTTGGCTCGAGTGAGCTTTCCTTCGCTCGAGCGATCTGGTTCGTTCTTCGCTCGAGCGAGTAGTTGGTCGCTCGAGCGAGCTTCTGGGTTGTTGGCTCGAGCAAGGCTGTCTTGGCTCGAGCGAGAGTTTCTTGTGTCTGGTCGCTCGAGCGAGCCTGTCTTCATCAGCGAGACAGTAGTGGATTCCAAATCACTTTTTCAAAACTTTTTGATTTCTAACCCTCAAATCCGAGAGCCTCTCACTCTAGATTTTCACTCTCTCTAAGATTTGATCTACCTAGGGTGATTTCCTACCCTAAGTGCTTTGTTAAAAAGATAGAGGTTGTCGAGGGCTTCGTTTTAATCGAAAAATATTTGGATTTGGAGCACGTGGATCGTTGGGTCTTCATCTCCTTTTTGGCTCAAACTTCGAGGTAGGGATACCCTACTCCTCTTTATGGGTTTTGTCTTTAAATTTTAGCATTTTGATATGTTGAGGATAGTTGTGTAATTTTGAGAAAGTTTGGGGCTTTTATGCAATTTTATAAAAGTTTGGGGTTTTATTTAAAATAAACCAATATGCATGTTTAGCATAGAGAAATGAGATTAATGTGGAATCATTGATGAAAATGGAACCTTTAGGGGTGTAATGTTAATTATGAAAAATGCTATAATTACATTGTTTAATTAATTGGTATAATTAATTGTGAGAAATGAGGAATGGAATTGGAAATGTTGAGATTGGGAGTATGTGGGATAAAAGGGTGTAGTTAGATTATTTATCACTCACCGAATTGAAATGTTGATTATATATCCATTGTGCATTTATTTTCTGTATAGAAATAACTGCTTTGGGCTATCGGTGGAGGATAATCGTGATTGTTGTAGACAATGCATGATGATTAGGCAAACTAAAACTAATCTATGGAATGTGTCATGGAATTTGACGATTGATAGAATACATTAACTGTATGTATTGATTGATTGTATATAGAACCAATGTGTTTATATGCATTATGTGTAGAGGAGGAGATGAGGGATGTACTCCGCGGTTTAGGGGAAGATGGGGGATGTACCTCTAAACCGGTTAGTGTTGGGAGGAGATGGGAGATGAACTCCGTAGACACAGCTCATATGCTTGTCTAGAGAAGTGAAGATACAGCTCATATGCTTGTCTTGAGAAATATAGACACAGCTCATATGCTTGTCTTCGAAATGTGATATAGCTTGTATGCTTATCTGTGGATGTATTGATATAACTAATATGTTTATCTATGTTGAAATGGAAAGTGGTTAATATGAGTTATTGTCTCATATGAGTTGTTTGGCCAGGTTCTGAGCCATGGATCACGAATTGAGAATTGAAAGGAAATGGAAAATGAAATGAAACATAGACTTGAATGTCTTGGAATTGTAATATGTTATGAAAGAATGTAAAAGTGTTGACCACCTATCAACTGTTAATCTTTTAGTCATTATTCATAACTGGTTTAGTATATTTCTACTGGGCTGTGGCTCACCCTATATGGGAACATCATTTTCAGGTACAGGTAGCATGCCACCTCCAAGAACATAGCTTGGGAGGCTAGAGGCAGACACACTTTTGTTGTAATATTTATTTTTGATGTATTACATGTATATTCAAGCCAAGGGCTTAATGTGTAATCGAGTTAGAACTCTCTTTTTGTAACCAAGTGTTAGCTTGGAAAGCTGTAAGCCTTTAAGGCACTCGCTTTTGTTGTTAACATGTAATACCTGTGTAATGAAATATTCTCATGAATAGAAGAAGGAGTTTGACTTTTATATATCAATGCATGTTTAATTGATGGGTTTAATGTTATTATTTTGAGGGCGTTACAACTTGGTATCAGAGCGTACCGGGTTCGAATACTTTTGGTACGTGGGAAGTGATTAGGATCACAATGGGTTTGTCTCGCTTGATAGAGACGTAGATGTAGTGTAACATGCTATGTGCTTATGTGATAACATGTTTACATGATTATTTGGGTATGGGATTTAATTTCTAGGATGTTGATTGGATCCTTGGGTTTTTGGGAGTCTTGTTGGAAAAGCACTTGATCAATGCTGTTTCTAATCGAAACTCTAGTAACGCCTCGGGACTATCATTATCCGGAAATGAAATTCGTAAGTGCTTATGTGTTTATGTGCTTACGGAGTGAATTCTGATTGTCCATGCATTAGGGCGTGAGTGTTTAGTTTCACACATGTATGAATGTGCTAACGTTACGTGTTACCTTTATTAGGATGTCGTGAGGCGAGAGGTGGTAGGCGTGGCGAGCATGGCAAGAAATGCCTTCTGAGGAGATTCGGCATGTAGGAGGGAGTTGGTCGAGCCAATGTGGCCGAGCAATGAGCGAGCTATGAGTGCCTTGGCCAGGGAGATAGCAGGGGCTTTGGGTATTCTCAGAGCCGGGAATCAGGCAGTTGAGGCAGGTCCTTCTTTCTTGAAGAGGGAATTCTTCCGGTCTAATCCGGACGAATTTGTTGGAGATCCAAAGGAGCCTTGACCGAATTTGAGTGGCTAGAGCAAATGGCTAAGACGTTCGAGATGCTTGGCATCGAGGGCGAACTGTGGTGACCTTGGCATCCTTCTATTTGAAGGAGATCTTGGTCAATGGTGGAAGTATGAGAAGGCTAGAGTTGGTGGCACATAGGAGGCATTTGTAAATGCTTTCCAGGAGAGATTTTTTGTCTGCAGTTGCTAGGAGAAGCTGAGGGATCAGTTTAGCCGGCTTAGGCAGGAGGGTTTGTCTGTGGCCGAGTTTGAGGCTACATTTACTAGCTTGTCCAGGTTTGCACCTGAACTTGTGGCGGCCGAGCGCCCGTTGTTATGGGTTCGGCGGAAGTTGGCGTGGCCTCAAGTTGAGGTTAGTGGTCCTTATATCAGGAGTATAGGCACTTGGTGGATGTTGCAGCTCATATGGGTGATGATCTGAGAGGAGGATGAGGAGAAACACAGGGGCTCCAAGAGAGGCCAAGAGGGCCAGAGTGATGGCAGGAGACAGAGGGGTTATAACCCTCAGCCGTCTCAGGGTGGTTTGGCTAGGTCGACTTTCGATCTGAGTCACGAGCTCGGGAGGGCAATTAGGGAGAGTTCACCTATTACAAGTGTGGCCAGCCGGGTCACAAGGCTTCAGTTTGCCCGCAGAAGGGCGGAGGTCAGAGAGCTGCTTCTTCTTCAGCTAGACCGTAGAGTCAGAGTTTGGGCAGGGGGCAACCCTTGTCTTGTTATCAATGTGGACAGCCTGGGCATCTGAAGAGGTTCTGCCCACAGCTGAGTGCCACTTCAGGGGCGTGTGGTTCTAGACAGACGAGGATTTCAACCTCGGTCTGTCAGCCTCGAGGCCAATCCGGGGCTTCTTCGTCCCAGTCAGTGCAGCAGTCTTATGCGCCTAGAGGTGGCCAGTAGATCGAGGGCCTCTGAGGTAGCGTGTATCTTGTTCTGCAAGGATCTTTTACCGACTCCATCAGTAGTGAGAGGTACCTTTCTGTTTTGCAACTCGGTTGCTAGGGTGTTGATTGATACAGGTGCATCTCATTCTTTTGTATCTGTTGCATTTGCATCTGTGTTGGAGTTGGAGTTAGCACTATTAGCATCTCCTATTTGTGTTGTGTCACCTATTGGGGGTGAGTTGATTCTGAAACAGGGTGTTAGAGGTTGTGATATAGAGGTCGATGATCATAGACTTCCGTTTCCTTTTGTTGTTATGCCCATGAAGGGCTTTGATGTTATTTTGGGTATGGGTAGTTATCGTCATACCGGCGTTATTGATTACTCTCGCCAGAGGTCACTTGTTGTACAGTGGCGGGGAGTGTTTCCATTTCTTGGGAGACTGGGTTGGTAGTGTTGTGCCACGGGTATGATCCATGATGAGTGAGCTTAGTGGTCTACTTGCTAGCTTTGAGAGTGGTGAGTGTGATGAGACTCGGATTGTGTTGCGAGAGTGGTTTGTGGGTACTCGGATGTCTTTCCGAGGATCTTGTTAGTTTGCCACCACAGGAGATTGAGTTCTGCATTGATTTAGTGCGACAAGACGCCGATTTCTATGGCACCTTACCATTTTGCTCAGCGAGTTGGTTGAGTTGAAAGTTTAGCTCGTGAATTGCTAGATAAGGGCTTTGTTCGCCCTAGTGTTTCACCGTAGAGCACGGCACTCTTTGCTAAAAAGAAAGATGGTGCCTTGAGATTGTGTATCGACTACCGAAAGTTGAATCAGACTACGGTTAGAATAAGTATCCTATGCCCGTATAGATGATTTGTTTGACGGTTGAAGGGTTCGTTGTTTCTCTAAGATAGACTTGAGATCGGGTTACCACCGGTTGAGGATCGAGGAGGAGGATATTAGAAGACGGCATTCTGCGCGGTATGGCCATTATGAGTTTTGGTGATGCCATTTGGGCTTACTAGCTTGCCGTGATCTTTATGGACTTGATGAACCGGATTTTCGAGAATTCTTGGATCGCTTTGTAGTCATTTTTGTGGGCGACATTCTTGTCTATTCACCTTGAGAGGAGGAACATGAGGCACACTTGAGAGTGGTGCTTGAGTTATTTAGAGCCCATAAATGTCGCCAAGTTTGGAAAGTGTGAGTTTTGGCTAGAGGAAGTCAAATTCTTAGGCCATGTGGTTTTAGGAAAGGGTGTCTGTTGATACATCAAAGGCTGGCGGTGCAAGATTGGGCCTGACCTAGAGTGTATTTGAGATCCACAGTTTTGGAATTGGTAGTATTACCGCCGGTTTGTGAAGGATTTCTCGAGTTAGCTTCACGATTGACTAAATGACTCGGAAGAGTCAAATTTGTATGGAGTGAGACTTGTGAAAAGTCGTTCCAAGAGTTGAAGGTTAGATTGACCACCGCTCGGTCTTGATTATTCGGAGAGAGGGTTGGGTTATCTTGTGTATTGTGACGCCTCACGAGAGATGCAGGTTGTGTGTTGATGCAAGAGGGAAAGTGGTAGCATATGGCTCACGTCGGTTGAAGATTCATGAGAAGAATTACCCTCGATGATTTAGAGTTAGCGGTAGTGATCTTTGCCTTGAAAATCTGGAGGCACTACCTTTATGGTGAGAGATTCGAGGTGTTCTCGGATCATAAGAGTCTGAAGTATCTGTTTTCACGTAAAGACTTGAACTTAAGGCGAGGAGGTGGATGGAGTTCATTGAGGATTATGACTTGAGTTGCACTATCTTAGGGAAGGCCAATGTTGTGGCCGATGCCCTTAGCAGGAAATCCTTAGGTGATGTAGCTTGTGTAGCCATCCGGGAGTGGGAGATGTTGGGGGCACTTGGCGAGTTTGATTTGCTTCTGGGCAAATCCGTTGAGGTCTTGACCTTGTTTTTCTGTTGTTCGTGACCACACTTGTGACTCGAGTATTAGAGGCACGGAGAGGTGACCTTGAGGTAGATTCCCTCCAAGAGAAGATCTCCAGTGGGAAGGTTGAGAAGGGTTTGACGGTGTATCCCGACTTGAGTGTGAGATACCGAGACCGCTTGTTGGTGCCGGAGTCTTGCCGAGAGGAAGTACTCCGAGAGTTTCATCATTCGCGCCTTGCAGTGCATCCAGGAGGTACGAAGATATACCAGGATTTTGGTCGCCAGTTTTGGTGGCGGGGCATGAAGAGAGATGTGGCAGTCTTCGTGTCGAAGTGCTTTACTTGTCAGCAAGTGAAAGCCGAGCATCAGAGGCCAGCGGGTTTGTTGCAACCCTTGCCTATTGCCGAGTGGAAGTGGGAGCATGTCACTATGGACTTCGTTGTAGGTCTTCCGAGGACTCAGCGGGGTAGTGATGCTATTTGGGTGGTTGTAGACCGGTTGACTAAGTCGGCCCACTTCATACCTATGCGCGTGAGAGATTCAGTAGATCACCTTGCCGACTTGTATGTTCGGGACATAGTGAGGTTGCACGGGGTCCCAGTGACGATCGTCTCAGATAGAGATCCTCGTTTTACTGCTAGGTTGTGGCAGAGTTTGCAGAGTGCCTTGGGCACTAGGTTGACCTTGATGCGGCTTATCATCCTCGGACCCAGACGGATCCGAGCGTACTATTCAGATCCTTGAGGATATGCTTGAGGTTGTGTCCTTGATTTGATGGGGCGTGGGAGAGGCACTTTCCATTGGTGGAGTTTGCCTACAACAACATGACTCGATCTAGCATCGGTATGGCACCGTTTGAGGCCTTGTATGGCCGACCTTAGGTCTCCGGTTTGTTGGGCGAGGTGGGTGGCACCTTTGTTGGGTCTCGAGTTGGTTAGGGACGACGGAGAAAGTTGAGCTTATCCGTAGGAGGCTTATTCTGACCTAGAGTCGTCGAAGTCTTATCTCGACCGTAGGAGGAGACCGTTGGTGTTTGAGGTGGGTGATCATGTCTTTACGAAGATATCACCTAGGCGAGGATTGATGAGGTTTGGGAAGAGTGGGAAGTTATCCTCGGTTTATAGGGCCTTTGAGATCCTTGAGAGGATTGGCGAGGTGGCTTATCGTTTAGCTTTGCCGCCACAGCTTGTCGGAGTTCATGGCGTGCTTCATGTGAGTATGCTTGAAAGTATGAGCGGATCGATCACATGTCTTGGATTGGGTGATTTAGAGGTAGACGTGGATGCCTCGTATGAGAAGAGACCGGTTCGGGTCTTGGATAGGCGGGATCAAGTCCTGCGTGGCAAGACCATCCCTTTGGTTAAGGTTTGGTGGAAGCATCATGGAGTGGAGGAGGCCACTTGGAGTTGGAAGTCCGTGAGAAATAGCCGGACTTGTTTGTTGATTTGTAATCATGTATTGGAAACTTGTAATCTTGTTGAACTTTAAGAACATTGTTTGTGTCTCCAGTTGTAAAACATGGTATATGTTTTGATTTAAGGAAGTATTGTAGAATTTGCCTTGATGTGGGAGTTGGTTATAATATTGCTTATGTTGACTATATTATAGACCTGGAGAAGTATCATGAAACTTTATTATGATATGAATTGTGAACCATGTATGTTGAAAATGGTTGGAAAATGGGAAAGGAAATGCATGTTATAGATGCACTTTGAAATGTATACATATTGTGAAATGCCTCTTAATAAGAGATGGATGACCGGTAATGGGTCGAATTGTTGAATGTTGTAATATAACATTGTTCAAAATGGAGAAAAACCTGATTTTGAAAACTTGTTCTTAATTTCGGGGACGAAATTCTTTAAGGGGGGGAGGTTATAGCGATCCCGGGTTTACCCCTTGTTGTACAGTGATCCGGACATGTGTCCGTGGATGTTTGTAGTTGATTGTTGTCTTGTTTACATCCTTTCATACTTTGTTTTTTGAATTATAGGATGTGTTGGGCAGGTTTGTTACAGGTTGGTTGTGTTGGGAACAAAGAGTTCTTTGTCAGATTTTGGACCCTCGCCGGCGAGAGTTGGTTCTTTCAGCGAGCTTGTCTTTGTTCTTCGCCGAGCGAGGTTTGGTCACTCGGCGAGTTGAGTTTTTGTCTCTGGTGGGTCGAGCTAGGGGGCTTCGCTCGAGCGAGCGATTGCACCTGGTACTAGGACCTGAACACTGGAATTCTTGGCTGGAGCGAGCTTTCCTTTTCTCGAACGATCTGGTTCGTTCTTCGCTCGAGCGAGTAGTTGGTCGCTCGAGCGAGCTTCTGGGTTGTTGGCTCGAGCAAGGCTGTCTTGGCTCAAGCGAGAGTTTCCTGTGTCTGGTCGCTCGAGCGAGCAGGCCTTCGCTCGAGCGAGCCTGTCTTCATCAGCGAGACAGCAGCAGATTCCAAATCACTTTTTCAAAACTTTTTGATTTCTAACCCTCAAATCCGAGAGCCTCTCACTCTAGATTTTCACTCTCTCTAAGATTTGATCTACCTAGGGTGATTTCCTACCCTAAGTGCTTTGTTAAAAAGATAGAGGTTGTCGAGGGCTTCGTTTTAATCGAAAAATATTTGGATTTGGAGCACGTGGGTCGTTGGGTCTTCATCTCCTTTTTGGCTCAAACTTCGAGGTAGGGATACCCTACTCCTCTTTATGGGTTTTGTCTTTAAATTTTAGCATTTTGATATGTTGGGGATAGTTGTGTAATTTTGAGAAAGTTTGGAGCTTTTATGCAATTTTATAAAAGTTTGGGGTTTTATTTAAAATAAACCAATATGCATGTTTAGCATAGAGAAATGAGATTAATGTGGAATCATTGATGAAAAGGGAACCTTTAGAATGTAATGTTAATTATGGAAAATGCTATAATTACATTGTTTAATTAATTGGTATAATTAATTGTGAGAAATGAGGAATGGAATTGGAAATGTTGAGATTGGGAGTATGTGGGATAAAAGGGTGTAGTTAGATTATTTATCAGTCACCGAATTGAAATGTTGATTATATATCCATTGTGCATTTATTTTCTGTATAGAAATAACTGCTTTGGGCTATCAGTGGAGGATAGTCGTGATTGTTGTAGACAATGCATGATGATTAGGCAAACTAAAACTAATCTATGGAATGTGTCATGGAATTTGACGATTGATAGAATACATTAACTGTATGTATTGATTGATTGTATATAGAACCAATGTGTTTATATGCATTATGTGTAGAGGAGAAGATGTGGGATGTACTCCGCGGTTTAGGGGAAGATGAGGGATGTACCTCTAAACCGGTTAGTGTTGAGAGGAGATGGGGATGAACTCGTGAACACATTTCATATGCTTGTCAAGAGAAGTGAAGATACAGCTCATATGCTTGTCTTGAGAAATATAGACACAGCTCATATGCTTGTCTTGGAAATGTGATATAGCTTGTATGCTTATCTGTGGATGTGTTGATATAACTAATATGTTTATCTATGTTGAAATGGAAAGTGGTTAATATGAGTTATTGTCTCATATGAGTTGTTTGGCGTGTTCGAGCCATGGATCACGAATTGAGAATTGAAAGGAAATGGAAAATGAAATGAAACATAGACTTGAATGTCTTGGAATTGTAATATGTTATGAAAGAATGTCAAAGTGTTGACCATCTATCAACTATTAATCTTTTAGTCATTATTCATAACGGTTTAGTATATTTCTACTGGGCTGTGGCTCACTCTATATGGGAACATCATTTTCAGGTACAGGTAGCATGCCACCTCCACGGACATAGCTTGGGAGGCTAGAGGCGGACACACTTTTGTTGTCATATTTATTTTTGATGTATTACATGTATATTCAAGCCAAGGGCTTAATGTGTAATCGAGTTAGAACTCTCTTTTTGTAACCAAGTGTTAGCTTGGAAAGCTGTAAGCCTTTAAGGCACTCGCTTTTGTTGTTAACATGTAATACCTGTGTAATGAAATATTCTCATGAATAGAAGAAGGAGTTTGACTTTTATATATCAATGCATGTTTAATTGATGGGTTTAATGTTATTATTTTGAGGGCATTACATCATTGATCCGGCTCTTTATGGACAGTTTTTTTTCTTCAAGCGCACAGATCCAATTTCACCTCCTTTTTTTTTTTTCTTTTAAGTTGTTGATCTTTGTTGTTGCTGTATAATGAAACAAATTGCAACAGATAGTTATTAATGAACCAAAAAAAATTAAAAATTAAGCAGATAGAAATAATAATAATAAAATAGAACAGATATATATACATACTGGATTATATTTGAGAAAGAATTTCAACAGATAGAGAGAAAGTACAAGAGAGATAGAAAAAAAGATTGCAACAGATCCTGGTTTGGTGTATTTCAACAGATAATAAAATTGAACAGATAGAAATAAATTGTAGATTGTATTTGGTTTGTTGAGCAGATAAGAAATTTTGGATAGATATTTGAACACATAAGAGATTAAAATTGAGCGATAATAAAATCTAGACAAAAATTTGCACAGATAGGGAAAAAAATTGAACAGATAGTCAAGATTTTTGAATATATAGACAAAAAAATAATAATTAAGCACTTAAATGTAAATTTGAACATATAGAAAAAAAAAATCGAATAGATAAATTAAAAAGTAAAATTGAAAACAAAATGTCTTTCAAAACAAATAAAAAGACTTCTCATCAAATTATTTTACTCAATGCCTGCAGAGGACCATCGGAGAAGAAGACTCCATTGATCCAGCTCCTTATGGACAATTTTTTTTCTTCATGCGCACAGATCCAATTTCACCTCCTTTTTTTTTTTAAGTTGTTGATCTTTGTTGTTGTTGTATGATGAAATAAATTGCAACAGATAGTTGTAATTGAACCAAAAAAAAATTAAAAATTAGGCTGATAGAAATAATAATAAAAAATAGAACATATATATATATATATATACTAGATTATATTTGAGAAAGAATTTCAACAGATAGAGAGAAAGAACAAGAGAGAGAGAAAGAAAGATTGCTACAGATCCTGGTTTGGTGTATTTCAACAGATAATAAAATTGAATAGATAGAAATAAATTGAAGATTGCATTGGTTTGTTGAGCAGATAAGAAATTTTGGATAGATATTTGAACAGATAAGATATTAAAATTGAACTGATAATAAAATCTAGACAAAAATTTGCACAGATAGGGAAAAAAATTGAACATGTAGTCTAGATTTTTGAATATATAGACAAAAAAATAATAATGAAAACACAGAAATGTAAATTTGAACATATAGAAAAAAAAATCAATAGATAAATTAAGGAGTGAAATTGAAAACAAAACGTCTTTCAAAACAAATAAAATGACTTTTCACCCAATTATTTTACTCAATGCTTGCAGAGGACCATCGGATGAGAAGACTCCATTGATCCAGCTCCTTATGGACAGTTTTTTTTCTTCAAGCGTACAGATCCAATTTCTCCTCCTTTTTTTTTTAAGTGGTTGATCTTTGTTGTTTTTGTATGCTGAAATAAATTGCAACAGATAGTTGTAAACGAACCAAAAAAAAATTACAAATTAAGCAGATAGAAATAATAATAAAAAATAGAACAGATATATATATATATATATATTGGATTATATTTGAGAAAGAATTTCAACAGATAGAGAGAAAGAACAAGCGAGAGAAAGAAATATTGCAACAGATCCTGATTTGGTGTATTTCAACAGATAATAAAATTCAACAGATAGAAATAAATTGAAGATTGTGACTGGTTTGTTGAACAGATAAGAAATTTTGGATAGTTATTTGAACAGATAAGAGATTAAAATTGAACTGATAATAAAATCTAGACAAAAATGTGCACAGAAAGGGAAAAAAATTGAACCGATAGTCAAGTTGTTTGAATATATAAAAAATAATAATAATTAAACACTTAAAGTTAAATTTGAACATATAGAAAAAAAATTGAGCAGAAAAATTAAGGAGTAAAACTGAAAACAAAAAGTTTTTCAAAACAAATAAAAAGACTTCTCAGCTAATTATTTTACTCAATTCCTGCAGAGGACCAACGGAGGAGAAGACTCCATTGATCCAGCTCCTTATGGACAGATTTTTTTCTTCAAGCGCACAGATCCAATTTCATCTCATTTTTTTTTTAAGTTGTTGATCTTCGTTGTTGTTGTATGATGAAACACATTGCAACAGATAGTTGTTAATGAACCGAACAAATATTAAAAATTAAGCAGATAGAAATAATAATAAAAAATAGAACAGATATATATATACTGGATTATAGTTGAGAAAGAATTTCAACAGATTGAGAGAAAGAACAAGAGAGAGAGAAAGAAAGATTGCAACAGATGCTGATTTGGTATATTTCAACAAATAATAAAATTGAACAGATAGAAATAAATTGAAGATTGTGACTGGTTTGTTAAACAGATAAGAAATTTTGGATAGATATTTGAACAGATAAGAGATTAAAATTGAACTGATAATAAAATCTAGACAAAAATTTGCACAGATATGGAAATAAAATTGAACAGATAGTCAAGATTTTTGAATATATAAATAAAAAAATAATGATTAAACACTTAAATGTAAATTTGAACATATAGAAAAAAAATTGAACAGATAAATTAAGGAGTAAAAATGAAAACAAAATGTCTTCAAAAAAAATAAAAAGACTTTTCACCAAATTATTTTACTCAATGCCTGCAGAGGACCATCGGAGGAGAAGACTCCATTGATCCAGCTTCTTATGGACAGTTTTTTTTCTTCAAGCGCACAGATCTAATTTCACCTCGTTTTTTTTTATTTTAAGTTGTTGATCCTTTTTTTTTTTCTTTTAAGTTGTTGATCTTTGTTGTTGTTGTATGATGAAACAAATTACAACAAATAGTTGTTAATGAACCACACAAATATTAAAAATTAAGCAGATAGAAATAATAATAAAAAATAGAACAGATATATATATATATATATATACTAGATTATATTTGAGAAAGAATTTCAACAGATAGAGAGAAAGAACAAGGGAGAGAGAAAGAAAGATTGCAACAGATCCTGGTTTGGTATATTTCAACAGATAATAAAATTAAACAGATAGAAATAAATTGAAGATTGTGACTGGTTTGTTGAACAGATAAGAAATTTTGGATAGATATTTGAACAGATAAGAGATTAAAATTGAACTTATAATAAAATCTAGCCAAAAATTTGCACAAATACGGAAATAAAATTGAACAGATAGTCAAGATTTTTGAATATATAGACAAAAAAATAATTATAGCGATCCCGGGTTTTAACCCTTGTTGTACAGTGATCTGGACTTGTGTCCGTAGATGTTAGTAGTTGTTTAAACCTTGTTTACGTCCTTTCATACTTTGTTTCTGAGTTATAGGATGTGTTGAGCTGGTTTGTTACAGGTTGTGTTTGGGAACCAAGTGTTGCTGTCCAGAATTTTGGATCTTCGCTCGAGCGAGGAGTTGGTCGCTCGAGCAAGCTTCTGTCTTTTGTTCTTCGCTCGAGCCAGGGTTTGGTCGCTCCAGCGAGAGTGGAGTTTTGTGTCTGGTGGGTCGAGCGAGGGTGGCTTCGCTCGAGCGAGCGTTGTGTCTGGTACTAGGACCTGAACACTGGAATTCACGGCTCGAGCGAGTTGATCTTCGCTTGAGCGATTTGGTTCGTCCTTCGCTCGAGCGAGCTTCTGGGTTGTTGGCTCGAGCAAGGTTTTCTTGGCTGGAGCGAGTGTTTCCTATGTCTGGTCACTCGAGCGAGCAGGCCTTCGCTCGAGCGAGCCTGTCTTTATCAGTTGGTAGCAACCGAGTTCTACATCACTTTTTCAAAACTTTTTCATCTTCAAACCCTAGATCCGAGAGCCTCTCTCTCTAGACTTGCCTTCTCTCTAAGAAATCATCTCTTTCTAGTGTGAATCTACCCTAAGTGCTTTGTTAAAAAGATAGAGGGTGACTTGGGCTTCGATTTAATCTAAAAATATTTGGTTTTGGAGCACGTTGGTCGTTGGGTCTTCATCTCCTTTTTGGCTCAAACTTCGAGGTAGGGATACCCTACTCCTCTTTATGGATTTTGTCTTTAAATTTTAGCATTTTGATATGTTGGGGGTTATTGCGTAATTTTGAGAAAGTTTGGGTCTTTTGTGTAATTTTACAAAAGTTGGGGTTTTAATTATAATAAACCTATGTGCAAGTTAGGCATAGAGAAATGAGATTAATGTTGGAACATTGATAGAAATGGAACCTTAGGTTGTTTGGTGAATTATGGTAATTTGCCCTAATTGGTTTAATTAATTAATGCATGTAATTAATCAAAGAAAGTGAGGAATTGGATTGAGAATGTTGAAATTGGGAATGTATGGTACTAAAGGGTGTAGTTGAATCGTTCATTGCTCACCTAGTTGAAATGTTGATATATTATCCATTTGTGCATTTATTTCCTGTTTAGAGATAATTGCTTTGGACTACCGGTGGAGGGTAGTATTGATTGTTGTAGACAATGCATGATGATTAGGCAAACTAAAACTAATCAATTGGATGTGTCATAGAGTATGACGGTTGGTAGAATACATTAAATTTATGTATTGATTGATTGTGCATATGACCAATGTATCTATATGCATTATGTGTAGACGGTGGATAGAATACATTAACTTTATGTATTGATTGATTGCGTATATGATTCTGTGTTTATATGCATTGCTTGTGTATGGGAGAGATGGGGATGTACTCACGGTTTAGGGAAGATGGGGATGTACCTCTAATGGGTTAATGGTTATGGGAGATGGGGATGAACCCGGATGCGGCTCATATGCTCTCCCATTGTAGTTATGATAATCTGACTCATATGCTTATCGATTGAAGTGTTAATCTGACTCATATGCTTATCAATTGATGTATTGTTTGTTTGATTTGATATAGCACTAACATGTATATCGGCATCGTTTTGTGAAACGGAAGTGTTTGGATTGATTTGATAAAGCACTAAAATGTATATCGTTATCAATTGTGAAGTATAGAAAATGTTTCTATGTTAAGTTGATACAACACCAACATGTGTATCATAAGTAAAGTATGGAAGTGGTTTATGTGTTTTTGATACAACACCAACATGTGTATCCAAAATGAATTTGAAAGTGTTCTAATGATGAATCATAGTCTCATCAAATGTTTTGGCGATCTTGAGCCTAGTTTTCAAACTCAAAGTTGAATAAGAATTGGAAAGTGAGTCGTAACATAGACTTGATTGTCTTGGAATTGTAATAAAATGTAGATGAGGTATAAGTCTTGACCATCTATCAAGCTGCTAATCTTTTAGTCATTGTTCATAGTTGGTTTAGTGTATTTCTCTTGAATTTGTGGCTCACCCTATATGGGAATATCATTTTCAGGTACAGGTAGCGTGACACCTCCAAGGACATAGCTTGGAAGGCTAGAGGCGAACATCATTTTTATTGTCCTATTCTTTTGATGTATTATATGTAGATTCAAGCCAAGGGCTTAATGTGTAATTGAGCTAGTATTCTCTTTTGTAAACAAGTGTTAACTTGGAAAGCTGTAAGCCCTAGGGCATTAGCTTTTGTTGTTAATATGTAATATCTTTTGTAATGAATTACTTTGATGAATAAAGCTGTTGGGCTTTCTTATATCAATGCATGTTTATATTGATCGTTTAGTATTATTTTTAGGACGTTACAATAATAATTAAACACTTAAATGTAAATTTGAACATATAGAAAAAAAAATTGAACAGATAAATTAAGGAGTGAAATTGAAAACAAAACGTCTTTCAAAACAAATAAAAAGGCTTCTCACCTAATTATTTTACTCAATTCCTGCAGAGGACCATCAGAGGAGAAGACTCCATTGATCCAGCTCTTTATGGACAGTTTTTTTTTCTTCAATAGCACAGATCCAATTTCCCCTCATTCTTTTTTTTTTAAGTTGTTGATCTTTGTTGTTGTTGTATGATGAAACAAATTGCAACAGATAGTTGTTAATGAACCAAAAAACTTAAAAATTAAGCAGATAGAAATAATAATAAAAAATAGAACATATATATATATATACTAGATTATATTTGAGAAAAACTTTCAACAGATAGAGAGAAAGAACAAGGGAGAGAGAAAGAAAGATTGCAACAGATCCTAGTTTGGTGTATTTGAACAGATAATAAAATTGAACAGATAGAAATAAATTGAAGATTGTGACTGGTTTGTTGAACGGATAAGAAATTTTGGATAGCTAATTGAACAGATAAGAGATTAAAATTGAACAGATAATAAAAGCTAGACAAAAAATTGAACAAATAGTCAAGATTTTTGAATATATAGACAAAAAAATAATAATTAAACACTTAAATGTAAATTTGAACATATAGAAAAAAAATTGAACGGATAAATTAAGGAGTAAAATGGAAAACAAAACGTCTTTCAAAACAAATAAAAAGACTTCTCACCAAATTATTTTAGTCAATGCCTACAGAGGACCATCGGAGGAGAAGACTGCATTGATCCAGCTCCTTATGCACAGTTTTTTTTTTCAAGCGCATAGATCCAATTTCTCCTCCTTTTTTTTTTTGTCTTTTAAGTTGTTGATCTTTGTTGTTGTTGTATGATGAAACAAATTGCAACAGATAGTTGTTAATGAACCAAAAAAAAATTAAAAATTAAGAAGATAGAAATAATAATAAAAAAAAACGAGATATATATATCTTGGATTATATTTGAGAAAGAATTTCAAATGATAGAGAGAAATAACAAGAGAGAGAGAAAGAAAGATTGCAGAGATCTGGTTTGGTGTATTTCAACAGATAATAAAATTGAACAGATAGAAATAAATTGAAGATTGTGACTGGTTCGTTGAACAGATAAGAAATTTTGGATAGATATTTGAATAGATAAGAGATTAAAATTGAACTGATTATAAAATCTAGACAAAAATTTGCACAGTTTGGGAAAAAAATTGAACAGGTAGTCTAGATTTTTCAATACATAGACAAAATAATAATAATTAAACACTTAAATGTGAATTTTAACATATAGAAAAAAAAATCAACAGATAAATTAAGAAGTAAAATTGAAAACAAAAACCAATAAAACGACTTGTCACCCAATTATTTTACTCAAAGCCTGCAGAGGACCATTGGAGGAGAAGACTTCATTGATCCAGCTCCTTATGGATAGTTTTTTTTCTTCAAGCGTACAGATCCAATTTCTCCTCCTTTCTTTTTTTTTTTTTTTTTTAAGTTGTTGATCTTTGTTATTTTTTGTATGATGAAATAAATTGCAACAGATAGTTGTAAATGAACCAAAAAAAAAATTAAAAATTAAGCAGATAAAAATAATAATAAAAGATAGAACATATATATATATATACTGGATTATATTTGAGAAACAACTTCAACAGATAGAGAGAAAGAACAAGAGAAAGAGAAAGAAAGATTGCAACAGATCATGGTTTGGTGTATTTCAACAGATAATAAAATTGTACAGATAGAAATAAATTGAAGATTGTGACTGGTTTGTTGAACGGATAAGAAATTTTGGATAGATATTTGAACAGATAAGATTTTAAAATTGAACTGATAATAAAATCTTGACAAAAGTTTGCACAGATAAGGAAATAAAATTGAACAGATAGTCAAGATTTTTGAATATATAGACAAAAAATAATAATTAAACACTTAAATATAAATTTTAACATATAGAAAAAAAATCAGAGATAAATTAAGGAGTAAAATTGAAAACAAAACGTCTTTCAAAACAAATAAAACGACTTGTCACCCAATTATTTTACTCAAAGCTGCAGAGGACCATCGGAGGAAGACTCCATTGATCCAGCTCCTTATGGGCGATTTTTTTTCTTCAAGCGTCTGAGATCAATTTCTCCTCCTTTTTTTTTTTTTTTAAGTTGTTGATCTTTGTTGTTTTTGTGTGATGAAATAAATTACAGCAGATAGTTGTAAATGAACCAAAAAAAAATTAAAAATTAGCAGATAGAAATAATAATAAAAAATAGAGCAGATATAAATATATATACCTTTGGATTATGTTTGAAAGAATTTCAACAGATAGAGAGAAAGAACAAGAGAAAGAAAAGATTGCAACAGATCCACGATTTTGTGTATTTCAACAGATAACAAAATTGAGCAGATAGAAATAAATTGAAGATTGTGGTGGTTTGTTGAGCAGATAAAAATTTTGGATAGATATTTGAGCAGATAAGAGATTAAAATTGAACGATAATAAAATCTAGACAAAAATTTGCACGAGATATGGAAATAAAATTGAGCAGATAGTCAAGATTTTTGAATATATAAACAAAAAAATATAATGATTAAACACTTAAATGTAAATTTGAACATATAGAAAAAAAAAAATTGAACCGATATATTAAGGAGTAAAATTGAAAACAAAACGCCTTTCAAAACAAATAAAAGACTTCTCACCAAATTATTTTACTAAAAGCTGCAGAAGACCATCGGAGGAAGACTCCATTGATCCAACTACTTATGGATGCTTTTTTTTCTTCAAGTGCAGATCAATTTCCCTCCTTTTTTTTTTAAATAAGTTTTTGATCTTTGTTGTTGTTGTATGATGAAACAAATTACAGAGATAGTTGTTATTGAACCAAAAAAATTAAAAATTATGCAGATAGAAATAATTATATAAAATAAAACAAATATATATATATCTTGGATTATATTTGAGAAATAATTTCAGAGATAGAGAGAAAACAAGAGAGAGAGAAAGAAAGATTGCAACAGATCTTGGTTTCTTTGTATTTCAGAGATAATAGAATTGAACAGATAGAAATAAATTGAAGATTATGACTGGTTTGTTGAACATATAAAAAATTTTGGATAGATATTTAAAAAGATAAGAGATTAAAATTGAACTGATAATAAAATCTGGATAAAAATTTGGACAGATAGGGGGAAAAAAGTGAACAGATAGTCAAGATTTTCGAATATTTCAACAAAAAAAATAATAATTAAACACTTAAATGTGAATTTGAACATATAGAGAAAAAAAAATTGAACAGATGAATTAAGGAGTAAAATTGAAAACAAAACGTCTTTCAAAACAATTAAAAAGACTTCTCACCTAATTATTTTACTCAATTCCTGCAGAGGACCATCAGAGGAAAAGACTCCCTTGATCCAGCTCCTTATGGACAGTTTTTTTTCTTCAAGAGCACAGATCCAATTTCCCCTCCTTTTTTTTTTTTTTTTTTTTTTAAAGTTGTTGATCTTTGTTGTTGTTGCATGATGAAACAAATTGCCATAGATAGTTGTAAATGAACCAAACGAAAATTCAAAATTAAGCAGATAGAAATAATAATAAAAAATAAAATAGATATATATATATATACTGCATTATGTTTGAGAAAGAATTTCAACAGATAGAGAGAAAGAACAAGAGAGAGAGAAAGAAAGATTGCAACAGATCCTCGTTTGGTGTATTTCAACAGATAATAAAATTGAACAAATAGAAATAAATTGAAGATTATAACTGGTTTGTTGAACAGATAAGAAATTTTGGATAGATATTTGAACAGATAAGAGATGAAAATTGAACTGATAACAAAATCTAGATAAAAATTTGAATAGATAGGGAGAAAAAATTGAACAGATAGTCAAGATTTTTGAATATATTGACAAAAAAATAACAATTAAACACTTAAATGTGAATTTGAATGTATAGAAAAAATAATTGAACAGATAAATTAAGGAGTAAAATTGAAAACAAAACGTCTTTCAAAACAAATAAAAAGACTTCTCACCTAATTAATTTACTCAATTCCTGCAGAGGACCATCGGAGGAGAAGACTCTATTGATCCAGCTCCTTATGGACAGTTTTTTTTCTTCAAGAGCACAGATCCAATTTCCCCTCATTTTTTTTTTTAAGTTGTTGATCATTGTTGTTGTTGTATGATGAATCAAATTGCAACAGATAGTTGTAAATGAACCAAATAAAAATTAAAAATTAAGCAGATAGAAATAATAATAAAAAATAGAACAGATATATATATACTGGATTATATTTGAGAAAGAATTTCAACAGATAGAGAGAAAGAACAAGAAAGAGAGAAAGAAAGATTGCAACAGATCCTAGTTTGGTATATTTCAACAGATAATAAAATTGAACAGATAGAAATAAATTGAAGATTGTGACTGGTTTGTTGAACGGATAAGGAATTTTGGATAGATGTTTGAACAGATAAAAGGTTAAAATTGAACTGATAATAAAATCTAGACAAAAATTTACACAAATAGGGAATAAAATTGAATAGATAGTCAAGATTTTTGAATATATAGACAAAAAAATAATAATTAAACACTTAAATGTAAATTTGAACATATAGAAAAAAAAAATTTGAACAGATAAATTAAGTAGTAAAATTGAAAACAAAACGTTTTTCAAAACGAATAAAAAGACTTCTCACCTAATTATTTTACTCAATTCCTGCAGAGGACCATCGGAGGAGAAGACTCCATTGATCCAGCTCCTAATGGACAGTTCTTTTTCTTCAAGCGCACAGATCCAATTTCACCTCCTTTTTTTTTTTTTTTCTTTTAAGTTGTTGATCTTTGTTGTTGTTGTATAATGAAACAAATTGCAACAGATAGTTGTTAATGAAGCAAAAAAAATTAAAAATTAAGCAAATAGAAATAATAATAAAAAATAGAATAGATATATATATATATATATATACTGGACTATATTTGAGAAAGAATTTCAACAGATAGAGAGAAAGAACAAGAGAGAAAGAAAGAAAGATTGCAACAGATCCTGGTTTGGTATATTTCAACAGATAATAAAATTGAACAGATAGAAATAAATTGAAGATTGTGACTGGTTTGTTGAACAGATAAGAGATTAAAATTGAACTGATAATAAAATCTAGACAAAAATTTGCACAGATAGGAAAAAAAATTGAACAGATAGTCAAGATTTTTTAAAATATAGACAAACAAATAATAATTAAACACTTAAATGTAAATTTGAACATATAGAAAAAAAAATTGAACAGATAAATTAAGGAGTAAAATTGAAAACAAATGGTCTTTCAAAACTAATAAAAAGACTTGTCACCAAATTATTTTACTTAATGCCTGCAGAGGACCATCGGAGGAGAAGACTCCATTGATCAAGCTCCTTATGGACAGTTTTTTTTCTTAAAGCGCACAGATCCAATTTCGCCTTCTTTTTTTTATTTTGTTTTATAAGTTGTTGATCTTTGTTGTTGTTGTATGATCAAACAAATTACAACAGATAGTTGTTAATGAACCAAAAAAAATTAAAAATTATGCAGATAGAAATAATTATAAAAAATAGAACAGATATATATATACTAGATTATATTTGAGAAATAATTTCAACAGATAGAGAGAAAGAACAAGAGAGAGAGAAAGAAAGATTGCAACAGATCCTGGTTTGGTGTATTTCAACAGATAATTAAATTGAACAGATAGAAATAAATTGAAGATTGTGACTGGTTTGTTGAACGGATAAAGAATTTTGGATAGATGTTTGAATAGATAAGATATTAAAATTGAACTGATAATAAAATCTAGACAAAAATTTGCACAGATAGGGAATAAAATTGAACAGATAGTCAAGATTTTTGAATATATAGACAAAAAAATAATAATTAAACACTTAAATGTAAATTTGAACATATAGAAAAAAAAATTTAACAGATAAATTAAGGAGTAAAATTGAAAACAAAATGTCTTTCAAAACAAATAAAAAGGCTTCTCACCTAATTATTTTACTCAATTCCTGCAGAGGACCGTCGGAGGAGAAGACTCCAATGATCCAGCTCCTCATGGACAGTTTTTTTTCTTCAAGCGCATAGATCCAATTTCACCTTCTTTTTTTTTTTTCTTTTAAGTTGTTATCTTTGTTGTTGTTGTATGATGAAACAAATTGCAACAGATAGTTGTCAATGAAGCAAAAAAAAAATTAAAAATTAAGCAGATAGAAATAATAATAAAAAATAGAACATATATATATATATACTAGATTATATTTGAGAAAGAATTTCAACAGATAGAGAGAAAGAACAAGGGAGAGAGAAAGAAAGATTGCAACAGATCCTGGTTTGGTGTATTTCAACAGATAATAAAATTGAACAGATAGAAATAAATTGAAGATTGTGACTGGTTTGTTGAACAGATAAGAAATTTTGGATAGATATTTGAACAGATAAGAGATTAAAATTGAACTTATAATAAAATCTAGCCAAAAATTTGCACAGATACGGAAATAAAATTGAACATATAGTCATGATTTTTGAATATATAGACAAAAAAATAATTATAGCGATCCCGGGTTTTAACCCTTGTTGTACAGTGATCTGGACTTGTGTCCGTAGATGTTAGTAGTTGTTTAAACCTTGTTTATGTCCTTTCATACTTTATTTTTGAGTTATAGGATGTGTTGGGCTGGTTTGTTACAGGTTGGTTGTGTTTGGGAACTAAGTGTTGCTGTCCAGAATTTTGGACCTTCGCTCGAGCGAGGAGTTGGTCGCTCGAGCGAGCTTCTGTCTTTTGTTCTTCGTTCGAGCCAGGGTTTGGTCGCTCGAGCGATAGTGGAGTTTTTGTGTCTGGTGGGTCGAGCCAGGGTGGCTTCGCTCGACCGAGCGTTGCGTCTGGTACTAGGACCTGAACACTGGAATTCTTGGCTCGAGCGAGTTGTTCTTCGCCGGCGATCTGGTTAAATCGCCGCTCGAGCGAGCTTCTGGGTTGTTGGCTCGAGCAAGGTTGTCTTGGCTGGAGCGAGTGTTTCCTGTGTCTGGTCACTCGAGCGAGCAGGCCTTCGCTCGAGCGAGCCTGTCTTTATCAGTTGGTAGCAGCCGAGTTCTACATCACTTTTTCAAAACTTTTTCATCTTCAAACCCTAGATCCGAGAGCCTCTCTCTCTAGACTTGTCTTCTCTCTAAGAAATCATCTCTTTCTAGTGTGAATCTACCCTAAGTGCTTTGTTAAAAGATAGAGGTGACTTGGGCTTCGATTTAATCTGAAAATATTTGGTTTTGGAGCACGTTGGTCGTTGGGTCTTCATCTCCTTTTTGGCTCAAACTTCGAGGTAGGGATACCCTACTCCTCTTTATGGATTTTGTCTTTAAATTTTAGCATTTTGATATGTTGGGGGTTATTGCGTAATTTTGAGAAAGTTTGGGTCTTTTGTGTAATTTTACAAAAGTTGGGGTTTTAATTATAATAAACCTATGTGCAAGTTAGGCATAGAGAAATGAGATTAATGTTGGAACATTGATAGAAATGGAACCTTAGGTTGTTTGGTGAATTATGGTAATTTGCCCTAATTGGTGTAATTAATTAATGCATGTAATTAATCAAAGAAAGTGAGGAATTGGATTGAGAATGTTGAAATTGGAAATGTATGGGACTAAAGGGTGTAGTTGAATCATTCATTGCTCACCTAGTTGAAATGTTGATATATTATCCATTTGTGCATTTATTTCCTGTTTAGAGATAATTGCTTTGGACTACCGGTGGAGGGTAGTATTGATTGTTGTAGACAATGCATGATGATTAGGCAAACTAAAACTAATCAATTGGATGTGTCATAGAGTATGACGGTTGGTAGAATACATTAAATTTATGTATTGATTGATTGTGCATATGACCAATGTATCTATATGCATTATGTGTAGACGGTGGATAGAATACATTAACTTTATGTATTGATTGATTGCGTATATGATTCTGTGTTTATATGCATTGCTTGTGTATGGGAGGAGATGGGGGATGTACTCCGGTTTAGGGAAGATGGGGATGTACCTCTAAACCTAAGTTAATGGTTAGGGGGCGATGGGGGATGAACCCGGGGATGCAGCTCATATGCTCTCCCATTGTAGTTATGATGCAGCTCATATGCTTATCGATTGAAGTGTTGATACAGCTCATATGCTTATCAATTGATGTATTGTTTGTTTGATTTGATATAGCACTAACATGTATATCAAAGATCGTTTTGTGAAGTACGGAAGTGTTTGGATTGATTTGATATAGCACTAAAATGTATATCGTTATCAATTGTGAAGTATAGAAAATGTTTCTATGTTAAGTTGATACAACACCAACATGTGTATCATAAGTAAAGTATGGAAGTGGTTTATGCGTTTTTGATACAACACCAACATGTGTATCCAAAATGAATTTCGAAAGTGTTCTAATGATGAATCATAGTCTCATCAAATGTTTTGGCCAGAGTACTGAGCCTAGTTTTCAAACTCAAAGTTGAATAAGAATTGGAAAGTGAGTCGTTGTAGCACGTCCGGCGGAGGGACCTCGGCTACAGTTCGGACTCCCTTTGTGTCGCGGTTCTAAATCTGAACCAAAGAGTCCAAATCCGGCAAATCGTTTGAGAAAACAGATTTTTGAAAAAGTAGTGCCAAACATGGACTGCTTTGCGGATTCTGAGTCGCCACCTAAATATTTTATTTTTGGGAAATTTAGAAACCGACTCGGTCAGAAGGCCACATGTCCGTCATCACCAAAGTGGTCTTGGCTCGAGCTTGGGTACGATCGGGAAGGTCATTTATGAGCACCTTTCGCCCGTCAAGACCGGCCTCTACTAACCGTGATATCCTTTTTTGAAAACTTTATGCGTTCTCATTCCGGTTATTAACCTAGAATTACTATGTGATGCGCACAACACAAAAGTATAGACTAGATCGCCTAACTTGGAAATAAACATTGCATATCCGTTTTGTCTCGAAAAACGTGTTGTTTTCTTTTGCTACTCGCAAGTAGGCTAAAATGCGGATTTCAACGAATTGTTCCAACTTAGGCAATCCAACCTCCACCCACAGGCATTCAAACAGTTTATCATGTAAGCACTCAGCCGCATGGCAATCCTATTGTCATGGCAACAATCACACGCGTGCGATATGCTAAAGCAAAAACACTTACATCGTACTCCGCGCCAAAACAAGAAACTGGTTAGCAAACATGCATGACCTAGTTCATGTTAAGTGGCTAATGCAACACAGGCAGAAATGCAATCTAGAGTAGGCTCGGCTAACCCTAAACATGGCATGTGAAATGCGCGAGTAGCATGTATTCAATTTGGAAATTGAAAGTTACGATGCAGTTTGTATGATGTACCGAGCCCGGTGCATGTAAACAAATGCATGAATGCACATATGCATTGCATAAGGTATGCTAAAGTAGACGTGCCTTAATCTACCATAAGCAGGTAAATAAAAGGGATAGAAAGAAGTGAGGATTGGAAGACATGCACCCACTCACGCACACTTATTACGATTGCCTCGCTCGGAGGGACCGAAAGAATAATATACAGAACCGAATAATTAATTGACTATTCTAGCTAATTAAATATTACAAATCAATTAAATTAAATAAATAAACTAATTAATCTATTTAAGCGATAAATGCCTCGGAAGGAGGGCTGACTGCCGCGTGTGCCCGGGACTCGCTTCGGAATCAAGACCGCAGTGCAAGTGTGCCTCGCTTCTCCTCTGCTCTCCTTCTCGAAAATTCCCAAAACTTCAGAGTGCCACTCGAGCACCGGGAGCATCACCGGTGAGAAAGGACCACCGGCTGAGGAAGGAAGCCACCGGCTCGGAATTTTATTATCGGTCGCCAAGAGGCACCCGACCGGCACTAAAGAGTGCCGATCGGCCCTTTATCCTCGCAGAACACAGAATCGACAATGAAGAGAGGAAACCAAAGGCAAGGCAATGCAAATCAAAGCATGTATGTACCAAGCACATCCCTCATCATGCTATGGACTCAAGAGGGCATGTGCCTCGATTCCCGGACCATCAATCGCGCATTTCCATGCGTGATGATCCTAAGAACCAAGAATGCACCTTCACTTTCAAATGCATGCAAAACACATAGGCACAAAAGGGGTACCAAACCTCTATCAAACTCACTTCAAGAGGCTTGGTATGCATGTTAATGTGGTGCAATCCTAAGCATGTCATCTAGGATGCAAGATGGACAATATGATGCATTTATGCAAGCATACAAACAAGCATATAATACAAGCATGCAATCCAATGGAATAATGGACTTAGACATGAATTAGGCAACCCTAAAAGGCCTAAGATCAGTGGCCAAAATGCCTAGAAAATGAGACCAAATGCACACACACATATGCAAGTGTTAAGGCCCAAGACTTAGGCAAACCAAAGCAATTCTCATGCATACTTAAAGAGGCCAAACATGGACTAATAGCATGCATTTAAAGCTCTGAAATTCATGTTAAACATGATGCCAAATCATGCAATAGAGCATTCCAAACAAAGCATGCAAATGGCCTAGGCTTAAAGCAAGTCAATAGGGCATTAAACCATACTTAGCACAATCATACATGGCAATATTCAAGCACTTAAAGACAAAGTTTTAACACATAAAACTAAGCCTAAATGACCACCTAGATGGCATCTAGGAAGCATGGAATCTAAGGCATGCAATAAGGCCTAAACATAGAGCACTTAACACAAGCTCTTAAAGCATTAACAAGGCCACCAAGGCAATCAAACAAGCATGTGTGAAGGACTGAAATGGCATGCTAGATGGTTCCAACCATCAAAAATAAAGCAAGCATGTCATACTACAAATTCATGCTTTTGAGGCCAACAAGCCAAATACAAAGAGGCTACCAAATTCATGCTAAGATTGGCCAAAATAGCTATGGACAGAGCTAAATCATGGCAAAATAAGCTTACAAGCTTCACAAATCTAAGCTTAAAACATGCTAGAAAATAGGGCAAACAACCTAGACATGTTAAGGCATAAAAGGGCATTACAAGGCAACTATACTAAGCATGTATAGGAGACCAAAACCGACTTGAAAACATGTTATATCATGGCATAATAAACATGGAAAACAAGCCAAACATGCTCAACACACACTCAAACATGAAGCTCCTTAAGGAAGCAAGATTTGTCCTTTTTAAGGACATCAAGGAGAGGGGGGTGGCCCTCTCCTTCTTGAGACTTCAAGGCATGCTCTTCACCACTGAAATCCCTCAAGATTTCAGTGGTGAAGAGATCCTAAGACCAAAGTCTCGGATCTCTCCAAAATAGCATAAAATGGGACCTTTTTCAAGGTCTAAAGGGGGTCAAACCTCCCCAAACCACAAAACACTCTTAATATACAATGAAGAGGGTTCAAAATCAGAACTTTTTTGTGTTATATGCTAAGCTCAAAAACTATTTTAAAGCAAGTAAAAATAGAGTGCAAAAAAGGGGAATAAAGGGTAGTTTTGCTTACCCTTGTAGCCTTCTTCACAAAGGTTGTGGTTGATGCTTCCTTGAGCTCAAAATCTGTCAAGAACCTCCAAGAACAGCCTCTAGAACCTCAGTTGCAAGGAGGAGGTGAAACACTAGGTGTTTTAGTGCAATAGTATGAACTAAAGCACCTAGTGTACTAAGAGAAAAAGAGAGATATGATATATGTATCTAACTTAACCCTAAAAACCAGAGCTCCAGCTCTCTAACAATGTCTAATGCTCTGAAAAATGCTAACCCTAAATCAAGAGGGAGAGCTTTCCTCTTATAGAACTTGTAAACTTACAAGCTAAGCAAACAAGACCTCATCCCTCCATACACGTGTATGGAGGGGAAGCAAATGCTCAAAAGGCATGCGAAAAATATCTCGTAAAAGCAAGTGCATTAAATTTGGGCAAATTGGTCATTTCGCCCAAAATAGTGCCGACCGGCACAAAATAGTGCCGAGCGGCACTATATAGTGCCGGGGGCAACTACAGCCCGCCGGTGGCCCCTTGCCCCAGCCGGGCGGGTGGTGGGGTGGCTCACAAAGCATTCCCCGCCCTTCCAAGGCAAAACACAAGTGTTTGGTGCAAAACCAAACACAAACGGTCAAGTTCGGAGGTCCTGAGGCGGGGCGCGCGTAGCCGAGAACTCCGGGAACTCCAAACGAACACAAACATGGATAATCACCGAGTGTTCCAACGGTGACGTCCAAGTCTTGAGGACGGTCAAAAATGGGGTGTCTACAGTTGCCCCTCTTTGACAGAACTCGAAAGTCATAACAATGACGGGAGTGAATGTCAAAGCCCAGAGACGACCCATTTTTGACAAGGCCGAAGACTTGGACAAACATACAAAGCACAAATGGTTGAACTCGCAAGCTGCCTACGTATCCCTTAAGGAATCAAACCAGCGTAGTTCATGCACAGGCACACATGCCAAGGATAAGATATGCGCCCGTAGGCAGGGGCAAAATGCAACTGAAAATGCAAGAAGCCGAGCATAACTTATGATCATGCAAAGAAAGTCAGAATGAAGCACACATGCGTGCTTATAAGCTAACATGCAATAGTCTACACTACAATGTAGAAAGGATGTAAGAGAATTATGCAATTCTCAAAACGTCTCACTCGAAGAGATACAATACTGTATGACTCGCCAGGTTCCACCGGCGGTAAATGAGCTGACATACAATATCGTGCCTGAAAAGAAAGCAAACTTGACAGGTACAATATGATTAGCAACATGCATGTCATATGCAATGTGAATGCTGAATGATATGCAATATATACAAAACTATGTATAGATAATGCAAATGAAAATGTAATGCAATTAAAACTAAATGCAAACTACATGCAGGGCAATTGAATCATGATTCAATCATGAGCGGTTCGAAACCACACAAATGTCAAATAGATTGATGGAGGTGACAAGTCCGTCTCCCATAGAACGATGTCTGATCTATGAGTACTTCGCACGGACACAAGAACAAGTATTGGGTGGATTGACATAAGTGGGGTAACGACCCGCTGACGAAAGAACAATGATCCTAATGCCGGATGCAACAATTACACTACAATGTAATGGAAATGGATAAATGATACAATGGATATGGCACGCGGGCCAAACCAAATCTTGCCTAGGAAAGGCATGTACGCATACAAACCATGTCTAACACGTATGTGCCGCTACCCTCAAAGCTCGGACACAAAAGCTCGACGACTGTGTTTTGACACGAAAAATATGGGCACATACCAGACCAAGCTCAACTTGGAAAGGCGCAAGCCATAGATGGAAGGAGATGCAGTGGATGCATGCAACTAAATGCAATGGAGGTGGATACAATGGATATGGCACGCGGGCCAAACCAAGTCTTGCCTAGGAAAGGCATGTACGCATACAAACCATGTCTAACACAGAAGCGGTGCCGCTACCCTCAAGGCTCGGACACAAAAGCTCGACAACTGTGCTTCGACACGAAAAATATGGGCACATACCAGACCAAGCTCAACTTGGAAAGGCGCAAGCCATAGATGGAGGTGATGCAATGGATGCACGCAAGCTAAATGCAGTAGATATGGATATTTACAGAAAATGCATGACATATGCACTATACTGCAATGATGATGCATGACATATGCATGTGTGTTTTTTTTTTTTGAAATGCAATGCATGACATATGCAATATTTACAATGATGCATGACAATGCATGTTGATGCAATGGCTACGATTGCGATTTTCCCTATCTTACCAACCGGGCGATACACTAGGTTGGTTCAGTATCCAGAGTTGAGGCGTAGACACGCCGCCTCAACCTATGGGGCTTCCATACAGATTTCAAGCCGAGGGTTCATCCCAGGTATTTAAACCAGACTTTAGTCTCGAAATTCGAACCTTTGCGTTCTAGGCATAAGCCGTTCAAACTCTAGTTTTCACCGTCCCGATTGGTCTTATAGGAACTCACCGCAGCACGCATGTGGCTTTACCAGACCACCGAAAAGTCGTTGCACGACAAACACCAAAGGAATTGCACCTTCAGAGGATTTAAGGTCTCCTAGACCGATGTATAATGTATGCATGACAATGCATGTTTTTTGAAATCGCGCCAACGTAGCGCTTTGAGATGCATGATAATGCAAATGAGCGGTTTAAGGTCTCATGACCTAGGGGGCAACCGAGGTGCGCTAAACAATGCGATGGAATGCATGCCAAATGCAATGAGGTGCACACCTTAATGCACCGGAGGTCTTTCACCTCCCGAGGATTTAAGGTCTCCTAGACCGCGGCGTGTTTAAGGTCTCGCCAGATCGGGGCAATCGTTACACAAGATTCAAGTGCATGCAATGCAAATGAGACGATGCATGAGACGCGTCGTGTCTCAAAAGATGGAAAATGAAGTGCAAACGAGGCGACGTGCCTCGAGATGCAATGAAATGCGAAATGAGGCACACGCACTCATTTGATGGAAAATGAAGTGCAAAACGAGGCGTCGTGCCTCGAGATGCAATGGAATGCGAAATGAGGCACACGACTCATTTGATGGAAAATGAAGTGCAAAATGAGGCGTACGTGCCTCGAGATGCAATGAAATGCGAAATGAAGGTGACGAGGTACACCTTAATGCACCGAAGGTCTTGCACCTCCCGAGGATTTAAGGTCTCCTGGACCGTGCGTGTTTAAGGTCTCGCCGGACCATGGAAAATGAAATGCAAAAGCAAGCCGTGAGGTAGCACACCTCACGGACTCAAAATGAAATGCAAAATGAAGCAGTATGACACGCATGCCATATGTCAATGCAAAACGGTGCAAGTCGCAAGGGACGTGCAAGATGGCGTGATACGATACGCCGGGAAATGCGATGGATGCGCGTAACGCACATGGGGCAACTTTTGAATCTCTGTAAATGACAAAAGGATACAAAAGGACACAATCCGCTGAATTTGAGTGCCACACACGAAGACACTGATCCGAAGTCGAAGCGGAGGTTGAACATCGGAGATGCACTTTATTGCACTTTCTTGAGCTATGAAGACCCAAAACTCATCAATTTGACTAAAAATGGCCTTGGAAACACCACCGGCTGGGTGGGGTGATCACCGCCGCCACTGCCATTGGTGAACTCATTAATCGGCACAAAAAAGTGCCGACCGACACAAAAATGTGCCGACCGGCAGAAAATGCCTGATCGGGGGCAGTTTTGACAATTTGCCACGGGTGTTATAAAATAGGGCACCCTAGCCCTATTTTCTTACTTCCACACCGCCGAAAACTCCTCCTCTCTCTAGAGTGTTTTCCCTTTGATTTTTCGCCGATTTCTACGCGTTTTACACCCGTTTTCTCGTCGGATTCGCGATATTCTTCGCGTTTCGGACATTTTCGACCGAACAAAACTTTGTTTCGGTGCATTTTTCACCATTTTCGCCTTCTCGGGACTTGTTCCCCTCGATTTTCTCTTCATTCTCGTGCCTTTTCACATTCCGACCCTTCCGGCCATTTCCGACCCTCTCGGGGTTGACTTTGTCGGTTGACTTTTCAGATTAGGCCCATTTTTCATTTTCCGGTCATTTTCGCTACCGCTACCATGGCCGATGATGTTCCACATGTCGACTCCCTCGGACCATGAGATGGACCCCGGTCGAAGCTTCCCCTTTGAGCGAGCGCCCATTCGATCCGGCGACCTATCGCCCGGCCATTCACGTGCTACCACCCGATGGACTCCGCCACTTCCGCGGCTTCGACAGAGTTTTGGACCCAGAGCTTCTGCTACGCGAGCCGGCCTCCCACTTGTCTGCTGGCGCCACCGAGGTAACATTCTGGTCTTTTATTTTCCGCAATGTAGGATTTCCTGTCAACTGCCATAGCTAACTGAACCCATTAACTGCTTAGTTCCGATGTACTGTACTGTAGTTGATTGCAGACAACTTCACAACTGACACCTGTTTAGGACCGACGCACATGCACACACACTTCACTAGTCTGGATCACCCAAACACATGGCACACATTGCACTGCCGATTCGCCGACACCCGGCGCTTATTTGATTCTGAAAACTCGCACGCATGCTAGATTTGCACAAAAACTACACCAACACGCGGACACATCACACGTTGTAGTTTACTGAAACATACCGAGACCTGGCTTCTATTTGAACGTCGAAAAGCACACACACACGCTGTTTACACCAATCCTCATAGGAGCACTGGCATGTCACAGACCGTAGCCCACACACTGATAAGCTGAAACCCGATACCTGCTTGAATCTGGAAAATGTGCACACATGCACCGTATCTGCATGCTAACCTTCACAAAACACACTGACACATCACAGGCCGTATTCCACCGCAGTACACTGAAGCCCGATATCTGCTTGAATCTGAAAAATGTGCACACATGCACCGTGTTTATACTGGAGCATTCAAAACACACTGACGCACCACGGGTTTGTAGTTTACTATAAGCACACCGGCACCCGGTTTCTGTTTGAATTTTAAAGATAATCTGCACGCATACTAGATTTATACCAACTGCATATCTTCATATGGCTTTGCAATTTCTTGATTACAGGGGGACTCCCATACTCTCCGCGGGTATGGGAACATTACCGCTCGTGATTGGTATGCCGAGCTGCCCGACGCCGTTAGCCGCATTGTGGATCGGGCCGGCTTCGGTACCTTCTGCAGGGGACTTTCCAGACTCTCTACTTGCAGACCTCTTCTTGCCGCTCTGGCAGAGAGGTGGTGGGACACCACCGATTCTTTTCATCTATCAGCGACCGGGGACATGACGATGACCCCTTTCGACTTCTCGATGCTCACTGGCATCGGGGTGGGGGGTGATCCGATCCCCTTTGACACAGACATGGACGAGTGGATCGCCGCTCAGGTTTATTTGCTCGGCGAGGCGCCGCCGCTTGTTCGTCCAGGGTTCGTCCGCTATTCCTGGTTTGAGGTGCGCTGAAGTCGCGGACCATCTTTGGTGGGCGCTCCGATGACCCAGGAGGCTGCTGAGAGGTATGCACGCGGCTTCCTCATGTTTTTGCTAGGGACCACCCTATTCGCCGACCGGGCGAACACTGTGCCTCTCTGCCTCCTCAGCGCATTGGTGGACGTCCGACGAATTGTCAAGATGGCTGGGTGGTGCGGCTCGCCACCCTTACGGCTACATGAGCTCCGTCTCCGTGGCGTGCGGCGATTGCTCGGGGCTCTTGCGAGCCTGAGGTAAGTCTTCTTCTCTGCTTTTCATTTCCGTTTCGTACTTTCTGTACTCTGTACATCGCACACCTTGTTGTCACTTTACTTACGTATCTTGCACTACACACAGCACACACATACTGCTTTACATTGTACTGCATAATCGCTTGTACACTCTGCTCAATACATCGCACAACACATGGCTCGCTATTTACGCTTATACGTGATACGCTTTATCGATAGATGTTCGACATCTGTTTTTGCGATTAATGGGTGTATGCCTACTTCCCCAGATGGAGCAGACGGAGGCGGAGACCCTCTCGTCGTCCCTTCTCTCGCCGTTACGACGGGCGATGTGTCCGGAGACCCCGGGACACTTTTAGCTTCTTCCGCCATTTCTTTGACACCATCACCCCCACCGAGGTATGTTTTACTTACAGTCCGTTTAAGATTCGCTTTCAAACGTACATTTCTATACCAGTAGATAATCAACTGTATTTCATTTCAGGTCACCGTGGGCTCCACTCCCACGGTGATCTGAGATAGGTATCTTTGGCGCCACCGAGACCTCGCGTTACCGGATTCTCTGGAGGGCCGGTCTGTCGACTGGTACTGGTGGCGCTTCTTGCGAGACCACAGGATTGCCGGAGCAGATAGTTCGATCCGACCTCCCGAGCACATGAGGGACACCGAGAGGACTTCGGTGCAGCAGATGGAGGACTACACTCTTGGCTGCGCCATAGATGTAGATGTCTACAGGGGTGAGGGCGTCTATTCTGAGTACGTCCGGTCCTTCTTGATGCGACCTCTGGCAGGCTCGAGTGATCCAGTGAGATCCGTGGCGCCAGCCGCCCAGGCAGAGACAGAGCGAGGCGGGCCATCACAGAGGGCTCGAGCTGGCGGAGGGGTGCAGAGGACGAGGGCCAGGTGGCCCGCTACCTACTATGTTGACTTATAGGGGGCAGAGTGGGGAGACCTACCAGATCCCTTTTGCTCCTCCTCCGGCTGGTCACGAGCTGGCTGGCATTCCCGAGTTGCCTCCGGTATGTATTACTTTATTTCTGCGTCTTGCATTGTCAATTCAGTTCATTCAGATATCCCACAGAATACTGATGTATTTAATACTTTTGCGAGCTTCTTAAGTATACCCGTCGATCGGTGGGTGAATGCCTCCTGATGGGGATCTTTGCGGCCGGACTCTTGACGCTCTGGCCGCCTACGGCTTGCCGGTATGCTTTACTGACCACAGTCTCGAATCATACTCTGTCTCGCACAATCTGCTACACTGCACAAAAATCTGATAAACTGCTCACGGTTTTCATACATTGTACTCATGCACTGCATTCTATACTGATCAACTGCTCGCGGCATTCACACACTGTACTCATACACTGCATTCTATACTGATTCACTGTTCACCGCACTTACACACTGTACTCATACACTGCATCCTATATTGATAAACTGCTCACAGTTTTCTGATGTGTTTGTTCTTCGTATTTTCAGCCTCCTTTCCCGATCCCTTCAGTGGGCGACACTGCTCCAGCTGGGCCTCCCGTCTCTACTCGGGATGGCAGGATATTCCCTCGTACCAGAGGGGGACGTGGTCATGTGGGGAGCAGTTCACGAGCTCCAGTTCCAGGCGATGGCGAGTCGGAGGCGGGGACGGAGTCGATTCTTGAGGAGACCAGGATAGCTCGAGGCTCGAACTCGGCAAAGTGATCCGACGATGCTTTTGTGCTTCTGCCCAGGAAGAGGGCGAGGACTGACCCTTAGGCATGAGGCCTCTGCTGGCGATGATGATTTTCTCGCTTTTTCCTTATTTCTTTTCTTGTACTTTTCTCTTTTTGGTAGATAGAGTACTATGTCTGCCACAGTGAGTTTTGCTTTCAAAACTATGTCTTTGGAAAAGATTATATATAAAACAAACTTTTGTCTAAAAGAGTGTTATATCTGTATGTCTGCATATGCACATTTCATACTTTGCATCGCATTGCATCATACTACACCTCAAATGTAAATGATATTGATTTGTATCGACAATTGAACACTTGCACTGTGATAATCAAATAACCAACCCAACTAAGCAGCAAAACAGCTCATACAAACCACTGCTCAATCCGAACATATAGCCCATACTCTGCTGAGGATTGGGGCTACATACGGCCTGCGATACAATACTCGGTTCATTCTGCCCACAGCAAACCTTAAATGAATAACCCAATCTGACAAGACGGGTCACAAAACTGATACGGTTGCAGTTGAAACACCCTCGGATGCCTCAAATCTTCCATTTCCTTTTCTTGCTTTGCACGGATGTAAAGAACGGCACAGCATTCTGAGCACAAGCAATTGCCTTTTGGAAGAGGATGGGTTTTCAACCGGGGTATCGAGCCTACCACAGGACACGACGAGACAGACTCAAACGAAGAAACAAAAGGCACACGACCTAGCACAACGAGACACATTCGGAAGAGACTTAAAGCCGACGTTAAGACTGACAAGTCAAAAGACACGACACACAGACGTGGACCTCAAATTTCGAGGAGCCAATTCCTCCGGGTAGGTTTCCCACCCCTTCTAATTTGCGTGATTCTCACATCACTCGACCCTCAGGCTCGGTTTTTCTCACAAAAAACCCTTCTCTCACTTTTCTCTCAACTTACTCCTCTCTATTCTTTATTCTCTCGTTTTGCATCCCTCCCCGAGGTGAATGACAGGTGAATAGGAAGTTGCGGGTTCATGCCCAACACGACTAGCTCGCGGCTATTTCTTCTGGTAGATGGGGGTGCCTTTGGCGAGTGCATCTTGTGATGGGGAAAAGACAGGATACTGGCTCAAGCTGTGCCCCTAGTTAGATTATTTTGACCATTTTTTTGTTTCTCCTTAAAGCAGTTTTGATCAAAATGAGAGTTGGATTAACACACTTATTCAATTTTGATTTGAAAATCATGCGAATCGGGCTTTGAGCTTGAAAATTCTCCTTTTGGGATCCAAACATGGTCCAATTTTAAAAATGGAAAAGTTTTTGAGAAAATAAGTCAACCTCAGCGAAAATTTTTCAAAAACTATTTTTGCAAACAAACGATGCTCAACGAGCACGAAACTTACCCTCGAGATATGCAACCTCAGATCGGAGGTAATGGAAAATCGCCCCTTGCTTGAAGGGGGAATATGGCAACGGAAAGTTGCCCCTAGTTTGAATGGTAACTTAGGGCAACTTTTGGACATGGATGGCAATGGGTGGCAACGGAAAGTTGCCCCTTGTTTGGATGATGCCGCGGCATGCTGTGCATCACTCCTTATTGATGACGATCGGACCCTCGGACGCGGAGAAGTCGAAGATGGCTTGAATCAATATATGGACACAATCACCTGGGAGGTGTTGGTGGTTGGGCTCAAGAGAAGATTGATCATGCAATTCGGCCGTTGTATGGCAAGGCGTCGGATTAGGAGGAGGCAAGTGACCAAAACCATGACATGGTGAGACGCTATGAAAGCGTTGGAAATTTGGACTTCAAGACGAAGTTGCCTACGTATCCCAAACATGGGAATCAAGCCTTACGTAGTTCCGGTTAAGGTACTCTCGGGTATTTTAACCTTCATTATTTTCAGGCTCTAATTTTTGCCAAGGCGCCCGATGCAGGTTTTCGACCTTGCGAGCTTCTTTTTCTTCTTCTTCAATTCTTTTTCATTTTTTTTTTTTCCATTCTTTTTCATTTTTTTCTTTTTCTTCTTCTTTTTTGTATTTTGTATTGTATCTTTTTCCTTTTTCTTTTCTCTTCTTTCTTTTTCTTGCTCTAACTTTTGCCTGGGTCGCCCTTTCGGGTTTCGGCCCGTGAGCCTCTCAAAGGGTAGAAGTGTTATCAAGTCCATGTCAAATGGTTTTGAGATTGAAGCCTTACGTATCCGGGAGAGTGGTACATTGATTTGCAAGAGGACTCATCCTCGGCTCTTGAGCACATCGACATTTTGCCCCTTAGTTGAGGGTGTTCTGTTCTAGCTTTGCAAGCTTCTTCGACGAGTCGACCTTCTGATCGACTTTGGTGCCTCATGTTCGAGGTTTGCTTCAAATTGGGCCACACGGGCGTTTACACGGTAATTGATTGCTTGGACATTCTGAATGAATTCCAGATTCGGAACAGATAGATTGAACTATAGGGCTGAGAACAATCCTAGGCTGCACATTCTCAAGAGCAATTCCACACAAGTCTTCACAAGTCTGCGCAAAACATTTTGTTTTTGAAAGTTTTTTTTTTTTTTTTTTTAAAGAGGCGATAAAATCGCTCGCGCTGAAGATAGTGTGGAACGATGCAGGTCGGGCCAGGTCCTTTTTCATTTTCATGACAAGCGTGATTTCATCCATTAACAGCTTAGCATGCCTCTCTTTCTCTCACAGTGATCAAAATTTTGAAAAAAACCCGAGGAATTCCTTCCTCTTTTTTTTTTTTATCACCGCAGTGTTCAAAAAAGGTTTTGAAAAACTTAAGTCAAAGCAATAATTTTTAGGGCACAAGAGAGCAGGCGGAATGTGTTGTCACCCCATTTGAATTTTCTGGCACAACTAGCCCAATACAATCAATAAACATGGAAGCACGGTAGCCGCGGCTGTTTCATTCAAGTTTCCCAGGTGTGAACTGGCTCCACAGCGGAGGGGGACCCAAGAAAACAAAAAGAAGCAATTTACAAAACAAAAGCGATTGCACGAGGCAACAACCGAAGTCACCTAGTATTCTATACAAAGAGGTGACTCATTACAATTAGAGCAGACCCTTAAGCAAAAGGGACTCAAAACAATGAGGCAGACTCAAGACAAAACACAAAAAATGACTCGACACCCAAGTCGGGATTTACAAAATTAACATCGGCGGTGCTCAAAAATCTTGCGTAAACGCCATATCCAAAAATGTACGAGATATTGCCATGCGGTTGAATCTCAATTACATACTCGCAGTATCGGTGTCCTCGGTATCTGTGTCCTCACAATCCAAGAACTCTGTAGTGACTGACTTGGCCGAGGTAGGCGGGAGGATGACCTTGTTATCGATCAAATCCTGTACTTCATGCCGAAGGCGGGAACAATTGTCGGTAGTATGGCGGTGTTGATGGTACGCCTGATCTTGAGTGGCATCATGGCCTGCTGGAAGGGGTTTGGGGAGTGGCCGAGGATCGAGGGGTGTGAGATGCCCCTTTTTGGCCAAAATCAGAAGTGCCCTAGACAGAGGCATGTAAAAAGGATGGAAGACCATGCGCCCTCGGGGCAGGTACTTGGGACTCTGTGTATTCTTGCTAGATGCACTAGCGAATGGGTCAGCGGGTGCGACCTTGGGTTTCTGATCCTTTAGGATGCAAGGGAGTGGGAAGAGCCTTTTGGCATGACGGGGCCTATCGATTCTCTGTTGGCTGAGGCGCCTTGAGGAAGGAAAAACATCATCCACAATTTTGGTTACAACCGCGGATATGTGTTGTTTGCTCATTCCCCCGGCCTTCAAAGCACGGGCCCTGACATTTGTTCAATAGGGTCGGCCTCGGCCTTTACTTTGTCTTTGCCTCTGGCCTCAGCCTGGTGAGAGGTTTGGGTTGGTACTGGTACATCACTGTTGTGGGTGGAGGTCATCTCCGACTGATTGAGCTTGATCACAATCCGCCCCAGTATCGGGGGCTCCTGGGGTTCGAAATTTCCAGCATACGGTGCAACCGGTGGCGAGGTTGATATTCCGTGAGCGAGATCCGCCACGGACCTGTGGAGCTCGCCTATCATCCCCATTAACTCGAATGTAGTGGGCTCGCAAGCCTGATAGAATTGAGGAGTCCAGACTGGGTGTGCAACGGGCGACCTAGGCGGGTGCGGCATATCAACAGTAGCTTCATCTTGTGGGGTGGTTCCTTGACTCAGCGCGGCCGTCATGACCACAATCTCTTCTGAGTTCTGCATCATGTTCGGTCCTGCCTCAGCGAGGAGAAGACACTAGCTGTTCTGACTTGACTCTCTGAATCTCTGAACTGAAACGGAAAACAAGCAGCATTTCAGCCCCAATCAGATTAAGCACGGGTGTAGTCAAACAACTGCTCTTTACTACTGAACTCTTGTTCTGAAGTCACATCCCCAAATCTGATTCTGATACCCGCAGATATAACTGATTCTCAACAACACTGATACTGGTGCCCGCAGGCTGGATGCCCTAGACTCGCAAACTGGTATATGCATTACCTGTGGAGATGCACTCTAAAAGCACATAGCAAGTAAATGAGAGCCAATACACCCCTATGTTGGGGTAAGGTTTCCCTGTCCTATTTTGTCAGGAGCTAGGGTTTCACTACGTACGCAGCGGTTTCAAACAACCTAAATCGGGTAAGCAACCTGTCCTAGTTTGGAATGGTCACTACGGATTCCGACTATGCAACTAGGTCGAATGGTCCAAAAAGGGTGCCCGGTAAAACCGGGTTTGTGTTCCCATCTTGGCGGGGGCAACCCGGTCGACCTTATGGACATGCCTTGACAAGACAAGCCTCCGACAAACCGCTCGGGGAATAGCAGATGGCCAACACGGTGTCCTAGGCGCGCGATGCACATGCAATGCAAAGAAACACATAAGTGTAGTCAAAAGCAGGATATCACGAGTTCGAGTCAAGCTCTCCAAACTCCCAATGAGTCGCGAAACTATGCACGTCGGCGGAGGGACCTCGTCTGATTCGGACTCCTTTGTGTCGGTTCATCTGAACCAAAGAGTCCAAATCCGCAAACCGTCGTTTGAGAAAAGCAGATTTTTGAAAAAGTAGTGCCAAACATGGTGCTTTGCGGATTCTGAGTCGCCACCTAAATATTTTATTTTGGGAAATTTAGAAACCACGACTCGGTGCGAAGAATACATGTCCGTCATCACCAAAGTGGTCTTGGCTCGGGAGCTTGGATGCGATCGGGAAGGTCGACTATGAGCACCCTTTCGCCGGTCGAACCGGCCTCTACTAACCGTGATATCCTTTTTTGAAAACTTTATGCGTTCTCATTCCGGTTATTAACCTAGAATTACTATGTGATGCGCACAACACAAAAGTATATACTAGATCGCCTAACTTGGAAATAAACATTGCATATCCGTTTTGTCTCGAAAAACGTGTTGTTTTCTTTTGCTACTCGCAAGTAGGCTAAAATGCGGATTTCAACGAATTGTTCCAACTCAGGCAATCCAACCTCCACCCACAGGCATTCAAACAGTTTATCATGTAAGCACTCAGCCGCATGGCAATCCTATTGTCATGGCAACAATCACACGTGTGCGATATGCTAAAGCAAAAACACTTACATCGTACTCCGCGCCAAAACAAGAAACTGGTTAGCAAACATGCATGACCTAGTTCATGTTAAGTGGCTAATGCAACACGGTAGAAATGCAATCTAGAGTAGGCTCGGCTAACCCTAAACATGGCATGTGAAATCTTGAGTAGCATGTATTCAATTTGGAAATTGAAAGTTACGATCACGGTTTGTATGATGTCGAGCAGGTGCATGTAAACAAATGCATGAATGCACATATGCATTGCATAAGGTATGCTAAAGTAGACGTGCCTTAATCTACCATAAGCAGGTAAATAAAAGGGATAGAAAGAAGTGGGGATTGGAAGACATGCACCCACTCACGCACACTTATTACAGTTGCGCCCTCGCTCGGAGGGACCGAAAGAATAATATACAGAACCGAATAATTAATTGACTATTCTAGCTAATTAAATATTACAAATCAATTAAATTAAATAAATAAACTAATTAATCTATTTAAGCGATAAATGCCTCGGAAGGAGGGCTGACTGCCGCGTGTGCCCGGGACTCGCTCGGAACTGCACTGCCGTGCAAGTGTGCCTCTGTTTCCTCTGCTCTCCTTCTCTGAAAATTCCCAAAACTTCAGGAGTGCCACTCAGAGCACTGGGGAGCATCACCGGCTGAGGAAAGGGACCACCGGCTGAGGAAGGAAGCCACCGGCTCGGAATTTCATTATCGGCTGCCAAGAGGCAGCCGGCCGGCACTAAAGAATGCCGATCGGCCCTTTATCCCTGCAGAACCTGCAACTGACAGCAGCAGAGGAAACCAAAGGCAAGGCAATGCAAATCAAAGCATGTATGCACCAAGCACATCCCTCATCATGCTATGGACTCAAGAGGGCATGTGCCTCGATTCCCGGACCATCAATCGCGCATTTCCATGCGTGATGATCCTAAGAACCAAGAATGCACCTTCACTTTCAAATGCATGCAAAACACATAGGCACAAAAGGGGTACCAAACCTCTATCAAACTCACTTCAAGAGGCTTGGTATGCATGTTAATGTGGTGCAATCCTAAGCATGTCATCTAGGATGCAAGATGGACAATATGATGCATTTATGCAAGCATACAAACAAGCATATAATACAAGCATGCAATCCAATGGAATAATGGACTTAGACATGAATTAGGCAACCCTAAAAGGCCTAAGATCAGTGGCCAAAATGCCTAGAAAATGAGACCAAATGCACACACACATATGCAAGTGTTAAGGCCCAAGACTTAGGCAAACCAAAGCAATTCTCATGCATACTTAAAGAGGCCAAACATGGACTAATAGCATGCATTTAAAGCTCTGAAATTCATGTTAAACATGATGCCAAATCATGCAATAGAGCATTCCAAACAAAGCATGCAAATGGCCTAGGCTTAAAGCAAGTCAATAGGGCATTAAACCATACTTAGCACAATCATACATGGCAATATTCAAGCACTTAAAGACAAATTTTTAACACATAAAACTAAGCCTAAATGACCACCTAGATGGCATCTAGGAAGCATGGAATCTAAGGCATGCAATAAGGCCTAAACATAGAGCACTTAACACAAGCTCTTAAAGCATTAACAAGGCCACCAAGGCAATCAAACAAGCATGTGTGAAGGACTGAAATGGCATGCTAGATGGTTCCAACCGTCAAAAATAAAAAAAACATATCATACTACAAATTCATGCTTTTGAGGCCAACAAGCCAAATACAAAGAGGCTACCAAATTCATGCTAAGATTGGCCAAAATAGCTATGGACAGAGCTAAATCATGGCAAAATAAGCTTACAAGCTTCACAAATCTAAGCTTAAAACATGCTAGAAAATAGGGCAAACAACCTAGACATGTTAAGGCATAAAAGGGCATTACAAGGCAACTATACTAAGCATGTATAGGAGACCAAAACCGACTTGAAAACATGTTATATCATGGCATAATAAACATGGAAAACAAGCCAAACATGCTCAACACACACTCAAACATGAAGCTCCTTAAGGAAGCAAGATTTGTCCTTTTTAAGGACATCAAGGAGAGGGGGGTGGCCCTCTCCTTCTTGAGACTTCAAGGCATGCTCTTCACCTGAAATCCCTCAAGATTTCAGTGGTGAAAAATCTAAGACAAAGTCTCGGATCTCTCCAAAAATAGCATAAAATGGGACCTTTTTCAAGGTCTAAAGGGGGTCAAACCTCCCCAAACCACAAAACACTCTTAATATACAATGAAGAGGGTTCAAAATCAGAACTTTTTTGTGTTATATGCTAAGCTCAAAAACTATTTTAAAGCAAGTAAAAATAGAGTGCAAAAAAGGGGAATAAAGGGTAGTTTTGCTTACCCTTGTAGCCTTCTTCACAAAGGTTGTGGTTGATGCTTCCTTGAGCTCAAAATCTGTCAAGAACCTCCAAGAACAGCCTCTAGAACCTCAGTTGCAAGGAGGAGGTGAAACACTAGGTGTTTTAGTGCAATAGTATGAACTAAAGCACCTAGTGTACTAAGAGAAAAAGAGAGATATGATATATGTATCTAACTTAACCCTAAAAACCAGAGCTCCAGCTCTCTAACAATGTCTAATGCTCTGAAAAATGCTAACCCTAAATCAAGAGGGAGAGCTTTCCTCTTATAGAACTTGTAAACTTACAAGCTAAGCAAACAAGACCTCATCCCTCCATACACGTGTATGGAGGGAAATAAATCTCAAAAAGGCATCTAAAAATATCTCGGAAAGCAAGTGCACGGTGGTCATTTGGGCAAATTGGTCATTCGCCCAAAATAGTGCCGCCAGGCACAAAATAGTGCCGGCAGGCACTATGTAGTGCAGTGACAACTCTGACCAGCCGGTGGCCTCTAGCCCGGCCGGTGGTGTGTAGGGATGCCTCACAAAGCATTCCACCCTTCCAAGGCAAAACACAAGTGTTTGGTGCAAAACCAAACACAAGCAGTCAAGTTCGGAGGTCTGAGGCGGTAGCGTGGCCGAGAACTCAAGAACTCCAAGCGAACACAAACATGGATAATCACCGAGTGTTCCAGCGGTGGCGTCCAAGTCTTGAGGGCGGTCAAAAATGGGGTGTCTATAGTTGCCCTCTTTGTGAGAACTTGAAAGTCATAACAATGACGGGAGTGAATGTCAAAGCCGAGACGACCCATTTTGACAAGGCGAAGACTTGGACAAACATACAAAACGCAAATGGTTGAACTCGCATAGGCGCCTCGTATCCCTTAAGGAATCAAACCGCGTAGTTCATGCGGGAGAGCACACATGCCAGGACAAGATATGCCCGTGGCGGGGCAAAATACTGGCTGAAAATGCAAGAAGCGAGCATAACTTATGATCATGCAAAAGAAAGCTGTAATGAAGCACACATGCGACAGTTATAAGCTAACATGCAATAGTCTACACTACAATGTAGAAAGGATGTAAGAGAATTATGCAATTCTCAAAACGTCTCACTCGGAGAGATACAATACCTGTGCGACTCGTCCGGTTCCACCGGCGGTAAATGAGACGTACATACAATATCGTGCTGAAAAGAAAGCAAACTTGACAGTACAATATGATTATCAACATGCATGTCATATGCAATGTGAATGCTGAATGATATGCAATATATACAAAACTATGTATAGATAATGCAAATGAAAATGTAGTGCAATTAAAACTAAATGCAAACTACATGCAGGGCAATTGAATCATGATTCAATCATGAGCGGTTCGAAACCACACAAATGACAAATAGATTGATGGAGGTGACAAGTCCGTCTCCCATAGAAACGATGTACGATCTATGAGTACTTCCATACGGACACAAGAACAAGTATTGGGTGGATTGACATAAGTGGGGTAACGACCGTGACGAAAGAACAATGATCCTAATCGGATGCAACAATTACACTACAATGTAATGGAAATGGATAAATGATACAATGGATATGGCGCGGGCCAAACCAAATCTTGCCTAGGAAAGGCATATGCGCATACAAACCATGTCTAACATGAGCGGTGCCGCTACCCTCAAAGCTCGGACACAAAAGCTCGACAATGTGTTTTGACACGAAAAATATGGGCACATACGGACCAAGCTCAACTTGGAAAGGCGCAAGCCATAGATGGAAGGAGATCACGGTGGATGCATGCAACTAAATGCAATGGAGGTGGATACAATGGATATGGCACGGGCCAAACCAAATCTTGCCTAGGAAAGGCATGTGCGCATACAAACCATGTCTAACACGGAAGCGGTGCCGCTACCCTCAAGGCTCGGACACAAAAGCTCGACAAGCGTAGCCGACACGAAAAATATGGGCACATACCGGACCAAGCTCAACTTGGAAAGGCGCAAGCCATAGATGGAGGTGATGCAATGGATGCACGCAAGCTAAATCACGAGATATGGATATTCTGAAAATGCATGACATATGCACTATCTTTGCAATGATGATGCATGACATATGCATGCGTGTTTTTTGTTTTTGAAATGCAATGCATGACATATGCAATATTTACAATGATGCATGACAATGCATGTTGATGCAATGGCTACGATTGCAATTTTCCCTATCTTACCAACCGGGCGATACACTAGGTTGGTTCAGTATCCAGAGTTGAGGCGTAGACACGCCGCCTCAACCTATGGGGCTTCCATACAGATTTCAAGCCGAGGGTTCATCCCCCTGGGTATTTAAACCAGACTTTAGTCTCGGAAATTCCGAACCTTTGCGTTCTAGGCATAAGCCGTTCAAACTCTAGTTTTCACCGTCCCAGTTGGTCTTCTAGGAACTCACCGCAAGCACAGACAGGTGGCTTGTGGTTGAGCGGAGGGAAACCCAGGTTTTCCGACTTCATTTATCCTTGAACGTGGCCTCGGAACCTCACCTCGGCGGAGAGGTGTGGAACCTCGGCTTAGACCTGGTTAGGTGCCCAGCATATTTCCCGAAATAAGAAACAGTGGCTGCTTTGATTTGACTTAGTCTTGGGGCATGCCGAGATCATTTGCTTGCATATGAAACTTGCTTGAAAGTGTATTCAGTGAACTTGCCATGTACTTGTAGGACTTGGACTTGCCTTAACCCCGACGTTCGAAGAACTAGGTGAGTGGCATTCTTAATAAAGCTATGTTGCTTTGACTTGATAGAAGTATTGTTTTGCCTTGTTTTGAAAAGTGATTGTAAGCATGAATGATTAATCCTATCTTGAGTATCAAACGTTATGTCTTGCTTTGATGACCATTCTGGAAGTCCGTATGTGCCAGGGGACTTTAAGCATTTGTGGCACTAGTCCGTATGTGCCAGGGGACTTTAAGCATTTGTGGCACTAGTCCGTACGTGCTAAGGGACTATAAGCATTTGTAGCACACTCTTGTCTTGCCTTGCCACTGACGGTTTTACCGCGTGGGTTTGCTTGTTCAGAATGTCATCTATCTTGTATTATATTGATGTTATTGAACATCCCTTGAAGCTTTGAAAGGTTTGAAAGACGGACTTGATATGTACTATGTATTGTTTTGTTAAAGACCTCGGTTATCATTCATGTAAACCCTTTATTGTTTATGCCATTCACTGAGTATCCAAGCTCACCCTCTCTATATATATATGTAGGTGATGAGCAGGGCGGCGGAGACGCCTAGATTTGTTTGCCGACGTGTTTGCCGACGTGTTTTGTATTTTGTTTTGCAACATCTTGAAGATCATGCTTCTTAGTTAGTTCATTGTATTTTGTATTGATGGCCGAGAAGCCTTTTTGTAACAACCCTCACTTTGAATCAGTCTTGCTTGCATGTATTTTGTATGACCTTGAATTGTCAAGTTTGTAATCTTGATACTTGCCTTGTTTTGCTTTGTTTTATTGTAAGTTGCTGGAATTCGTGTTTTGTTTGGAGGCGTGGCGAGGTATTCGGCATAGTTTGCCTTTGAGCCTTTGCGTTTTGGCGATTTTGGAACCTCGGCCGACCTCCATCTTCACCCGGCATGTTTGCCGAGATGTTACCTTTGGGCGAAGTGTGTATCGCCGAAATTGTGATGTTTTGTGCTTGTAATCTTTGTCCTTGGCGGTATGGCCTAGGCCGAGATGTGGTACACCCAGCCAAGGTGTGTACAGCTTAGTCAAGTGTCGTCCTCCTAACCTTTGTCTTTGTTGACTGTTGCGAAGTCTTGTCTTTGGCGAGGTCATTCTAACTGCGTGCTTAGCGCCAAGCGTGTTGTGTACGCTTTGTCGAGACTTGTCTTGTCTAGCGATCACCTTTCTAAGCGCACCAATCCGGTGATGCCACGTGTCAGTGAAGGCTATGACGGTAAACAGTGCCTATAATACATCATTGTGTAACTTTTGATTATGATTTGGTCTCAAATCTTTGTCTTGTTTAGAGAAGCTCTAGAACTTGGAGTTAGAATTTTAGTGTGAGAGTTGAGCTCGAGCTTGATCGTGGAAGATCGAACCGTTGGATTTCAGTTTGAGGTTAGATTCTTGTTCTACATCGATTGTTCTTATTGATCATCTAGATGCATTGCATGATTGGATCTGTTTTGCATGTCATGCATTGATTTGAACTTGGTTTTGAAAAGAAAAATGTTGTTCTTGTGTTCTTAAAGGAGAACCTTGTTTTGATCGAAAGTTTGGAACAAGAATCATGTTTTGTGTTTGTTCTTGCATAATTTTCTCGAATGAGTACCCTAGTCCACGTTTTTGAACTCTTAGCTTGAAAACCCCAGATTTCGTATATGTGAGTTGGATTTGACATGCATGATCTTGTTCTTCGTGCCCTTTGAAAGGAAACTTCGGGTTTTCCTAACTTTGCCTTGTTTTGGCTTCGAGTCCACACCTCGGCGGGGAGGTGTAGGACCTCGCTAGACTGGATGGTACCAGTGCACTTCCTGTGATGGGAAATAATGTTTTGATTCCTTGCATGTATGTGAAGCTTCGTTTTGAGAGTATGGTTTGCTATGTGATTGTAGGACTTTGATCTTTGCTTGAGCCTACACACGAAGACCGAGGTGAGTGGTGCTTTTAATAAAGCTATGTTATAAAGCTTTTGATAAATCTTGCTTGTTTCGCTTTGGTAAAAGTAATTGCTAAGCATGAATGATTAGCCTATTTTGATGTTTTGTATATGGGCTTGTTTTGATGGTATTCTTGAAAGTCCCTGTCTTTGGAGGACTCTAAACTTTAGCAAAGACTAGAGGAAAGGTAAGTATGAACCGTCTTGATGATGTCCTTGTAATGAGTTGAGCTTTGTTTGGTTTCTTTGGAAAGTCCCTTGCCTTTGGAGGACTCTAAACTTCGCGATACCATCTTGTTAAAAGGATACGGTCCTTTCTTTGGAAAGTCCCTTGCCTTTGGAGGACTCTAAACTTCATGATACCATCTTGTTAAAAGGATACGGTCCTTTCTTTGGAAAGTCCCTTACCTTTGGAGGACTCTAAACTTTGCAGTCGCAAGACATCTTGTTAAAAGGATACGGTCCTATCTTGCTAAGATAAATGTTAAAGCAGACTCACGGGCCTAAGTAACACAAGTCCCTTGTGCTAGAGGACTTTAAACTTTTGTAGCACCACTTGGTGAAAAAAAGACTCACGGGCCTAAGTCACAAACTTCGGTGAAAAAAGGGCTACGGGCCTAAGTCATATAAGCTTGATATGTTTAGTCTTGAAGATTACCTCGGCTACTCCTTGTGCTATCTCGGCAAATGTTTTGACTTGTAAGACTTGTTGGATGAATACCGTTCATCACTTGATTCGATACAACTTGATTTGTCTTGTTTTGGAAGGAACCTCGGCTACTACTTGTTTAATCTTTGTATTGCTTTATGCGGTAGGATTTGGAGATGAATACGGTTCATCTCTTGTTGCAGTGCGACTTGATATTCTTCGCTTGGCAGGAACCTCGGCTATTGTTTGAATGGTTTTGATATGCTTTGTTTTGGCGGACTCGGCTATTATTCATGCAAACCTTTATTTCTAGTACCATTCATCGAGTTTCCAAGCTCACCCCTCTCTATATATATGTAGGTGATGAGCGGGACGGCGGCGCGCCTAGAAGTATTTGTACAGCTTGTTTTGGGATTTTTGTTATGCCGACTTGACTTGCTTACATCTACTGTTTTGTGATTACCTCGGCATATGTGTTACTTGATTCTTGAAAATCATGCTTCTTTGCTCGTAACTTGTATTTGTATTTGTATATGTCGGTGAGAAGCCTTTTGATCGAGGATGTAACTTGTATTTGTTTTGTTATCTGCCGAGGTGCGATTACATTATGTATGCATTTACATTTGATCTATGCCTGACTCTCAAGGACCATTTGTATTTAGTTTATTCGCTCGCATATGTGAGCCCCTATGATTACTCGATGTGTGTGAAATTTTGTAAGCCGGCCTTTGGTAATTACGGATTCTTGGCCATCTCGGCACTTGACCTACTAGGGGCGAGGTTGGGGTTAATGACAGTGGTATCGAGCACAAGTTCCTCATAGTGCGTTGATTCACACTCGAGTCCTAAAGAGCATAGGATTCCATTTAGAAAGATGCTAGGGTTGCATCATATTGCTTGCTATTTGAACAAGGTGTGCATTGTCTTGACTTGTAATTGTTACTTACTGCGGAGTTATTTGTTTACTTGCTTTAAAGTCACACTTTGTATACTCATAGTATCATGAGGAGAGGTAGACCTCCACTTGCCGAGATCGGTCGAAGGCAGATTGGACAGAATGGAAAGATTAATGGAAGGATTGACCCGTGAGTTAAGGCAAATAAGACAGTGATGCGCTAGTACTACATCGACCCGAAAGCGGGGCGAATGGCGAAATGTAGTCCCTCCTCCACCTCCCGATGCCACAAGTCGCTCCACAGCCCGGCCTTATATGGAGATGGCACAATAGCTTTGATCGGGGAGTTCAAGAAGATGAGACCACCAAGGTTTTACGGAGGTATTGAGCCAATGAAGGCCGAGGCATGGGTTTTGGAAATGGAGCTGTTTGAGATTTTCCCAAGACCGATGTTGAAGGTGACTTTATTGCATTCACCACGGACGGCGATGCTCGGAGATGGTGGATGATGACCAAGAAACTAACCTGGTTTAACACGGCAAGGTTTTTGGAACTATTTTACAAGAAGCATTTTCCTCGGCGTTGAATCGCAAGGCTACCGAATTTCAGACTTTGGCGAAAGCGGTCGAGCGATGGCGGAATATGATCGCGCTTTTCTTGAATTAGTAAGGTTTGTACCTCACATGATCAATGATGAATACATGAAGGCTAGGAAGTTTGAAAGTGGGCCGCGGACCGATTCAAGACCGGGTTAGCTTTCGATATGCCGACCTATGCGAAATCTTGAACAAAGCCGTTTTGGCGAAACCAACGAGCAGTACCGAACTTCGGGAGAATCGGCGGAAGAGAGAACCATGACAATCACCGAACAGTTGAACACCAATAAGAAGATGAACAAGAGGCGGTCTTGGTTATCCGAAGCGGGAAGGCAATACTAAGCCGACATGTTCAGATTGTGGGAAGCAACATTTTGGGGTTTGTCGTCGGACATCGGTGCTTGCTATGAATGTGGAGAAGTGGGTCATTTTGTGAGAGATTGTCCTAAGACAAAGGTGAAACCAAAGAAGAAAGGTGAGAATACCTCAGTGCGGTTCAAAAGAATAATCTTTGGGAAAGGACAGGATGAGGCGGGCGAGTATTTGCACTAGTGCGGGGATACTCGAATCTTTGAGGCGGTGGTGTCGGTATACTTCTAATTTGCTCGAAATGCTTATGTGTTAGTTGATTCTGACTCTCGCACTCGTTTGTTTCTACTAAGTTTGCCGAGAAGATTAATAGGAAATTAGAATCTCTTGATTATGTGCTATCTGTGTCTACTCTGTCAGGAGATCCATGATTGTTGCATCCATTTATAGAGCATGTGTTGTCGTCATTGAGCATGTTGAGCGCTAGTTGATTTAATGCCCTTGAATATAGATCAATTCGATGTTATATTGGGAATGGATTGGTTAGTAGCAAACCACGCACTCATTGATTGTGTTTGAAGAGTGTCACATTGAAACCCCCAAACCTAGCGAAGTTATTTTTCAGGGTAAAGGAGTAATTCCCCCTTATTTAATCTCATCCATGAAGGCACGTAAGTTGATCCAAAAAATTTGTAAGGGTTATTTGTGTAGTATATTGAAAGATCGGGATGGAAATGTTAGTTTAGCCGACATCGAGTTGTTCATGAGTTCGCCGACGTCTTTCCTAATGATTTACGGCCATTTGGTCGATAGAGAAATAGAGTTCTTTGTTGATGTTATATCGGGAACACAGTAGATCTCCAAAACACCATATAGAATGGCCCGGCCGAACTTAGAGAATTGAAACTACAATTGCAAGAGTTGTTGGACAAGGGATTTATTAGGCGAGCACATCACCATGGGGAGCACTGTGTTATTTGTTAAGAAGAAGGATGGCACACTTCGCCTTTGTATTGATTATAGAGAACTCAATAAGGTCACCATTAAGAATAAGTACCCATTACCTAGGATTGATGATTTACTTGATCGATTACAAGGAGCACGAGTCTTTTCCAAGATTGACCTTAGGTCGGGCTACCATCGGCTTAAGGTTAAGGCGAGAGGATGTTGAGAAGCGCCTTCGGACTAGATATGGCCACTCTGAATTTTTAGTGATGCCTTCGGATTGACCAATGCCCTCTTTGCATTTATGGATTTAATGAACGAGTCTTCAAGCCCCACTTAGATGAGTTTGTGGTCGTCTTCATCGATGATATATTGATTTATTCCAAGAGTGAAGTTGAACATGAAAACCATCGAGAATTTCTTCTGAGATATTGAGAGACCGGAAGCTGTATGCTAAATTTAACAAGTGTGAGTTTTGGCTTTCTACTATTTCATTTACGGGTCATGTAATAAATGAAGAAGGTATTTCAGTTGATCCGAGCAAAATAGAAGCCGTGGTAAATTGGCGAGGCCGACCAATGTGTCCGAGGTTCAAGTTTTCGGGTTTGGCGGTTACTCTGAGGAAGTTCGTAAAGAATTCTCGTGATTGCAACTCCATTGACACAATTGACTAGGAAGGAGCACCGTATGAATGGTGAAGATCGGGAGTCGACTTTTCAGGAACTAAAGGCGAGGTTGGTTCTGACAAGATCTTGGTACTTCCATCGGTAATGAGGAGTTTCATGTTTCTGATGATCGTCGCATAAGGGTTTGGGTTGTGTATTAATGCAAGGAGGTAAGGTTATAGCATATGCATCTCGTCAATTGAAGCCACATGAGAAGAACTATCCTACCCATGACTTGGAGCTAGCGTAGTGGTATTTGCTTTGAAGATTTGGCGTCATTACTTGTATGGAGCTTCTTGTCGGGTTTCTGAGATCATCGAGCTTGAAGTATCTATTCACTCGTAAGAATTGAACTTGAGACAAAGAAGATGGCTCGAGTTGTTGAAGGACTACGATATCTTGATTCAATATCACCTGAGGAAAAGCCAACAGTGGCGGCCTTCTGAAAATCGGTTGGAAATTTGGCATGCCTAACATTGATTTCGGTAACCAACCATTGTTGAAGAAGTAAAGGCAAGACAAATGGAGGATGAATTCTTGAAAAAGTAGACGATGAGATTGTTACCAAGCCGAGATCCGGGTACACCTTTGAAAACCAAGTGCTTAAGTTTGAAGGAAATTGTGTGTGGCCGATGTTAGAGTTTGAAAAGGAAGATTTTCTTTGGAAGCCCATAATTCCAAGTTCTTTGTTCATCCAGAAATACCAAGATGTACCATGATGTAAAAGCAGATGTTTTGGTGGCCAAACATGAAGAGAGATAGCGAATTTGTGTCGGTGTTTGCATTGCGGCAAGTAAAAGCGAGAACATCGAGAGACCGGCAGGACTTCTACAACCTTTGCCGATCACGAGTGGAAGTGGGAACACATCTCTATGGATTTTGTGGTTGGACTGCCGAGAACACGAAAGGTATGGATTCGATTTGGGTTGTGGTAGATAGACTAACCAAGTCGACACACTTTTGCTGTTAAGACTACTTTCAACGCCGATCAACTTGCCCTACTTTATGTGAATGAGATTGTTAGACTTCATGGAGTGCCGATGTCAATAGTGTCGGACAGAGATCCTAAATTTGTTTCAGTTTTGGCGAGTCTCTGAAGAGCCTTTGGAGCCGGCGAGATTTAGCATGACTTTTCATCCCAGACGGATGGGCAAGCGAAAGAACGATTGAGACACTTGAAGATATGCTTAGACTACGTGTATTGGATTTCCAAGGAAATTGGGGAATGCATTTGCCATTAGTGGAATTAAACACAACAACGACTATCACGCGAGTATTGGTATGGCACCGTATGAAGCTCTATATGGAAGAAAATGCACATAGCCGATATGTTGGACCGAAGTCGGAGATAAGGCTCTGCTTGGTCCCGAACTCATTCAAGTAACAACAGAGAAGATTAAACTTATTCAGCAGAGGATTAAAACTGGCCAGAGCCGACAAAAGAGTTATCTTGAGCCGAGAGAAGAAATGAGCTAGAATTCGAAGTTGGGGATCACGTATTCCTAAAGGTTTCACCAATGAAAGGAGTTTCCAGATTTGGGAAGAGAGGTAAGTTAGCACCCGTTATATTGGCCCATTTGAAGTCCTTGACAAGGTTAACTCCGTTGCCTACAGACTTGCTTTGCCACGTAATTGAGCCAAGTCCATAACGTGTTTCATGTTTCGATGTTAAGGAAGTATATTCGGATCCACTGCATGTAATTAAGCATTCGAATCGGGTTAATGAGAATTTGGGCTATGAAGAGAAGCCGACGTCTATTGTGATGCACAAGTTAAGCAATTGAGAAACAAGTCGATACCAATGGTAAAGGTGGAATGGAAAGAGCACTATGGCAAGGACGCCACATGGGAAATGGAAGAGGAAATGAGAATTCGACATCGAGAGTTATTCTTGGACCAAGGTATAGTAAGTTTGGGGTCCAAACTTCCTTAAGGGGGGTAGGATGTAACAACCCTCACTTTGAATCAGTCTTGCTTGCATGTATTTTGTATGACCTTGAATTGTCAAGTTTGTAATCTTGATACTTGCCTTGTTTTGCTTTGTTTTATTGTAAGTCGCTGGAATTCGTGTTTTGTTTGGAGCGTAGCCGAGGTCAGCTCAGCATAGTTTGCCTTTGAGCCTTTGCGTTTTGAGCAGCTTTTGGAACCTCGGCCGACCTCCATCTTCACCCGGCATGTTTGCCGAGATGTTACCTTTTGGGTCAAGTGTATCGCCGAAATTTGTGATGTTTTGTGCTTGTAATCTTTGTCCTTAAGGTATGGCCTAGGCCGAGATGTGGTACACCTGTGCCAAGGTGTGGCACGCCTTAGTCAAGTGTCGCCCTCCCTAACCTTTGTCTTTGTTGACTGTTGTCAAGTCTTGTCTTTGGCCGAGGTCATTCTAGCTCAAGGTGCTTAGCCGCCAAGCGTGTTGTGTACGCTTTGTCGAGACTTGTCTTGTCTAGCGATCACCTTTCTAATCGCACCAATCCGGTGATGCCACGTGTCCGAATGAAGGCTATGACAAATGATGTGCCTATAATACATCATTGTGTAACTTTTGATTATGATTTGGTCTCAAATCTTTGTCTTGTTTAGAGAGAGAAGCTCTAGAACTTGGAGTTAGAATTTTAGTGTGAGAGTTGAGCTGAGCTTGATCGTGGAAGATCGAACCGTTGATTTCAGCTTTTGAGGTTAGATTCTTGTTCTACATCGATTGTTCTTATTGATCATCTAGATGCATTGCATGATTGGATCTGCTTTTGCATGTCATGCATTGATTTGAACTTGGTTTTGAAAGAGAAAATGTTGTTCTTGTGTTCTTAAAGGAGAACCTTGTTTTGATCCGAAAGTTTGGAACAAGAATCATGTTTTGTGTTTGTTCTTGCATAATTTTCTCGAATGAGTACCCTAGTCCACGTTTTTGAACTCTTAGCTTGAAAACCCCAGATTTCAGATATGTGAGTTGGATTTCAAAGATGCATGATCTTGTTCTTCGTGCCCTTTGAAAGGAAACTGTGTTTTCCTAACTTTGCCTTGTTTTGCTTTTCGAGTCCACACCTCGGGGAGGTGTAGGACCTCGGCTAGACCTGGATGGTACCAGTGCACTTCCTGTGATGGGAAATAATGTTTTGATTCCTTGCATGTATGTGAAGCCTGCTTTTGAGAGTATGGTTTGCTATGTGATTGTAGGACTTTGATCTTTGCTTGAGCCTACACACGAAGACCGAGGTGAGTGGTGCTTTTAATAAAGCTATGTTATAAAGCTTTTGATAAATCTTGCTTGTTTCGCTTTGGTAAAAGTAATTGCTAAGCATGAATGATTAGCCTATTTTGATGTTTTGTATATGGGCTTGTTTTGATGGTATTCTTGAAAGTCCCTGTCTTTGGAGGACTCTAAACTTTAGCAAAGACTAGAGGAAAGGTAAGTATGAACTTCGTCTTGATGATGTCCTTGTAATGAGTTGAGCTTTGTTTGGTTTCTTTGGAAAGTCCCTTACCGGAGGACTCTAAACTTTCGCAGACCATCTTGTTAAAAGGATACGGTCCTTTCTTTGGAAAGTCCCTTGCCTTTGGAGGACTCTAAACTTTCGCGTACCATCTTGTTAAAAGGATACGGTCCTTTCTTTGGAAAGTCCTTGCACCGGAGGACTCTAAACTTTCGCGGACATCTTGTTAAAAAGGATACGGTCCTATCTTGCTAAGATAAATGTTAAAAGCGGCATTGCCTAAGTAACACAAGTCCCTTGTGCTAGAGGACTTTAAACTTTTGTAGCACCACTTGGTGAAAAAGGGCTACGGGCCTAAGTCACAAAATTCTGTGAAAAAAGGCGACGGGCCTAAGCCATATAAGCTTGATATGTTTTGTCTTGAAGATTACCTCGCTACTACTTGTGCTATCTCGGCAAATGTTTTGACTTGTAAGACTTGTTGGATGAATACGGTTCATCACTTGATTCGATACAACTTGATTTGTCTTGTTTTGGAAGGAACCTCGGCTACTACTTGTTTAATCTTTGTATTGCTTTGTGCGGTAGGATTTGACAGATGAATACGGTTCATCTCTTGTTGCAGTACGACTTGATATTCTTCGCTTGGCGGGAACCTCGCTATTGTTTGAATGGTTTTGATATGCTTTGTTTTGGCGGACTCGCTATTATTCATGCAAACCTTTATTTCTAGTACCATTCATCGAGTTTCCAAGCTCACCCTCTCTATATATATGTAGGTGATGAGCGTGACGGCGACGCCTAGAAGTATTTGTCTGACTTGTTTTGGGATTTTTGTTATGCCGACTTGACTTGCTTACATCGTTTGTTTTGTGATTACCTCGGCATATGTGTTACTTGCAGATTCTTGAAAATCATGCTTCTTTGCTCAGAATCAACAGTATTTGTATATGTAAATTTGAGAAGCCTTTTGATCGAGGATGTAACTTGTATTTGTTTTGTTATCCGCCGAGGTGCGCTCATATGTATGCATTTACATTTGATCTATGCACAGCTCTCAAGGACCATTTGTATTTAGTTTATTCGCTTCCGCATATGTGAGCCCCTATGATTACTCTGATGTGTGTGAAATTTTGTAAGCCGGCCTTTGGTAATTACGGATTTCTGGCCATCTCGGCACCCAGCCTACTAGGGGCAGGTTGGGGTCGTGACACTTTTGGTCAAGATGTAATTTTTGTACTCGATTTGATGTATCTGAACTATTGAAAGATGTATGTCATTTCATTTGAATTAAGCACTGCTCTCATGGACCACTGGTAATCTAATTTTATTTGCTTCCGCATTTGTAAGCCCCATATATTTACTCTGATTTGTGTGTGAATTCTTGTAAGAGGCCTTTGGTAACCTCGGGTTACTGGCCATCTCGGCGCCGACCTTCTAGGGGCGGGTTGGGGTCGTGACATGCAGGTAGCGTGACACCTCCAAGGACATAGCTTGGAAGGCTAGAGGCAGACATCATTTTTATTGTCCTATTCTTTTGATGTATTATATGTAGATTTAAGTCAAGGGCTTAATGTGTAATTGAGCTAGTACTCTCTTTTGTAACCAAGTGTTAACTTGGAAAGATGTAAGCCCCTAGGGCATTAGCTTTTGTTGTTAATATGTAATATCTTTTGTAATGAAGTACTTTGATGAATAGAAACTGTTAGTCTTTCTTATATCAATGCAGGTTTATATTGATGCGTTTAGTATTATTTTTTAGGACGTTACAATAATAATTAAACACTTAAATGTAAATTTGAACATATAGAAAAAAAAATTGAACAGATAAATTAAGGAGTGAAATTGAAAACAAAACGTCTTTCAAAACAAATAAAGAGGCTTCTCACCTAATTATTTTACTCAATTCTGCAGAGGACCATCAGAGGAGAAGACTCCATTGATCCAGCTCTTTATGGACAGTTTTTTTTTCTTCAATAGCACAGATCCAATTTCCCCTCATTCTTTTTTTTTTAAGTTGTTGATCTTTGTTGTTGTTGTTTGATGAAACAAATTGCAATAGATAGTTGTTAATGAACCAAAAAAATTAAAAATTAAGCAGATAGAAATAATAATAAAAAATAGAACATATATATATATACTAGATTATATTTGAGAAAAACTTTCAACAGATAGAGAGAAAGAACAAGGGAGAGAGAAAGAAAGATTGCAACAGATCCTGGTTTAGTGTATTTGAACAGATAATAAAATTGAACAGATAGAAATAAATTGAAGATTGTGACTGGTTTGTTGAACGGATAAGAAATTTTGGATAGCTAATTGAACAGATAAGAGATTAAAATTGAACAGATAATAAAAGCTAGACAAAAAATTGAACAGATAGTCAAGATTTTTGAATATATAGACAAAAAAATAATAATTAAACACTTAAATGTAAATTTGAACATATAGAAAAAAAAATTGAACGGATAAATTAAGGAGTAAAATGGAAAACAAAACGTCTTTCAAAACAAATAAAAAGGCTTCTCACCAAATTATTTTAGTCAATGCCTACAGAGCACCATCGGAGGAGAAGACTGCATTGATCCAGCTCCTTATGCACAGTTTTTTTTTTCAAGCGCATAGATCCAATTTCTCCTCCTTTTTTTTTTTTTTTGAGTTGTTGATCTTTGTTGTTGTTGTATGATGAAACAAATTACAACAGATAGTTGTTAATGATCCAAAAAAAAATTAAAAATTATGCAGATAGAAATAATAATAAAAAATAGAACAGATATATATATACTAGATTATATTTGAGAAAGAATTTCAACAGATAGAGAGAAAGAACAAGAGAGAGAGAAAGAAAGATTGCAACAGATCCTAGTTTGGGGTATTTCAACAGATAATAAAATTGAACAGATAGAAATAAATTGAAGATTATGACTGGTTTGCTGAACAGATAAGAAATTTTGGATAGATATTTGAACAGAGAAGAGATTAATATTGAACTGATAATAAAATCTAGACAAATTTTTGAACAGATAGGGGTAAAAAATTGAACAGATAGTCAAGATTTTTGAATATGTTGACAAAAAAATAATAATTAAGTACTTAAATGTGAATTTGACCATATAGAAAAAAAAAATTGAACAGATAAATTAATGAGTAAAATTGAAAACAAAACGTCTTTCAAAACAAATAAAAAGACTTCTCACCAAATTATTTTACTCAATGCCTGCAGAGGACCGTCGGAGGAGAAGACTCCATTGATCCAGCTCCTTATGGACAGTTTTTTTTCTTCAAGCGCACAGATCCAATTTCCCCTCCTTTTTTTTTTTAAGTTGTTGATTTTTGTTGTTGTTGTATGATGAAACAAATTACAACAAATATTTGCTAATAAACCAAACAAAAATTAAAAATTAAGCAGGTAGAAATAATAATAAAAAATAGAACAGATATATAGATATACTGGATTATATTTGAGAAAGAATTTCAACAGATAGAGAGAAAGAAATAGAGAGAGGAAGAAAGATTGCAACAGATCCTAGTTTGGTGTATTTGAACAGATAATAAAATTGAACAGATAGAAATAAATTAAAGATTGTGACTGGTTTTTTGAACGGATAAGGAATTTTGTATAGATGTTTGAACAGATAAGAGATTAAAATTGAACTGATAATAAAATCTAGACAAAAATTTGAACAGATAGGGAATAAAATTGAACAGATAGTCAAGATTTTTGAATATATAGACAAAAAAATAATAATTAAACACTTAAATGTAAAATTGAATATATAGAAAAAAAAATTGAACAGATAAATTAAGGAGTAAAATTGAAAACAAAACGTCTTTCAAAACAAATAAAGAGACTTCTCACCTAATTATTTTATTCAATTCCTGCAGAGGACCATCGGAGGAGAAGACTCCATTGATCCAGCTCCTTATGGACAGTTTTTTTTTATTCAAGCGCACAGATCTAATTTCACCTCTTCTTTTTTTTCTTTTAAGTTGTTGATCTTTGTTGTTGTTATATAATGAAACAAATTACAACAGATAGTTGTTAATGAACCAAAAAAATATTAAAAATTACGCAGATAGAAATAATAATAAAAAATAGAACAGATATATATATACTGGATTATATTTGAGAAAGAATTTCAATAGATAGAGAGAAAGAACAAGAGAGAGAGAAAGAATGATTGCAACAGATCCTAGTTTGGGGTATTTCAACAGATAATAAAATTGAACAAATAGAAATAAATTGAAGATTATGACTGGTTTGTTGAACAGATAGGAAATTTTGGATAGATATTTGAACAGATAAGAGATTAAAATTGAACTGACAATAAAATCTAGACAAAAATTTGAACAGATAGGGGTAAAAAATTGAACAGATAGTCAAGATTTTTGAATATGTTGACAAAAAAATAATAATTAAGCACTTAAATGTGAATTTGACCATATAGAAAAAAAAATTGAACAGATAAATTAAGGAGCAAATTAAAAACAAAACGTCTTTCAAAACAAATAAAAAGACTTCTCACCAAATTATTTTACTTAATGCCTGCAAACGACCGTTGGAGGAGAAGACTCCGTTGATCCAGCTCCTTATGGACAGTTTTTTTCTTCAAGCGCACAGTTCCAATTTCCCCACCCTCTTTTTTTTCTTCAGTTGTTAATCTTTGTTGTTGTTGTATGATGAAACAAATTGCAACAGATAGTTGTAAATGAACCAACCAAAAATTCAAAATTAAGCAGATAGAAATAATAATAAAAAATAGAAACGATTATATATATATCTTTGGATTATATCGAGAAATAATTTCAACAGATAGAGAGAAAGAACAAGGAGAGATAAAGAAAGATTACAGATCTGGTTTGGTGTATTTCTGAGATAATAAAATTGAACAGATAGAAATAAATTGAAGATTGTGACTAGTTTGTTGAACGGATAAAAAATTTTGGATAGATGTTTGAACAGATAAGAGATTAAAATTGAACTGATAATAAAATCTAGACAAAAATTTGCACAGATAGGGAATAAAATTGAACAGATAGTCAAGATTTTTGAATATATAGACAAAAAATAATAATTAAACACTTAAATGTAAATTTGAACATATAGAAAAAAAATTAAACAGATAAATTAAGAAGTAAAATTGAAAACAAAACGTCTTTCAAAACAAATAAAAAGGCTTCTCACCTAATTATTTTACTCAATTCCTACAGAGGACCATCGGAGGAGAAGACTCCATTGATCCAGCTCCTTATGGACAGTTCTTTTTCTTCAAGCGCACAGATTCAATTTCGCTTCCTTTTTTTTTTTTCTTTTAAGTTGTTGATCTTTGTTGTTGTTGTATAATGAAACAAATTCCAACAGATTGTTGTTAATGAACCGAAAAAAATTAAAAATTAAGCAAATAGAAATATTAATTAAAAGTAGAACATATATATATATATATACTGGATTTTATTTGAGAAAGAATTTCAACAGATAGAGAGAAAGAACAAGAGAGAGAGAAAGAAAGATTGTAGCAGATCCTAGGTTGGTATATTTCAACAGATAATAAAATTCAACAGATAGAAATAAATTGATGTAACGCCCCCAAAATAATAACAGAAAACCCATCCGTTCATACATACATTGCTACAAGGGATAAACATCTTTACATGTTAATCAACAGAATTAAACGCCCCATGGGCTTACATCTTTCCAAGCTAACACTTGGTTACAAACAGAAGAGTACTAACTCAAATACATGAAAAGCCCTTGGCTTGAAATTACATGTAATTAAAACAAAATACAGTCAAAATCCCAGTCATCTGCCTGCCTCTAGCCTCTCAAGCGATATCCTTGGAGGTGGCGTGCTCCCTGTACCTGAAAATGGTGTCCCATATAGGGTGAGCCACAGCCCAGTAGAAATACACTAAACCACTTTCATTCTTTACTTATGACACACATGTTGGTGTTGTATCAACTTAACATAGAAACATTTTCTATACTTCACAATTGATAACGATATACATTTTAGTGCTATATCAAATCAATCCATACACTTCCGTACTTCCCAAAACAATAATGATATACATTTTAGTGCTATATCATATCAACAAACAACACTTCAACACATCTCCATGGAAAAGCATATGAGCTATTTCCAATATTTCTCCATGGACAAGCATATAAGCTACATCCAATATTTTTCAATGGCCTAGAGGTACATCCCCCATCTTCCCCTTGCCATCAGATTAACCGGTTTTGAGGTACATCCCCCATCTTCCCTAAACCGTGAGTACATCCCCTATCTCCTCCCATACACAAACACAAACAATGCATATAAACACATAACCACATACGCATTCAATCAATACATAAAGTTAATGTATTCGATCACTCGTCATACTCTATGACATTTCCACTCGATTAGGTTTAGTTTGCCTAATCAGCATGCATTGTCTACAACAATCAACACTACCCTCCACCGGTAGCCAAAGCAGTTATTTCTAAACAAGAAATAAATGCACAAATGGATAATATAACCATATTTCAATCGGTGAGTAATACATGATTCAACTACACCCTTTAACCCCATTACATTCTCAATTTCCACATATTCAATCCAATTCCTCATTCTCTTTAATTAATTATATACATTAATTAATTAAACCAATTAGGGCAAATTACCATAATTCACAAAACAACCCTAAGGCTCCATTTTCATTTACAATCCGTCATTTACTCCCTTTCCTATGCCAATCATGCATACAGGCTCATTTCTAAACAAAACCCCAACTTTTGTAAAATTGCACAAAAGGCCCCAAAGTTTCTCAAAAATTACGCAACAACCCCCAACATATCCAAATGCTAAAATTTAAAGACAAAGACCATAAGGAGGAGTAGGATATCCCTACCTCGAAATTCGAGCCCAAACGGAGATGAAGACCAAAACCCAAAGTGCTCCAAATCCCAACTTTTTCAGATTAAAACGAAGATCTCAACACCCTCTATCTTATTAACAAAGGACTCAGGATAGATCTACACTAGAGGGAGGTGAAATCCTAGAGAGAATATGTGTTTAGAGAGAGAGGGAGTCGGCTGCTAAGGTTTCAAAAGGAGAGAAGAAGAAAAAATGAAGTTCTCCCCGCTGCTGCCTACTGATATACACCAGGCTCGCTCGAGCGAAGACCCGGTCGCTCGAGCGACCAGACACAGAAAACATCCAACACCGCCTCAAAAGCTCCCTTCGCTCGAGCCAAGAAATCCTCGCTCGAGCCAACCACCGACCCAGAAGCTCGCTCGAGCGAAGAAAAGCTCGCTCGAGCCAGCAATGCAAGCCTTCAGTTGCTGTTGACGCAACAGCCTTGACGGACGCTTCGGCGGCGAAGAAACAAAGCTCAGGTCGACTTAGACGCGATCGCCGCTCGGCAGCGCCACTGGCTCGACCCACGGACACAGAAACCACGCCGCTCGGCGACCAACTCGCTTTCGGCGAAGGAGCAAAATTCAGGCACCAACACTTAGCTCCAAACACAACCAAGCCAAAACGAACCGCCCAACACGTCCTATAACCCAAATACAAAGTCTAAAGGACGCAACCAAGGTTCAAACAACCTCTAACACCCACGGACATAAGTCCGAATCATCAGACACCAAGGGTAAACCCGGATCGCTATAACCTCCCCTTAAAGAATTTCGTCCCGAAATTAAGGTCACGCCAACACGAAGGCCAGCCGACTACCAACCCTCAATACAAAGAAATCAATCCCTCAAGAAGTTCTATTCATCGCACACTAGGAAAGGACTAGCGAGGACACATGCCCCAACAGAAGACAACACCCCGGCATACGAAACTTCAACAAAACCCAATCTCTTCCGAGATAAACCACCAAAACAACCGACTAGCTCTCGAAGCTAAGTCACTACTCAACAACTCAACAACCACAATACTGAATGGAACAATTAACATATCGGTTTGTCTGAGCACATAAAAATTTCTCTGGTTCAAAAAGCATTTTCAGAAAAATAATCAAACTTTGAAATTTATAAAAAATTTTGAAATCTAGTTTTTGCACTTCCTATGCGAATTTCCAGAGTTTTGTAAACATTTTTCAAAAACATGATGCTGCTCGCAACCCAATCATTTTCATCTGATTTAGCCAATCAGACCCACTACTGGTTACCCCGTCCCTATTCAAGAGACAATTCACATATATATATATATATATATATGCCACCACACGCATCTATAACATGCATTTCTACCACACATTTAACATATACGATGCTAAATACAACTACATGCTCATGGTATAACCCACAGTATGACCATAAACCACAATACCTATAATATGCACACCACATTAAAGATATAATATATACGCAAATGCCCATAATGGCTCCAGAGATTCCTCTCCCACTCCAGTGGCTTCGCTACCCCACTGTGTTGCACAACACCTCAACAAATGGAAAGGTCTAATCACATAGACCCAAGATCAATAACAATAGTAATGCACATACTATCACTACAGCGTTCTGAAACGTCCTCTACACCACGACTGCTAACCATATGCTAACCGGTGTCCAACACTTGACACTCCAAGCAAGTCACAATAAGGCCAATTCACGGAATGACGCGATATTCCCAACAACACATTCACAGAGAGAGACTCTAACACCGGAAGTCCCAACCACGTAACATCCCAACGGATAACAAAGATACACCCTCGTGCCTCGCCACGCACAAGTAGGAACCAAACAAACCGAATCGATTACATCGAGTGTCTCAATCACTCTTCACAACCTTACCACCTCACTTGTGTTACCACTATCTGACCTGGACGACGGACACCTATGTCCAACTCCTTTCTAGATTTATCCACCCAAACACAACATATCGACCACTCATCATCATGCATCACACCGTGCAAAGCTCCCTCATTTAGAGGTCTCACCCTCCACCTCGAGAGTACAACCCTGACACCCAATCTCCGTGCCAAACCACTAGCCAATGCTATCGCCCGACAACCACCATGGACTAACCCAGCCTTAACATACGCCGCCAACTAGGCTTTCACTATTCACCATTCTAACCTCTCGGAAGAGTACAAGTTCTCACCCCCCCTCGTCATTAAGACATTCCTGGGTCTGCCAATCTCACACCACTGTGACTCTATCCACGGGTCACACCTCAACTACGGGTTATACACCCAATCAACCCTTCTAACAATACCTCCTGACTTGGTCAAAACTAAGGTACAAATCTATCACCCTCGATTCACATAAAGAACTTAGGAAACTCTTATTTCCCCTTTGCCCAACACATAGCACCGACTACTCACCACATACCACTCCTAGCATACTTGACTACCCGGTGAATCTGAGGGACTAACATCCCTCACTCAAAACAACCATACTAGTGTACCTACAATCTCGGTAATGCTAACCGCCACGAAAGTACCGATCTAACCCTGACAAAATCAGAAATGGGTTACACACTTGGCAAGTGAAACAGCTCTCGCCCCACCAGTGCCTTGACTAACACACACACCCCTCGGTGGTTCACAACTTTTGAAAACATGGCTCCTTAGCCCCTACTTTGCCCAAATCGGGTTTTCACGCAGGAAATGTATTAACTACCCACCCTTTCGGTCTCACCCCAACTCGTCATTAATAACACTCTTGAGCTGTAACACGTTCACATGCATCCAGTCCAGGGAAATCAACAAACAGAGCAGTGAAACAAATAGTTCAAGTGTTTCAACATTCCCAACCACTTGGGTTATACAACAAACCTCCAACACACGGGTTACACAACCAAACCCAAAGATTACAAAACGATAAACCACGGATTACAAAAGCGGATCGGTCAAAGCAGAACCAATCCTCGGTATTACCACCACTATCGCCCTCATTTGGACCGACAAAATTGGTCATCTCCAAACACAAGATAACCTACGAGTTCTGAGCCACGGACAAGTACTACCAACGTGCCCCCCTCTGGCCACACCGAGAACAACTATCAACCTCCCCAACTGGAACTTGGAAACTCGACTCTCCCGAGGCCCTCGGAATCTGGCCTGCTAGTCCCTCAAAATGATACTGCCCCTGCCTAGTCGAAAGGAACTGAGCCTGACTAGGCTGTAAGGTCCCTAAAGAAGCCCCCTGCCGAGTACAAAAACGTCGAAGATGGCCCGGCTGCTTACACACCCAACAAGTAAACGGCTCCCGGGTACGAGCTTGGTTCGAAGTCTGACCTGACGAAGGCTCCAACAATTGCCTCCCCACTGAACTTTCAGTCGGCGTAAAACCCGGCTGATTAGACAATCCTGATGGTACAACTACTGGTTGGACTGCTAACCTTGCCCCCCTCCTCTGTGGGCAAACCGAAACCTTGTGGCCCCGCAGACCACATCTGAAACAAATAACACCCCTCTGTTCGCTTGCTCCCAAACCCAAATCCGTCACTGGAAGAGTAGTTCTAGCCCAACCTCCCTGCTGCAGGTCTAAACCCCTCTGCCTCTTCAAAGGCCTACCAACACCCCGAGTCACCGGAGTCGCCGAAATGGCTTCCTCCCCACTCTGCCCCATTGCTAACACATGACCTCTACATGAGCGGCCCCAACAAGCACACTATAACTCCTATGCGGGACCCATAATCCTCACCGGATATCATCCCACACCTTACTCTCAAACTCCGCACAACGCAACTCTTAGTCTCAACCAACTCGGAGCAAACCTCGTGAGGTTAGCAAACCATCCTCAAGCTGCGCCAAAGGTGTAGTACCTTGGCAACGCCACAAATTGTTTCATGACTCTTCCCGAGCGGAAGGAGAAATCTAATCGCCTCGCCTAGGCATCCTAGTAAAAGATAACAAAGGTATTAGCACATTCATAAATCTTGAAACTAAACATTCGCGTCCTAATGCATGGACAAATGTAATTCACTCACGTAAGCACATAAACACATAAGCACTTACAATTTCATTTCAGGATAATAGCGATCCCAAAGCGTTACTAGAGTTCGATTAGAAAGCGGCATTGATCAGTGCCTTTCCAACAGGACTCCCAGAACCCCAAGGATCCAATCAACATGCTAGAAACCAAATCCCATACCCAAATAGCCACATAAACATGTTATCAGACAGGCATATAACATTACATCTAAGTCTCTAACAAGCGAGACAAACCCATTGTGATCCTAATCACTTCGCGTACCCAAAGTATTCAAACCCGTGACGCTCGATACCAAGTTATGCCCCCAAAATAATATGAAAAACCCATCCGTTCATACATACATTGCTACAAGGGATAAACATCTTTACATGTTAATCAAATACACGCCCCATGGGCTTACATCTTTCCAAGCTAACACTTGGTTACAAACAGAAGAGTACTAACTCAAATACATGAAAAGCCCTTGGCTTGAAATTACATGTAATTAAAACAAAATACAGTCAAAATCCCAGTCATCTGCCTGCCTCTAGCCTCTCAAGCGATATCCTTGGAGGTGGCGTGCTCCCTGTACCTGAAAATGGTGTCCCATATAGGGTGAGCCACAGCCCAGTAGAAATACACTAAACCACTTTCATTCTTTACTTATGACACACATGTTGGTGTTGTATCAACTTAACATAGAAACATTTTCTATACTTCACAATTGATAACGATATACATTTTAGTGCTATATCAAATCAATCCATACACTTCCGTACTTCCCAAAACAATAATGATATACATTTTAGTGCTATATCATATCAACAAACAACACTTCAACACATCTCCATGGAAAAGCATATGAGCTATTTCCAATATTTCTCCATGGACAAGCATATAAGCTACATCCAATATTTTTCAATGGCCTAGAGGTACATCCCCCATCTTCCCCTAGCCATCAGATTAACCGGTTTAGAGGTACATCCCCCATCTTCCCCTAAACCGTGGAGTACATCCCCTATCTCCTCCCATACACAAACACAAACAATGCATATAAACACATAACCACATACGCATTCAATCAATACATAAAGTTAATGTATTCGATCACTCGTCATACTCTATGACATTTCCACTCGATTAGGTTTAGTTTGCCTAATCAGCATGCATTGTCTACAACAATCAACACTACCCTCCACCGGTAGCCAAAGCAGTTATTTCTAAACAAGAAATAAATGCACAAATGGATAATATAACCATATTTCAATCAGGTGAGTAATACATGATTCAACTACACCCTTTAACCCCGTACATTCTCAATTTCCACATATTCAATCCAATTCCTCATTCTCTTTAATTAATTATATACATTAATTAATTAAACCAATTAGGGCAAATTACCATAATTCACAAAACAACCCTAAGGCTCCATTTTCATTTACAATCCGTCATTTACTCCTTTCCTATGCCAATCATGCATACAGGCTCATTTCTAAACAAAACCCCAACTTTTGTAAAATTGCACAAAAGGCCCCAAAGTTTCTCAAAAATTACGCAACAACCCCCAACATATCCAAATGCTAAAATTTAAAGACAAAGACCATAAGGAGGAGTAGGATATCCCTACCTCGAATTCGAGCCCAAGCGGAGATGAAGACCAAAACCCAAAGTGCTCCAAATCCCAACTTTTTCAGATTAAAGCGAAGATCTCAACACCCTCTATCTTATTAACAAAGGACTCGGGATAGATCTACACTAGAGGAGGTGAAATCCTAGAGAATATGTGTTTAGAGAGAGAGGAGTCTACCGCTAAGGTTTCAAAAGGAGAGAAGAAGAAAAAATGAAGTTCTCCCCCGCCTCTTGATATACACAGGCTCGCTCGGCGAACCCGATCGCTCGGCGACGGACCTGAAAAACATCCAACACCGCCTCAAAGCTCTTCGCTCGAGCCAAGAAATCCTCGCCGAGCCAACCACCGACCAGCTCGCTCGGCGAAGAAAAGCTCGCCGAGCAGCAATGCAAGCCTTCAGTTGCAAGCGCAACTGACGACGCCGAAGCGACGGACAGCTCGCTCGAGCGAAGAAACAAAGCTCTCAGGTCTGACTTAGACGCAATCGCTCGCTCGAGCGACGCCACCACTGCTCGACCCACGGACACAGAAACCACGCTCGCTCGAGCGACCAACTCCTCGCTCGAGCGAAGGAGCAAAATTCTGGGCACCAACACTTAGCTCCAAACACAACCAAGCCAAAACGAACCCGCCCAACACGTCCTATAACCCAAATACAAAGTCTAAAAGGACGCAACCAAGGTTCAAACAACCTCTAACACCCACGGACATAAGTCCGAATCACTGTACACCAAGGGGTAAACCCGGGATCGCTAAAATTGAAGATTGTGATTGGTTAGTTGAACAGATAAGAAATTTTGGATAGATATTTGAATAGATAAGAAATTAAAATTGAACTGATAATAAAATCTAGACAAAAATTTGCACAGATAGGGAATAAAATTGAACAGATAGTCAAGATTTTTGAATATATACACAAAAAAATAATAATTAAACACTTAAATGTAAATCTGAACATATAGAAAAAAAAATTGAACAGATAAATTAAGGAGTAAAATTGAAAAAAAAACGTCTTGCAAAACATATAAAAAGACTTCTCACCAAATTATTTTACACAATTCCGGTAGTGGACCATCGGAGGAGAAGACTCCATTGATCCAGCTCCTTATGCACTGTTTTTTTTTTCAAGCGCACAGATCCAATTTCACCTCCTTTTTTTTTTTTTTTTTTGAGTTGTTGATCTTTGTTGTTGTTGTATGATGAAACAAATTACAACAGATAGTTGTTAATGAACCAAAAAAAAAATTAAAAATTATGCAAATAGAAATAATAATAAAAAATAGATCATATACATATATATATATATATTATATTATATTTGAGAAAGAATTTCAACAGATAGAGAGAAAGAACAAGAGAGAGAGAGAAAGAAAGATTGCAACAGATCCTAGTTTAGGGTATTTCAACAGATAATAAAATTGAACTGATAGAAATAAATTGAAGATTATGGTGGTTTCTTTGAACAGATAAGAAATTTTGGATAGATATTTGAACAGAGAAAAGATTAATATTGAACTGATAATAAAAGCTAGACAAATTTTTGAATAGATAGGGGTAAAAAATTGAACAGATAGTCAAGATTTTTGAATATGTTGACAAAAAAATAATAATTAAGCACTTAAATGCGAATTTGACCATATAGAAAAGAAAAATTGAACAGATAAATTAAGGAGTAAAATTGAAAACAAAACGTCTTTCAAAACAAATAAAAAGACTTCTCACCAAATTATTTAACTCAATGCCTGTAGAGGACCGTCGGAGGAGAAGACTCCATTGATCCAGCTCCTTATGGACAGTTTTTTTTCTTCAAGCGCATAGATCCAATTTCCCCTCCTTTTTTTTTTTTTTTTTTAAGTTGTTGATTTTTGTTGTTGTTGTTGTATGATGAAACAATTTGGAACAGATATTTGTTAATAAACCAAACAAAAATTAAAAATTAAGCAGGTAGAAATAATAATAAAAAATGGAACAGATATATAGAGATACTGGATTATATTTGAGAAAGAATTTCAACAGATAGAGAGAACGAAATAGAGAGAGAGAAAGAAAGATTGCAACAGATCCTGGTTTGTTGTATTTCAACAGATAATAAAATTGAACAGATAAAAATAAATTGAAGATTGTGACTGGTTTGTTGAACGGATAAGGAAGTTTGGATAGATATTTGAACAGATAAGAGATTAAAATTGAACTGATAATAAAATCTAGACAAAAATTTGCACAGATACGGAATAAATTGAACAGATAGTCAAGATTTTTAAATATATAAACAAAAAAATAACAATTAAACACTTAAATGTAAATTTGAACATATAGAAAAAAAAATTGAACAGATAAATTAAGGAATAAAATTGAAAACAAAACGTCTTTCAAAACAAATAAAGAGACTTCTCACCTAATTATTTTATTCAATTCCTGCAGAGGACCATCGGAGGAGAAGACTCCATTGATCCAGCTCCTTATGGACAGTTTTTTTTATTCAAGCGCACAGATCCAATTTCACCTCCTTTTTTTTTTTCTTTTAAGTTGTTGATCTTTGTTGTTGTTATATAATGAAACAAATTGCAACAGATAGTTGTTAATGAACCAAAAAAAAATTAAAAATTATGCAGATAGAAATAATAATAAAAAATAGAATAGATATATATATACTGGATTATATTTGAGAAAGAATTTCAACAGATAGAGAGAAAGAACAAGAGAGAGAGAAAGAAAGATTATAGCAAATCCTGGTTTGGTGTATTTTAACAGATAATAAAATTGAAATAAATTGAAGATTGTGATTTGTTTGTTGAACAGGTAAGAAATTTTGGATAGATATTTGAACAGATAAGAGATTAAAATTGAACAGAGAATAAAAGCTGGACAAAAAATTGCACAGATATGGAAATAAAATTGAATAGATACTCAAGATTTTTGAATATATAAGCAAAAAAATAATAATTAAACACTTAAATGTAAATTTGAACATATAGAAAAAAAAAATTGAACAGATAAATTAAGGAGTAAAATTGAAAACAAAACGTGTTTCAAAAAAAAATAAAAAGACTTCTCACCAAATTATTTTACTCAATGCCTGCATAGGACCATCGGAGGAGAAGACTCCATTGATCCAGCTCCTTATGCACAGTTTTTTTTTTCAAGCGCACAGATCCAATTTCACCTCCTTCTTTTTTTTTTCTTTTTTTTTTTTTTTGAGTTGTTGATCTTTGTTGTTGTTCTATGATGAAACAAATTACAACAGATAGTTGTTAATGAACCAAAAAAAATTAAAAATTATGCAGATAGAAGTTATAATAAAAAATAGAACAGATATATATATATATATATATTGGATTGTATCTGAGAAGGAAACATGGAGAAAGAAACATTGCAACAGATCCTGGTTTGGTGTATTTTAACAGATAATAAAATTGAACAGATAGAAATAAATTGAAGATTGTGACTGGTTTGTTGAACGGATAAGAAATTTTGGATAGGTGTTTGAACAGATAAGAGATTGAAATCGAATTGATAATAAAATCTAGACAAAAATTTTGCATAGATAGGTAATAAAATTGAACAGATTGTCAAGATTTTTGAATATATAGACAAAAAATAATAATTAAACACTTAAATGTAAATTTGAACATATAGAGAAAAAAATTAAACAGATAAATTAAGAAGTAAAATTGAAAACAAAACGTCTTTCAAAAGAAATAAAAAGGCTTCTCACCTAATTATTTTACTCAATTCCTGCAGAGGACCATCGGAGGAGAAGACTCCATTGATCCAGCTCCTTAAGGGCAGTTCTGTTTCTTTAAGCGCCTGAGATCCAATTCGCCTCCTTTTTTTTTTTTTTTTTTCTAAGTCATTGATCTTTGTTGTTGTTGTATAATGAAACAAATTCCAACAGATAGTTGTTAACGAACCAAAAAAAATTAAAAATTAAGCAAATAGAAATATTTATAAAAAATATAACAGATATATATATATATACTGGATTTTATTTGAGAAAGAATTTCAACAGATAGAGAGAAAGAACAAGAGAGAGAGAAAGAACGATTGCAGCAGATCCTAGTTTGCTGTATTTCAACAGATAATAAAATTGAAAGATAGAAATAAATTGAAGATTGTGATTGGTTTGTTAAACAGATAAGAAATTTTGAATAGATATTTGAACAGATAAGAAATTAAAATTGAACTGAAAATAAAATCTAGACAAAAATTTGCACAGATAGGGAATAAAATTGAACAGATAGTATGATTTTGAATATATAGACAAAAAAAAAATAATTAAACACTTAAATGTAAATTTGAACATATAGAAAAAAAAATTGAACAGATAAATTAAGGAGTAAAATTGAAAACAAAACGTCTTTCAAAACAAATAAAAAGAGTTCTCACCAAATTATTTTACACAATTCCGGCAGTGGACCATCGGAGGAGAAGACTCCATTGATCCAGCTTCTTATGCACAGTTTTTTTTTCAAGCGCACAGATCCAATTTCACCTCTTTCTTTTTTTTTTTTTTTTTTTTTTTTTGAGTTGTTGATCTTTGTTGTTGTTGTATGATGAAACAAATTACAACAGATAGTTGTTAATGTACCAAAAAAAAATTAAAAATCAAGCAGATAGAAAGAATAATAAAAAATAGAACAGATATATATATATATACTGGAATATATTTGAGAAAGAATTTCAACAGATAGAGAGAAAGAACAAGGGAGAGAGAAAAAAAGATTTCTACAGATCCTGGTTTGAGATATTTCAGCAGATAATAAAATTGAACAGATAGAAATAAATTGAAGATTATGACTGTTTTGGTGAACAGATAACAAATTTTGGATAGATATTTGAACAGATAAGAGATTAAAATTGAACTGATAATAAAATCTAGACAAAAATTTGCACAGATAGGGAATAAAATTGAACAGATAGTCAAGATTTTTGAATATATAGACAAAAAAAATAATAATTAAACACTTAAATGTAAATTTGAACATATAGAAAAAAAATTGAACAGATAAATTAATGAGTAAAATTGAAAACAAAACGTCTTTCAAAACAAATAAAAAGACTTCTCACCGAATTATTTTACACAATTCCGGCAGTGGACCATCGGAGGAGAAGACTCCATTGATCCAGCTCCTTATGGACAGTTTTTTTTTTTCAAGCGCACAGATCCAATTTCACCTCCTTCTTTTTTTCTTTTCTTTTTTTTTTGAGTTGTTGATCTTTGTTGTTGTTGTATGATGAAACAAATTACAACAGATAGTTGTTGATGAACCAAAAAAAAATTAAAAATTAAGCAGATAGAAATAATAATAAAAAATAGAACAGATATATATATATACTGGATTATATTTGAGAAAGAATTTCAACAGATAGAGAGAAAGAACAAGAGAGTGAGAAAGAAAGATTGCTCTGAGATCTGGTTTGGGATATTTCAACAGATAATAAAATTGAACAAATAGAAATAAATTGAAGATTATGGTGGTTTGTTGAGCAGATAACAAATTTTGGATAGATATTTGAGCAGATAAGAGATTAAAATTGAACGATAATAAAATCTAGATAAAAATTTGCACAGATAGGGAATAAAATTGAATAGATAGTCAAGATTTTTGAATATATAGACAAATAAATTATAATTAAACACTTAAATGTAAATTTGAACATATAGAAAAAAAAATTGAGCAGAGATAAATTAAGGAGTAAAATTGAAAACAAAATGACTTTTATAATAAATAAAAAGGCTTCTCACCAAATTATTTTACTCAATTCTGCGGTGGATCATCGGAGGAAGACTCAGATTGATCCAACTCATATCTGCATTTTTTTTTTCAAGCGCCTGAGATCAATTTCACTCATACATTTTTTTTTTTTTTTTTTGAGTTGTTGATCTTTGTTGTTGTTGTATGATGAAACAAATTACAACAGATAGTTGTTAATGAACCAAAAAAATTAAAAATTATGAGATAGAAATAATAATAAAAAATAGGACAGATATTTATATATACTGGATTATATTTGAGATAGAATTTCAATAGATAGAGAGAAAGAACAAGAGAGAGAGAAAGAAAAATTGCAACAGATTCTGGTTTGGGATATTTCAACAGATAATAAAATTGAACAGATAGAAATAAATTGTAGATTATGTCTGGTTTGTTGAACAGATAAGAAATTTTGGATAGATATTTGAACAGATAAGAGATTTAAATTGAACTGATAATAAAATCTAGACAAAAATTTGAACAGATAGGGGTAAAAAATTGAACAGATAGCCAAGATTTTTGAATATATTGACAAAAAAAAAAATAATTAAGCACTTAAATGTGAATTTGAACATATAGAAAAAAAAATAATAGATAAATTAAGGTGTAAAATTGAAAACAAAACGTCTTTCAAAACAAATAAAAAGACTTCTCACCAAATTATTTTACTTAATGCCTGCAGAGGACCGTCGGAGCAGAAGACTCCATTGATCCAGCTCTTTATGGACAGTTTTTTTTCTTCAAGCGTACAGATCCAATTTCCCCTCCCTTTTTTTTTAAGTTGTTGATCTTTGTTGTTGTTGTATAATGAAACAAATTGCAACAGATAGTTGTAAATGAACCAACCAAAAATTCAAAATTAAGCAAATACAAATAATAATAAAAAATAGAACAGATATATATATATATATATATATTGGATTATATCTGAGAAAGAATTTCAACAGATAGAGAGAAAGAACAAGATAGAGAGAAAGAAAGATTGCAACAGATCCTGCTTTGGTGTATTTCAACAGATAATAAAATTGAACAGATAGAAATAAATTAAAGATTGTGACTGGTTTGTTGAACCGATAAGAAATTTCGAATAGATGTTTGAATAGAAAGGAGATTAAAATTGAACTGATAATAAAATCTAGACAAAAATTTGCATAGATAGGGAATAAAATTGAACAGATAGTCAAGATTTTTGAATAAATAGACAAAAAAATAATAATTAAACACTTAAATGTAAATTTGAACATATAGAAAAAAAAATTAAACCGATAAATTAAGAAGTAAAAATTGAAAACAAAACGTCTTTCAAAACAAATAAAGAGGCTTCTCACCTAATTATTTTACTCAATTCCTGCAGAGGACCATCGAAGAAGAAGACTCTATTGATCCAGCGCTTTATGGACAGTTCTTTTTCTTCAAGTGCACAGATCCAATTTCGCCTCTTTTTTTTTTTTCTTTTAAGTTGTTGATCTTTGTTGTTGTTGTATAATGAAACAAATTCCTACAGATAGTTGTTAATGAACCCAAAAAAATTAAAAATTAAGCAAATAGAAATATTAATAAAAAATAGAACAGATATATATATATACTGGATTTTATTTGAGAAAGAATTTCAATAGATAGGGAGAAGGAACAAGAGAGAGAAAAAAAGATTGGAGCAGATCCTGGTTTGGTGTATTTCAACAGATAATAAAATTCAACAGATACAAATAAATTGAAGATTGTGACTGGTTTGTTGAACAGATAAGAAATTTTGGATAGATATTTGAACGGATAAGAAATTAAAATTGAACTGATAATAAAATCTAGACAAAAATTTGCCTGAGATAGGGAATAAAATTGAACAGATAGTCAAGATTTTTGAATGTATAGACAAAAAAATAATAATTAAACACTTAAATGTAAATTTGAACATATAGAAAAAAAAAATTGAACAGATAAATTAAGGAGTAAAATTGAAAACAAAACGTCTTTCAAAACAAATAAAAAGACTTCTCACCTAATTATTTTATTCAATTCCTGTAGAGGACCATCGGAGGAGAAGACTCCATTGATCTAGCTCCTTATGGACAGTTTTTTTTCTTCAAGCACACAGATCCAATTTCACCTCCTTTTTCTTTTTTCTTTTAAGTTGTTGATCTTTGTTGTTGTTATATAATGAAACAAATTGCAACAGATAGTTGTTAATGAACCAAAAAAAATAAAAAATTAAGCAGATAAAATAATAATAAAAAATAGAACAGATATATATATACTGGATTATATTTGAGAAAGAATTTCAACAGATAGAGAGAAAGAACAAGAGAGAGAGAAAGAAAGATTGCAACGGATCCTAGTATGGGGTATTTGAACAGATAATAAAATTGAATCGATAGAAATAAATTGAAGATTATGACTGGTTTGTTGAACAGATAAGAAATATTGGATAGATATTTGAACAGATAAGAGATTAAAATTGAACTGACAATAAAATCTAAACAAAAATTTGAGCAGATAGGGATAAAAATTGAGCAGATAGTCAAGATTTTTGAATATGTTGACAAAAAAATAATAATTAAGCACTTAAATGTGAATTTGACCATATAGAAAAAAAAATTGAGCAGATAAATTAAGGAGTAAAATTGAAAATAAAACGTCTTTCAAAACAAATAAAAAGACTTCTCACCAAATTATTTTACTCAATACTGCAGACGGCCGTCGAGAGAAGACTCCATTGATCCAACTCCTTATGGATTTTTTTTCTTCAAGCGCCATTCAATTTCCCTCCCTTTTTTTTTTCCCCCCTTAAGTTGTTGATTTTTGTTGTTGTTGTATGATGAAACAAATTGCAACAGATAGTTGTAAATGAACCAACCAAAAATTCAAAATTAAGCAGATAGAAATAATAATAAAAAATAGAACAGATATATATATATACTCGATTATATCTGAGAAAAAATTTCAACAGATAGAGAGAAAGAACAAGACAGAGAGAAAGAAAGATTGCAACAGATCCTGGTTTGGTGCATTTCAACATATAATAAAATTCAACAGATACAATTCAGTTGAAGATTGTGATTGGTTTGTTGAACGGATAAGAAATTTTGGATAGATGTTTGAACAGATAAGAGATTAAAATTAAACTGATAATAAAATCTAGACAAAAATTTGCACAGATAGGGAATAAAATTGAACAGATAGTCAAGATTTTTGAATATATAGACAAAAAATAATAATTAAACACTTAAATGTAAATTTGAACATATAGAAAAAAAAATAAAACAGATAAATTAAGAAGTAAAATTGAAAACGAAACGTCTTTCAAAACAAATAAAAAGGCTTCTCACTTAATTATTTTACTCAATTCCGGCAGAGGACCTTCGGAGGAGAAGACTTCATTGATCCAGCTCCTTATGGACAGTTCTTTTTCTTCAAGTGCACAGATCCAATTTCGCATCCCTTTTTTTTTTTTTTTTTCTTTTAGGTTGTTGATCTTTGTTGTTGTTGTATAATGAAACAAATTCCAACAGATAGTTGTTAATGAACCAAAAAAAATTAAAAATTAAGCAGATAGAAATATTAATAAAAAATAGAACAGATATATATATATACTGGATTTTATTTGAGAAAGAATTTCAACAGATAGAGAGAAAGAACAAAAGAGAGAGAAAGAAAGATTGCAGCAGATCCTGGCTTGGTGTATTTCAACAGATAATAAAATTGAACAGATAGAAATAAATTGAAGATTGTGACTGGTTTGTTGAACAGATAAGAAATTTTGGATAGATATTTGAACAGATAAGAAATTAAAATTGAACTAATAATAAAATCTAGAAAAAAATTTGCACAGATAGGGAATAAAATTTAACAGATAGTCAAGATTTTTGAATATATAGACAAAAAAATAATAATTAAACACTTAAATGTAAATTTGAACATATAGAAAAAAAATTTGAACAGATAAATTAAGGAGTAAAATTGAAAACAAAACGTCTTTCAAAACAAATAAAAAGACTTCTCACCAAATTATTTTACACAATTCCGGCAGTGGACCATCGGAGGAGAAGACTCCATTGATCCAGTTCGTTATGCACAGTTTATTTTTTCAAGCGCACAGATCCAATTTCACCTCTTTTTTTTTTTTTTTTTTTTTTGAGTTGTTGATCTTTGTTGTTGTTGTATGATGAAACAAATTACAACAGATAGTTGTTAATGAACCAAAAAAAAATTAAAAATTAAGCAGATAGAAATAATAATAAAAAATAGAACAGATATATATATACTGGATTATATTTGAGAAAGAATTTTAACAGATAGAGAGAAAGAATATAGCGACCCCGGTCTTTTCCCATTTGTTTATTGTATCCGAACTTAGGTTCCGTAGATCCTGTCATTGTATTATGGTTGTTATCGTCCTTTAAATTCCTATTTCTGAGTTATGGGATGCAATGGGCAGGTTTGTAGCAGGTTGGTTGGGCTTGGGAGCAAAGGGTTGCTGCCCAGATTTTTGACCCTTCGCTCGAGCGAGTAGTTCTTCGCTCGAGCGAGCTATTTGTTTTTGGTTCGTCACTCGAGCCAGGGTTCCTTCGCTCGAGCGAGCGATTGCGTCTGGTAGTATAGACCTGAGAGCAGTGTTTTTTGGCTCGAGCGAGCTGGTTCGTTCTTCGCTCGAGCGAGCGTTCCTTCGAGCGTGTGTCTGCTGCGAACTGAGGTTTGAGTTCTTCGCCGGCGAGATTTCCTTCGCTCGAGCGAGCTTCTGGGTTGTTGGCTCGAGCAAGGCATTCTTGGCTCGAGCGAAGGTTTTCTGTGTCTAGTCGCTCGAGTGACCAAGGCTTCGCTCGAGCGAGCCTGTCCAGTTTAAATAGGCAGCAGCGGGTTTTTTTGCATTTTTTCATCCTCTTCTTGATCCCAAACCCTAGGTCCGACTTCTCTCTCTCTTTTCTCACCTTCTCTGTTAGGTTTGATCTACTTAGAGTGAGTTTCTATCCTAGATCCTTTATTAAAAAGATAGAGTGAGACGAGGGCTTCATTTTGATCGGAACAATCTTGGGTTTGGAGCACTTTGGTATTTGGGTTGTCATCTCCATCTTCTCCATTCGAGTTCTTTGCTTCGAGGTAGGGATTTCCTACTCCATCTTATAGGTTTTAATCCTAAGTTCTGGTATATAGCGATCCCGGGTTTACCCTTGTTGTACAGTGATCCAGACATGTGTCCGTGGATGTTAGTGGCTGTCTTGCTCGAGCGAGTGTTTTACGGTCGTCGCCGAACGAGCAGCCTTCGCCGAGCCAAATTTATCTTCATCAGCGAGACAGCAGCGATTTCCAATTCACTTTTTCAAAACTTTTTGACTTCCTAACCCTAAATCCGAGAGCCTCTCACTCTAGAATTACTCTCTCTCTAAGATTTGATCTACCTAGGGTCATTTCCTACCCTAAGTGCTTTGTTAAAAAGATAGAGGTTGATGAGGGCTTCGTTTTAATCGGAAAATATTTGGATTTGGAGCACGTGGGTCGTTGGGTCTTCATCTCCTTTTTGGCTCAAACTTTGAGGTAGGGATACCCTACTCCTCTTTATGGATTTTGTCTTTAAATTTTAGCATTTTGATATGTTGGGGATAGTTGTGTAATTTTGAGAAAGTTTGGGGCTTTTATGTAATTTTATAAAAGTTGGGGTTTTATTTAAAATAAACCAATATGCATGTTTAGCATAGAGAAATGAGATTAATGTGGAATCATTGATGAAAATGGAACCTTTAGGGTTGTAATGCTAATTATGGAAAATGCTATAATTACATTGTTTAATTAATTGGTATAATTAATTGTGAGAAATGAGGAAATGGAATTGGAAATGTTGAGATTGGAAGTATGTGGGATAAAAGGGTGTAGTTAGATTATTTATCACTCACCGAATTGAAATGTTGATTATATATCCATTTGTGCATTTATTTTCTGTATAGAAATAACTGCTTTGGGCTATCGGTGGAGGATAGTCGTGATTGTTGTAGACAATGCATGATGATTAGGCAAACTAAAACTAATCTATGGAATGTGTCATGGAATTTGACGAATGATAGAATACATTAACTGTATGTATTGATTGATTGTATATAGAACCAATGTGTTTATATGCATTATGTGTAGAGGAGGAGATGGGGGATGTACTCCGCGGTTTAGAGGAAGATGGGGGATGTACCTCTAAACCGGTTAGTGTTGGGAGGAGATGGGGGATGAACTCCGTAGACGCAGCTCATATGCTTGTCTAGAGAAGTGAAGATACAGCTCAGATGCTTATCTTTGAGAAATATAGATACAGCTCATATGCTTGTCTTGGAAATGTGATGTAGCTTGTATGCTTGTCTTGAGAAATATAGATACAGCTCATATGCTTGTCTTGGAAAATGTGATGTAGCTTGTATGCTTATCTGTGGATGTATTGATATAACTAATATGTTTATCTACGTTGAAATGGAAAGTGTTTAGTATGAGTTCCTGTCTCATATGAGTTGTTGGCCAGGTTCTGAGCCAGGATTATGTATTGATAATTGAAAAGGAAAGAAATGGAAAATGAAAGGAAACATAGACATGAATGTCTTGGAATTGTAGTATGTTATGAAAGAATGTAAAAGTGTTGACCATCTATCAACTGTTAATATTTTAGTCATTATTCATAACTGGTTTAGTATATTTCTACTGGGCTGTGGCTCACCCTATATGGGAACATCACTTTCAGGTACAGGTAGCATGCCACCTCCAAGGACATAGCTTGGGAGGCTAGAGGCGGACACACTTTTGTTGTCGTATTTATTTTGATGTATTACATGTATATTCAAGCCAAGGGCTTAATGTGTAATTGAGTTAGAACTCTTTTTTTGTAACCAAGTGTTAGCTTGGAAAGCTGTAAGCCTTTAAGGCACTTGCTTTTGTTGTTAACATGTAATACCTTTTGTAAAGAACTATTCAGTTAAATAGAAGAATGTGGACTTTTATTATGTTATTATTTTGAGGGCGTTACATGGTATTTCTGATATGTTGGGTTGTTGGGTAATATTGAGAAAAGCTAGGGTTTGTTTTATAATTAAAATGCCCTAATTGTTGTAATAAAATTAATTCGTATAATTAATTTTGGGAAAGGTGTGGATAATGAGTTTAATTCATAATATTGAGAAGTTATGAGATTAAGTGATGTAGTTGGATAATTTAACCACTCATCTTTGAAATTGAGATTATATGTGTTGTACATTTATTTCCTGTTTAGAAATAACTGTTTTGGGCTATCGGTGGAGGATAGTCATGATTGTTGTAGACATTGCATGTGGATTAGGGAAAACTGAAACTAATCATTTGGCCATGTCGTTGTGTATAAAGGTTGGAATAATACATTAAATTTATGTATTGATTGATTGATTATGTATATGACTTTGTGTTTATATGCATTACTTGTGTATGGGAGGAGATAGGGGGTGTACTCCACCGTTTAGGAGAAGATAGGGATGTACCTCTAAAGGGTTAATGTTTGAGGGAAGATAGGGGATGGACCCAGGGTCGTAGCTCATATGCTCGCCCATTATGATTATGATACAGTTCTTATGCTTATCCATTGGAGTATTTGTTGTTTGATTTGATACATCACTAAAATGTGTATCAATTGGGAAGTATGGAAGTGAATTTTGATTGAGATTGATACAACACCAACATGTGTATCCGTTATGATATAAGAAAGGTTTAACTTGATTTGTTATTCCTGTTGAATTGGAAATATTGTTAATAAGAGATGAAACCCTGTTGAGTTATTTGGCCAGGTTCTGAGCCATGTCTGTATAAATGGAAAGTGAGATGTGTCATAGACATTAGTGTCATGAACTTGTAAAATGATGTAATTGACTATCTTGTGTTAACCATCTATCGAATGCTACTGCTTTAGTTAATTCTTATACTTGGTTTAGTATTTCTCTACTGGGCTGTGGCTCACCCTATATGGGAACTTCATTTTCAGGTTCAGGTGATGGGCTACCTCCAAGGAATTAGCTTGGATGGATTTAGAGTTGAAGACTCATTTAGATTAGTTGTTATTTGCTTTGTTTGATATTACATGTAAGGACTCAAGCCAAGGGCTTAACTTGTAAATGAGTTAGTACTCATATTTTTGTATCCAAGTGTTGGCTTGGAAAGATGTAAGCCCATAGGGCATTTACTTTCTTTATTACATGTAATGTCTTTTAATAAGTTTACTCTGATGAATGGAATAATATTCTTGTTTTCTTATAATGATGCATGTTAATATTATATATTATGGGTTTAATTTTGAGGGCGTTACAACTTGGTATCAGAGCGTACCGGGTTCGAATACTTTGGGTACGTGGGAAGTGATTAGAATCACAATGGGTTCGTCTCGTTTGATAAAGACTTAGTGTAATGATTATATGCTTATATGATAACATGTTTATGTGACAATGTGGGTATGGAATGTAGTTTCTAGGATGTTGATTGGACCCTTGAGTCTCTGAAAGTCTTGTTGGAAAGGCACTTGATCAATGTTGTTTCCAACCGGAACTTTAGTGACGCCTCGGGACTGTCATCATCCAGGAATGAAATTCGTAGGTGCTTATGTGATTATGTGCTTACGTGGTGTGATTTATTGTTGTCCAATACATTAGGACACGAGTGTTATAGCTTCGGCACATTTATTAATGTGCTAACGTCTTTGTTTCCTTTATTAGGATGTCAGGACGAGGACGAGGACGAGGACATGGCAGACGTGGTAGACAGGGTAGGCAGGAAGTGCCTATACTGGAGGAGGTTCCGGCAGTGCAGGAAGGGGTTGGCCAGGCCAATGTGGCCGAGCCAGTAGGCCGAAGCTATGGCGCTGGCCCGAGAGATAGCAGGGCATTCGTGAGTCAGAGGCATTCTCGTGAGCGAAAAATCGTGCTCAGTTGTTGTTGGGGATGCAGGACCTTCTTTTTCGAAGAGGAGTTCTTCGGTCCTAACTCGGACGAATTTTAGGTGATCCTAAAGAGCCACTTAAGGCGCATTTAATGGCTCGAACAGATAATCTAAAGCGTTTGAGATGCTAGGCATCGAAGGCGAGATTGAAGGTGACCTTGGCATCTTTCGGTGAAGGGATCTGGTCGATGGTGGAAGTTCACTAAGAGTCGTATAGGGGGGACTTGAAAGGCTTTTGTTGACACTTTCCAGGAGAAGTTCCTGTCTCCAGCTGTTCAGGAGAAGTTGAGAGATCAGTTCTGCCAGCTGAAGCAGAACAGTTCATCAGTGGCCGAGTTTGAGGCCTCATTTACTAGCTTGTCGAGTTCAAGACTTTGAGTTGGTGGCGTTTGAGGAACGCCGGTGTATTGAGTTCGAGAAGAAGTTGAGGCACGGCCTCAAGTTGAGAGTTGTGGCGTCTATGATCCGAGATTATGGGCGTCTGGTTGATGCTGCAGCTCATACTGAGATTATGATGCAGGAAGAGGAGGAAGGGCAGAAAGGCTCCAAGAGGAGTCAGGATGGTCAGAGAAAGAAAGATGTAAGCCCAGAGGGCATTTACTTTCTTTATTACATGTAATGTCTTTTAATAAGTTTACTCTGATGAATGGAATAATATTCTTGTTTTCTTATAATGATGCATGTTAATATTATATATTATGGGTTTAATTTTGAGGGCGTTACAAAGAACAAGAGAGAGAGAAAGAAAGATTGCTATAGATCCTGGTTTGAGATATTTCAACAGATAATAAAATTGAACAGATAAAAATAAATTGAAGATTATGACTGGTTTCTTGAACAGATAACAAATTTTAGATAGATATTTGAACAGATAAGAGATTAAAATTGAACTGATAATAAAATCTAGATAAAAATTTGCACAGATAGGGAATAAAATTTAACAGATAGTCAAGATTTTTGAATATATAGACAAAAAAATAATAATTAAACACTTAAATGTAAATTTGAACATATAGAAAAAAAAATTAAACAGATAAATTAAGGGGTAAAATTGAAAACAAAACGTCTTTTAAAATAAATAAAAAGGCTTCTCACCAAATTAGTTTACTCAATTCCTGCAGTGGACCATCGGAGGAGAAGACTCCATTGATCCAGCTCCTTATGCACTGTTTTTTTTTTCAAGCGCACAGATCCAATTTCACCTCCTTTTTTTTTTTTTTTTGAGTTGTTGATCTTTGTTGTTGTTGTATGATGAAACAAATTACAACAGATAGTTGTTAATGAACCAAAAAAAAATTAAAAATTATGCAGATAGAAATAATAATAAAAAATAGAACAGATATATATATACTGGATTATATTTGAGAAAGAATTTCAACAGATAGAGAGAAAGAACAAGAGAGAGAGAAAGAAAGATTGCAACAGATCCTGGTTTGGGGTATTTTAACAGATAACAAAATTGAACAGATAGAAATAAATTGAAGATTATGACTGGTTTGTTGAACAGATAAGAAATTTTGGATAGATATTTGAACAGATAAGAGATTAAAATTGAACTGATAATAAAATCTAGACAAAAATTTGAGCAGAGATAGGGTAAAAATTGAATAGATAGTCAAGATTTTTGAATATATTGACAAAAAATAATAATTAAGCACTTAAATGTGAATTTGAACATATAGAAAAAAAAAAATTGAGCAGATAAATTAAGAGTAAAATTGAAAACAAAACGTCTTTCAAAACAAATAAAAGACTTCTCACCAAATTATTTTACTTAATACTGCAGAGAGGACCGTCGGATGAGAAGACTCCATTGATCCAAATCCTTATGGATGCTTTTTTTCTTCAAGCGCCTGAGATCCAATTTCCTCCCTTTTTTTAAGTTGTTGATCTTTGTTGTTGTTGTATGATAAAACAAATTGCAACAGATAGTTGTAAATGAACCAACCAAAAATTCAAAATTAAGCAGATACAAATAATAATAAAAAATAGAACAGATATATATATACTGGATTATATCTGAGAAAGAATTTCAACAGATAGAGAGAAAGAACAAGACAGAGAGAAACAAAGATTGCAACAGATCCTGCTTTGGTGTATTTCAACAGATAATAAAATTGAACAGATAGAAATAAATTGAAGATTGTGACTGGTTTGTTGAACCGATAAGAAATTTTGGATAGATGTTTGAACAGATTGGAGATTAAAATTGAACTGATAATAAAATCTAGACAAAAATTTGCACAGATAGGGAATAGAATTGAACAGATAGTCAAGATTTTTGAACATATAGACAAAATAATAATAATTAAACACTTAAATGTAAATTTGAACATATAGAAAAAAAAATTAAACAGATAAATTAAAAAGTAAAATTGAAAACAAAACGTCTTTCAAAACAAATAAAAAGGCTTCTCACCTAATTATTTTACTCAATTCCTGCAGAGGACCTTCGGAAGAGAAGACTCCATTGATCCAGCTCCTTATGGACAGTTCTTTTTCTTCAAGCGCACAGATCCAATTTCGCCTCCCTTTTTTTTTTTTTTTTTCCTTTTAAGTTGTTTATCTTTGTTGTTGTTGTATAATGAAACAAATTTCAACAGATAGTTGTTAATGAACCAAAAAAAATTAAAAATTAAGCAAATAGAAATAATAATAAAAAATAGAATATATATATATACTGGATTATATTTGAGAAAGAATTTCAACATATAGAGAGAAAGAACAAGAAAGAGAGAGAAAGAAAGATTGCAGCAGATCCTGGTTTGGTGTATTTCACCAGATAAGAAAATTGAACAGATAGAAATAAATTGAAGATTGTGACTGGTTTGTTGAACAGATAAGAAATTTTGGATAGATATTTGAACAGATAAGAGATTAAAATTGAACTGATAATAAAATCTAAACAAAAATTTGCACAGATAGGGAATAAAATTGAACAGATAGTCAAGATTTTTGAATATATAAACAAAAATAATAATAATTAAACACTTAAATGTAAAGTTGAACATATAGAAAAAAAAAATTGAACAGATAAATTAGGGAGTAAAATTGAAAACAAAACGTCTTTCAAAACAAATAAAAAGACTTCTCACCTAATTATTTTACTCAATTCCTGCAGTGGACTATAGTGATCCCGGGTTTACCCCTTGTTGTACAGTGATCCGGACATGTGTCCGTGGATGTTAGTAGTTGATTGTTGTCTTGTTTACATCCTTTCATACTTTGTTTTTGAGTTATAGGATGTGTTTGGCAGATTTGTTACAGGTTGGTTGTGTTGGGAACAAGGAGTAGCTGTCCAGATTTTTGGACCCTCGCTCGAGTGAGGAGTTGGTCGCTCGAGCGAGCTTCTGTCCTTTGTTCTTCGCTCGAGCCAGGGTTTGGTCGCTCGAGCGAGAGTTGAGTTTTTGTCTCTGGTGGGTCAAGCCAGGGTGTCACGACCCCAAACCGCCCCTAGTAGTTTGGTGCCATGATGGCCAGTAATCCGAGATTACCAAAGGCCTCTTACAAAAGATCACACACAATCAGAGTATACATATGGGGCTAACATGTGCGGAAGCAATATTTAAAACTAAATAGTCCATAAGAGCTGTGCATAGATTCAATGAAATGGCATACATCTTTAATTAAAGTCTTACAACTTGGTTACAACATAAATCAAATACATACATTACATCTTAACAAAAGGCTTCTCAGCCGACATAATCAAATACATGAATTACAAGGTCAAAACATAATCTTCATGGTTGCCGACATCCTCAATGCCGACCTAACATGCATACAAAACATCGGCACAAAACACACATCTCGGCGTAGCCGACTTCTTGCTTGGAACCTACATATATATATAGAGAGGGTGAGTCTGGAAACTCAGTGAATGGTACAAGTAATAAAGGGGTTTACATGAATGATTGCCGAGATTCTTATCAAAACAGTACATATAACATAACTTGTATCAAAACATATCCAATGCTCAAAGACCGATTGGGGAGATCCTTCAAAACATACATGCATATCATATCATGTTCAAATCATGTACATCGGCAAAACTTATACAAAACATGTACTTGGCATGACTTAAATCAAAACACATACTTGGGGTCGCCACCTCCAAACAGAACATATCCATCCGCTCCTGCACCGTCGATGGCAAATCCACTCGCTTCCTAGACCGTCGCTGGGGACTATCCGCTCATAGACCGTCGATAGTAACAAGACATATCTACCCGTTCATAGACCGTCGGTAGTAACAAGACATATCTACCCGTTCATAGACCGTCGGTAGTCGAGATCTTAACAAAACATACATAACATAACTTGTACAAAGCATTCTTGGCATAACGTATACAAAACAGGGATCAATCATTCATACTTAACCAATACTTTTCTAAAACAAGCAAAGCTTTAACAAATCTTTAGAACATAACTTTATTAAGAATACCACTCACCTAGTCCTTGGGACGTCGGGATCAAGGCAAAGGTCCAAGTCCTACAAATACATGGCAAGGTCTACTGAACATACTTCTTAAAACAAGTCTCACATACATGCATGCAATGATCTCGAAAACATGCCGAAGTCAAAACACCGCTTTACATGTCGAGAGACATCTTTGGGTACCAACCAGTCTTTCTTGCCGAGGTTCCACACCTCTGCCGAGGTGTGGCCACCTAAGCTTGGCGTGCATCGCATGCCGAGGTTCATGCAAGATGACTAAGGTGCAAGTGATCATGCAAGAATGATCTCGGCTACACTTGAAGCGAAGCTCGAGATCCGGTTTCCACCATGAAGAACATGAAGAACATGAACATGGACATGAAGAACATGAATGCCAAAATCATCATTTCCTTTATTCAAAATCTGGGTTTCATGCTATGTGTTCGAAAACATGGACCTGGGCACCCATACTCAAAGATCATATGAAAACAAACATGAAAACATAACTCTTGACATGAACCTTCGGATCTAAACATGGCTTTTCTTCAAGAACACATGAACATCATTTTCTTCTCTAAAACCGAACTTCAAAACAATGCATGGCTTACAAATCATATTCAATCATGCAATGCAATAACATAAACATCAAGAACATCACGAAGCAGATCAAGAATCTAACCTTAGAACACAGATCTAACGGTTGGATCTCAAGGAATCAAGCTTGAAGTCCACTCTCTCTAAAACGCCTCTCCTCCCTTAGAGCTTCTCTACTCTTCAAAACATAAACATAACAAATGATGCATTTTCTCTCTCTGCTGCCGATATAACACTCGGCTCGGACACGTGGCAAAGAATCGGTTGGTTCTCCTCAAAAGGTGATTGATAAGACAAGGTTCGACAAAGCGTATCTAACAAGCTACACAAAGAAACACTCGGCCAGAATGACATCGCAAGGGACAAGACATCGGCAAACAAAGGATGATGACTTGACTAGGAACAAGACTTGACACTAAGGTAACAATGATCTCGCTAGGTAGGACAACACTTGACTAAGCTGTGCCACACCTCGGCCTAGATGTGCCACACCTCGGTCTAGGTCATACCACTCCCGGACAAGATCACTTCGGAACAAAGATGACATCTCGGCACAGATAATACACATCTCGGCCTCGGCGATACACACCTCGGCCCAGATGATAATCATCTTGGCCAATATGCCAGGACAAAGGTGGAGGTCAAGCAAAGTACTTCCAGGCTTAGAATGACCTCGGCTTAACACAGCAAAGGGGAAACAAAGCATACATAAACACTTAGGCAAATCATATACATACAAAACAAGGCAAGATTCATACATGTTAACTTAACAAGACAAAAACATGCGAATGCACATGATCATGACTAAGCCATAAATGTGGGTCCTTACATCCTTCCCCCCTTACAGAAGTTTGGTCCCCAAACTTAACTTACCATGTTTCCCAAAACATTTCTGTATAACGGATTCTCATATCTCCTTATCTTTTCTGGCCTTTGCCTTGGACGATCCTTCACACGATGACCTATCTCGCCACATTCAAAACATGCTCCGATGCCCAATGACAAACTCCAAATGCCGCCCGCAACTTGTACATGTCGGCCTAATGCCACCTTCTGATTTGCATTGGTGGGGTTGCCCACCTGCTTCCTCCTCGGCATCATCCAGTTCCGCTTCTTCCTCGCGATTGTCATAAGTCCGCCTCTTCTTCGCTCCTCCGAACTCGACTTGCTCAGTTGGCTTACGCGAATGGCTTTATCCAACACTCCAAAGATACGTCGGCATGTTGAGCAAATTTACGATCTTGTATTGGTCCCTGAGCCCACTCTCAAACTTCCTAGCCTTCATATATTCGCTGCTGACCATGTGAGGTGCATACATCGCTAATTCGGTGAAGGCACGGTCATATTCACCCAACGCTTTTCTCGCCTTGTGTTAATGTCCGAAATTCAGGCCTTGCGGTTTCAACACTTAGGGAAAATGCTTGTTGTAAACAACTCCAAAAATCCGCCCAAGTCAAATTTGATTACCTTCTGATCATCATCCACCACCCACGAGCGTCGTCTTCTAATGTGAATCTCGCCAATGACACCTTCTCGAAGGCTTTGGGAAAAACTCAAACAGCTTTCTCCATCTCAAGAACCCATGCTCGCCTTCATCGCTCTATACCTCCTTGGAACTTCGGTTGCATCTTCTTGAACTCCTTGATCAAAGTCGATATCATCCCCATACAAAGTCGGCTTGGTTTGCACTTGGGTGTGAGGTGGAGGTGGTCTTGCTGCTTGAGCACAGCCGCTGTTTGCTCGGCTTGAGTAGATGTAGCACCAATGTTCTGTTGCCTTGCTTGCCTCAACTCACCGACCAAACCTTCAACAATCCTTTCTAGTCTGTCCAACCTGTCTTCGATCTGATCTCGGCGAACTGGGGGTCTACCTCTTCTCATGATGCTAAATGTATGCAAACATGTGGTTCTTAAAATAAAATAGACAAATAAACATGTATGCAAGTGAGCATGAGCATGCCGATGCAACAAATGCTGATGCCGAGATAATGCACACCTTATCAAGTAGCAAGCAACATGGTGCAAATCCTAACTCCAAGTCTAAGGGAAATCCTATGCTCTTCAGGACTCAAAGTGTGTGAACAACGTACTATAAGGAACTTGTGCTCTGATACCATTCTGTCACGACCCCAAACTGCCCCTAGTAGTTTGGTGCCATGATGGCCAGTAATCCGAGATTACCAAAGGCCTCTTACAAAAGATCACACACAATCAGAGTATACATATGGGGCTAACATGTGCGGAAGCAATATTTAAAACTAAATAGTCCATAAGAGCTGTGCATAGATTCAATGAAATGGCATACATCTTTAATTAAAGTCTTACAACTTGGTTACAACATAAATCAAATACATACATTACATCTTAACAAAAGGCTTCTCAGCCGACATAATCAAATACATGAATTACAAGGTCAAAACATAATCTTCATGGTTGCCGACATCCTCAATGCCGACCTAACATGCATACAAAACATCGGCACAAAACACACATCTCGTGGCCAGAATTTCTTGCTTGGAACCTACATATATATATAGAGAGGGTGAGTCTGGAAACTCAGTGAATGGTACAAGTAATAAAGGGGTTTACATGAATGATTGCCGAGATTCTTATCAAAACAGTACATATAACATAACTTGTATCAAAACATATCCACCCGTTCAAAGACCGTCGGTGGGGGAGATCCTTCAAAACATACATGCATATCATATCATGTTCAAATCATGTACATCGGCAAAACTTATACAAAACATGTACTTGGCATGACTTAAATCAAAACACATACTTGGGGTCGTCACCCTCCAAACAGAACATATCCATCCGTTCCCAGACCGTCGATGGCAAATCCACTCGTTCCTAGACCGTCAGTGGGGACTATCCGTTCATAGACCGTCGATAGTAACAAGACATATCTACCCGTTCATAGACCGTCGGTAGTAACAAGACATATCTACCCGTTCATAGACCGTCGGTAGTCGAGATCTTAACAAAACATACATAACATAACTTGTACAAAGCATTCTTGGCATAACGTATACAAAACAGGGATCAATCATTCATACTTAACCAATACTTTTCTAAAACAAGCAAAGCTTTAACAAATCTTTAGAACATAACTTTATTAAGAATACCACTCACCTAGTCCTTGGGACGTCGGGATCAAGGCAAAGGTCCAAGTCCTACAAATACATGGCAAGGTCATGAACATACTTCTTAAAACAAGTCTCACATACATGCATGCAATGATCTCGGAAAACATGCCGAAGTCAAAACACCGCTTACATGTCGAGAGACATCTGGTACCAACCAGTGTCTTTGCCGAGGTTCCACACCTCTGGCCGAGGTGTGGCCACCTGCTTCGGCGTAATCGCATGCCGAGGTTCATGCAAGATGACTAAGGTGCAAGTGATCATGCAAGAATGATCTCGGCGGCTACACTTCGGGAAGCGAAGCCTGGAGATCTGGGTTTCCACCCGCGAAGAACATGAAGAACATGAACATGGACATGAAGAACATGAATGCCAAAATCATCATTTCCTTTATTCAAAATCTAGGTTTCATGCTATGAGTTCGAAAACATGGACCTGGGCACCCATACTCAAAGATCATATGAAAACAAACATGAAAACATAACTCTTGACATGAACCTTCGGATCTAAACATGGCTTTTCTTCAAGAACACATGAACATCATTTTCTTCTCTAAACCGAACTTCAAAACAATGCATGGCTTACAAATCATATTCAATCATGCAATGCAATAACATAAACATCAAGAACATCACGAGGATCAAGAATCTAACCTTAGAACCACGATCTAACGTTGGATCTCAAGGAATCAAGCTTGAAGTCCACTCTCTCTCTCAAACGCCTCCCTTAGAGCTTCTCTCTACTCTTCAAAACATAAACATAACAAATGATGCATTTCTCTCTCCGGGCTGATATAACACTCATCTGGACACGTGGCAAAGAATCGGGTTGGTTCTCCTCAAAAGGTGACTGATTGATAAGACAAGGTTCTCGACAAAGCGTATCTAACAAGCTACACAAAGAAACACTCCGCCAGAATGACATCGGCAAGGGACAAGACATCGGCAAACAAAGGATGATGACTTGACTAGAACAAGACTTGGCACTAAGGTAACAATGATCTCGCTAGGTAGGACAACACTTGACTAAGCTGCCACACCTCGGCCTAGATGTGCCACACCTCGGTCTAGGTCATACCACTCCGGACAAGATCACTGAACAAAGATGACATCTCGCACAGATAATACACATCTCGCCTCGGCGATACACCTCGCCCAGATGATAATCATCTCGGCCAATATGCCAGGACAAAGGTGGAGGTCAAGCAAAGTACTTCCAGGCTTAGAATGACCTCGGCTTAACACAGCAAAGGGGAAACAAAGCATACATAAACACTTAGGCAAATCATATACATACAAAACAAGGCAAGATTCATACATGTTAACTTAACAAGACAAAAACATGCGAATGCACATGATCATGACTAAGCCATAAATGTGGGTCCTTACATCCTTCCCCCCTTACAGAAGTTTGGTCCCCAAACTTAACTTACCATGTTTCCCAAAACATTTCTGTATAACGGATTCTCATATCTCCTTATCTTTTCTGGCCTTTGCCTTCGGACAGTCCTTCACACGATGACCTATCTCGCCACATTCAAAACATGCTCCCGATGCCCAATGACAAACTCCAAAATGCCGCCTGCCGCAACTTGTACATGTCGGCCTAATGCCACCTTCCTGATTTGCATTGGTGGGTTGCCCACCTTCGCTTCCTCCTCGGCATCATCCAGTCCGCTTCTTCCTCGCGATTGTCATAAGTCCGCTTTCTTCTGCTCCTCCCGAACTCGACTGCTCAGTTGGCTTCGCCAGAATGGCTTTATCCAACACTCCAAAGATACGCCGGCATGTTGAGCAAATTTACGATCTTGTATTGGTCCCTGAGCCCACTCTCAAACTTCCTAGCCTTCATATATTCGTTGCTGACCATGTGAGGTGCATACATCGCTAATTCGGTGAAGGCACGGTCATATTCACCAACGCTTTTATCGCCTTTGTGTTAATGTCTGAAATTCAGTGGCCTTGCGGTTTCGAACACTTAGGGGAAAATTCTTGTTGTAAATCAACTCCAAAAATCTGGCCCAAGTCAAATTTGGATTACCTTCTCGGATCATCATCCACCACCTACGAGCCGTCTTCTAATGTGAATCCGCCAATGACACCTTCGGGCTTGCCGGGAAAAACCTCAAACAGCTTCTCCATCTCAAGAACCCATGCTTACGCCTTCATCGGCTCTATACCTCCTTGGAACTTCGGTTGCATCTTCTTGAACTCCTTGATCAAAGTCGAGTATCATCCCCATACAAAGTCGGGCCGTGGCGGCACTTGTCGTGACTGGGTGAGGTGGAGGTGGTGCTGCTTGTCGACCACTGCTTGTTCGCTTGAGTAGATGTAGCACCAATGTTCTGTTGCCTTGCTTGCCTCAACTCACCGACCAAACCTTCAACAATCCTTTTCTAGTCTGTCTAACCTGTCTTGTCCGATCTCTAACTGGGGTCTACCTCTTCTCATGATGCTAAATGTATGCAAACATGTGGTTCTTAAAATAAAATAGACAAATAAACATGTATGCAAGTGAGCATGAGCATGCCGATGCAACAAATGCTGATGCCGAGATAATGCACACCTTATCAAGTAGCAAGCAACATGGTGCAAATCCTAACTCCAAGTCTAAGGGAAATCCTATGCTCTTTAGGACTCAAAGTGTGTGAACAACGTACTATAAGGAACTTGTGCTCGATACCATTCATCACGACCCCAAACCGCCCCTAGTAGTTTGGTGCCATGATGGCCAAGAATCCGAGATTACCAAAGGCCTCTTACAAAAGATCACACACAATCGAGTATACATATGGGGCTAACATGTGCGAAGCAATATTTAAAACTAAATAGTCCATAAGAGCTGCATAGATTCAATGAAATGGCATACATCTTTAATTAAAGTCTTACAACTTGGTTACAACATAAATCAAATACATACATTACATCTTAACAAAAGGCTTCTCACCGACATAATCAAATACATGAATTACAAGGTCAAAACATAATCTTCATGGTTCGACATCCTCAATGCCGACCTAACATGCATACAAAACATCGGCAAAACACACATCTCGGCAGAAACTAATTTTGCTTGGAACCTACATATATATATAGAGAGGGTGAGTCTGAAACTCGTTGAATGGTACAAGTAATAAAGGGGTTTACATGAATGATTGCCGAGATTCTTATCAAAACAAGACATATAACATAACTTGTATCAAAACATATCCACCGCTTCAAAGACCGCCGGTGGGGAGATCCTTCAAAACATACATGCATATCATATCATGTTCAAATCATGTACATCGGCAAAACTTATACAAAACATGTACTTGGCATGACTTAAATCAAAACACATACTTGGGGTCGTCACCCTCCAAACAGAACATATCCATCCGCTCCTGCATCGCCGATGGCAAATCCACTGCTCCTAGACCGTCAAGGGGACTATCCGCTCATAGACCGTCGATAGTAACAAGACATATCTACCCGTTCATAGACCGTCGGTAGTAACAAGACATATCTACCCGTTCATAGACCGTCGGTAGTCGAGATCTTAACAAAACATACATAACATAACTTGTACAAAGCATTCTTGGCATAACGTATACAAAACAGGGATCAATCATTCATACTTAACCAATACTTTTCTAAAACAAGCAAAGCTTTAACAAATCTTTAGAACATAACTTTATTAAGAATACCACTCACCTAGTCCTTGGGACGTCGGGATCAAGGCAAAGGTCCAAGTCCTACAAATACATGGCAAGGTCTACTGAACATACTTCTTAAAACAAGTCTCACATACATGCATGCAATGATCTCGGGAAAACATGCTGGAAGTCAAAACACTGCTTTACATGTCAGAGAGACATGCTGGGTACCAACCAGGTCTTTGCCGAGGTTCCACACCTCCTGGCCGAGGTGTGGCCACCTAAGCAGCCTTGCATGCCGAGGTTCATGCAAGACAGACTAAGGTGCAAGTGATCATGCAAGAATGATCTCGGCGGCTACACTTCGGGAAGCGAAGCCTGGAGATCTGGGTTTCCACCCGCGAAGAACATGAAGAACATGAACATGGACATGAAGAACATGAATGCCAAAATCATCATTTCCTTTATTCAAAATCTGGGTTTCATGCTATGAGTTCGAAAACATGGACCTGGGCACCCATACTCAAAGATCATATGAAAACAAACATGAAAACATAACTCTTGACATGAACCTTCGGATCTAAACATGGCTTTTCTTCAAGAACACATGAACATCATTTTCTTCTCTCTAAAACCGAACTTCAAAACAATGCATGGCTTACAAATCATATTCAATCATGCAATGCAATAACATAAACATCAAGAACATCACGAGCAGATCAAGAATCTAACCTTAGAACACAGATCTAACGGTTGGATCTCAAGGAATCAAGCTTGGAAGTCCACTCTCTCTCTAAAACGCCTCTCCCTCCCTTAGAGCTTCTCTCTCTACTCTTCAAAACATAAACATAACAAATGATGCATTTCTCTCTCTGCCAAGCTAATATAACACTCATTTCGGACACGTGGCAAAGAATCGGTTGGTTCTCCTCAAAAAGGTGACTGATTGATAAGACAAGGTTCTGACAAAGCGTATCTAACAAGCTACACAGCAAACACTCCGGCCAGGAATGACATCGGCAAGGGACAAGACATCGGCAAACAAAGGATGATGACTTCGGCTAGGAACAAGACTTCGGCACTAAGGTAACAATGATCTCGGCTAGGTAGGACAACACTTGACTAAGCTGTGCCACACCTCGGCCTAGATGTGCCACACCTCGGTCTAGGTCATACCACTCCCGGACAAGATCACTTCGGAACAAAGATGACATCTCGGCACAGATAATACACATCTCGGCCTCGGCGATACACACCTCGGCCCAGATGATAATCATCTCGGCCAATATGCCAGGACAAAGGTGGAGGTCAAGCAAAGTACTTCCAGGCTTAGAATGACCTCGGCTTAACACAGCAAAGGGGAAACAAAGCATACATAAACACTTAGGCAAATCATATACATACAAAACAAGGCAAGATTCATACATGTTAACTTAACAAGACAAAAACATGCGAATGCACATGATCATGACTAAGCCATAAATGTGGGTCCTTACACAGGGGGCTTCGCTCAAGCGAGCGATTGCACCTGGTACTAGGACCTGAACACTGGAATTCTTGGCTCGAGTGAGCTTTTCTTCGCTCGAGCGATCTGGTTCGTCCTTCGCTCGAGCGAGCTGTTCGTCGCTCGAGCGAGCCTCTGGGTTGTTGGCTCGAGCAAGGCCGTCTTGGCTCGAGCGAGAGTTTCCTGTGTCTGGTCGCTCGAGCGAGCATGTAACAACCCACATTCATGTCTTAGTCATGCTTGCATGCATTTATATGATTTGCCATGTTAAGTTGTGTTCATGAATCTTGTCTTGCTATGCTTAAGTGTTGCTTGCATTCTCTGTTCCTTCTTTGTTGTCCCCAGCCTAGGTCATGTCAAGCCTAGGTCACGTCAAGCCTAGGTCATGTCAAGCCTAGGTCACGTCAAGCCTAGGTCATGTTAAGTGTAACAACCCTCACTTTGACTTAGTCTTGCTTGCATGCATTGCTCTTTTGTATGATTTTGCCTTGCCGAGGTTGCAATCTGTTATCTTGTTTTGCTTTGCTTTGTCTATTTGATGCTTGCTTGAATTCGCACCTTGTCTAGAGTATAGCCGAGGTCAGCTTAGCATAGTTTACCTTTGAGCCCTTGCATTTAAGAACAGTTTTTGAACCTTAGCCGACCTCCACCTTTAACCTGGCATATTGGCCGAGATGATTAACATCTGGGCCGAGGCGTGTATCGCCGAGGCCGAGGTGTGTATTATCTAGGCCGAGATGTTACCTTGAACCCAAGTGATCTTGTCTCGAAGTGGTACAACCTAGACCGAGGTGTGGTACATCTAGGCCAAGGTGTGGCACACCGCTTGGGTGTTGTCCTTCCTAGCCGAGATCATTAGCGAAGTCATTGTCCTTTTCTTGCCGAGGTCTTGTTATTGGCCGATGTCATTACTCGCCGAGTCCCTTGCCGCCTAGCTTGTTGAACACACTTTGTCGTGGGACTTGTCTTTTCCATCGCCACCTTTTTGAGTTAAGCCAACCGGTGGCGCCACGTGTCCGAAAGGTAAGGTTAAACCAGCCGGCAAGCTTAGAAGTGTATCATTTGTATCATATCTTGTGCTTGAGGAGAGAGAAGCTCTAGGAAGAGTTCTAGAGTGAGAAAGTAGAGTGCAAGCTTGATCCTTGGTGTTTGATCCGTTAGATTCGAGTATTGAGGTTAGAATCTTGATTAACTCTTGCTTCTATTGATCCTCTAGCTACATTGCATGATTGATTATGTTTTGCATGCCATGCATCGATTCCAAGTTGGTTTTAGAAAGAGAAAGCTAGTGTTCGTAAGTTCTTGTGAAAAGCCTCATTTGATCCGAAAGTTTGCAACAAGCTACATGCATTTGTGTTTGTTCTTGCATGGTCTTCTTGTATGGGTATCCGTGTCCATGGTTTTAAACTCATAACATGAAATCTCGTGTCTTATAATCATAAGTTATGATCCTCGCATTCATCTCCTTCTTGATCTTCATGTTCATGTTCTTCATGTTCTTGAGCGAGGGAAAACCCAGATTTTTCCCGGCTCCATCTCTTTGAAAGTGGCCTCGACAGACACCTCGGCGAGGAGGTGTTGGACCTCGCCAAGACCTCGTTAGTGCCCACTTGTTCCCGAGATGAGGGACAAGGTCTGCTTTTGATTTGACTTAGCTTTAGTGGATGCCGAGATCATTTGTGTGCATGTGAAGTCTGTTTAAAAGTGCATTCAATGAACTTGCCATGTGTTTGTAGGACTTGGGCTTACCTTGACGCCGACGCCCAAGAACTATGTGAGTGGTATTTTAATAAAGATATGTTATAGTGTTTTGATAAAAGCCTTATTTTTGCCTTGTTTTGGAAAGTAGTTGTAGGCATGAATGTTATCCCTATTTTGTATACCAAGTGTTATATCTTGTTTTGATGACATTCTTGGAAGTCCGTGACGTGCAGGGGACTTTAAGCATTTGTGGCACTAGTCCAGTATGTGCTAGGGGACTATAAGCATTTGTAGCACAAAGTTTGGAAGTCCGTGACGCGTGCGGGGACTATAAGCATTTGTGGCACAAGTCCTTAGTGTCCGGGGACTATAATGCAACGACACCATTGTTTTGAGATCTCTTGTCTTGTCTTGCTTTGCCATCGGTTTACTGCGTGGGCTTGTTTGTCCGAGATGTCATCACTTGTATTATATTGATGTTAGTAAGCATCTCTTGAAGCTTTGAAAGATTTGATAGATGAACTTGATTTGTTTCATGTATTATTTGTTTAAAAGATCTCGGATATCATTCATGTAAACCCTTTATTACTTATGCCATTCATCGAGTATCCAAGCTCACCCTCTCTATATATATGTAGGTGATGAGCGGTCGGTGATGCCTAGTTGTGCTTAGCCGACATGTTTTGCCGATGTGTTTTTGGATTCATGTTTTGCAAAGATCTTGAAGATTATGCTTCTTGGTTACTTTATTGTATTTTGTGTTTGATGGCCGAGAAGCCTTTTGATCAAGATGTAATTTGTGTACGTCATTATTTTGTATTAAAGCTACTATAAGATGTTTGCCATCTCATTTAACTCAAGCACGGCTCTTATGGACTACTTTACTTTTGATTATTGCTTCCGCATTTGTAAGCCCCATATGTTTACTCCGATTTGTGTGTGTTTTCTTGTAAGTGGCCTTTGGTAATCCCGACCATCGCCATCATGGCACCATTCTACTAGGGGCGGAATGGGGTCGTGACAGATTGGTATCGAGCACAAGTTTCATGTAGCACGTTATTCACACACTTGAGTCCTACTGAGCATAGGAATTTCCTTAAACTTGATACAAGGATTGCATCATATTGCTTGTTACTTGACAATGTGTGCATCATCTCGGCATAACTACTTGTTGCTAGCATACATGCTTTGTTGTGCATTTTGTTTTAAAGTCACATTTTGCATACTCATAGCACTATGAGGAGAGGAGACCACTGGTTGGCGAGATCGATCCGAAGACGATTGGACCGATTAGAAAGGCTAGTAGAAGGGTTAACTCGGAGTTGAGACAAGTGAGACAACAGAATGCTAGTGCTACAACTACCCAGCCGAACAGACTAATGGCCGACGTGCAGATCCGCCTCCACCTCCTCCGGTACCTCAAGTACCTCCACGCCACCTTGTATGGAGAGGGAACCCCGACTTTGATTAAGGAGTTCAAGAAGATGAACCCCGAGATTCCAAGGGGCATAGAGCCGATGAAAGCCGAAGCATGGGTCCTAGGAATGGAGAAGCTATTTGAGATCTTTCGGCCAGATGTCTGAAGGTGGCACCGGCCGATTCACGTTGGACGACGACGCCGAAGATGGTGGATCTTGACGAGAAGAAAATCTGATTTAACTTGGGCCAAATTTTTGGAGCTATTTTATAACAAGCACTTTCCCATTAGTGTACGAGACCGTAAGACCACGGAGTTCCGACTTTGATACAAGGAACAAAACAAGAGCGTATCATCTAATCGAAGCTTTCACCGAATTGGCGAGGTACGCGCCTCATATGATCGATGATGAGTATAGGAAAGCGTGAAGTTTGAAAGCGGTTTGCCGGACCGACATCTGAGATAGAGTCAACATGCACAACATGCCGACTTATGCGGAGTTTTGGACAAGGCTATCCTTGCGAAGCTAATCAACCGTATCAGAATCTGAGGAGAATCGAGAAAGAGACAGAACTATGATAACCGCCGAGTTCGTTCAACTCCAAGAAGAAAACAAATGTGGGCGCTCAAGCAACTCGAACCAGAAGGTAGTACCAAGCCGATGTGTGCAAGTTGTGGGAGGCCGATTGAGTTTGCGTTAGGCCAGCGCTTTGTTTTGAATGTGGAGAAATGGGTCACCGTGAAGGATTGTCCAAGTCAAGAACCGATGATGGTAAGAAAAGTGGGAGCACCTCGCTCGCTGCAGGAAGCAACGTTGGAAGGACACTGACGAGGCAGGCGAGTTTTTGCGTTGGTGCGGAGACACCTGAATCTTTGAGACAAGAGTATCGGTATACTCCCAATCTGCTCTCAAGATGCATACATATTGATAGATTCGGTTCTCACGATTCATTAAATTCTGCCAAGTTTGCCGAGAAATTGAATAGACAACAAGAACCTCTTGATTATGTGTTATATGTGCTGCTCCATCCGGGAGAACCATGATTGTTGCATCTATCTATAAGGCGTGTGTTATTGTGATTGAGGGTGTAGAACTATTAATTGATTTGTTGCCGTTAAACATGACCCACTTTGGCGCCATATTAGGAATGGATTGGTTAGTAAAGAATTATGCATCAATTAATTGTGTTTGAAGAGTGTCACATTGAGACCCCAGACCAAGCGAGGTTATTTTCCGAGGTAAAGGGTAATACCCCACCATACTTGATTTCGTCCATTAAGGCACGTAAGCTAATTGAAAAGGGTGCCATGGCTACTTGTGTAGTATATTGAGTGATCGAGAATGGAAATGTTGATTTAGCCGACATCCAGTTGTTAGTGAATTCCCGACATCTTTCGAATGATTTGCTGGCCACTTAGTTGATAGAGAAATAGAGTTCACTTTGTGGACATTGTGTCAGAACACACCGATCTCCAAGACACCCTATAGAATGGCCCCAATGAGCTTAAGGAACTAAAGGTACAACTACTGAGAATTATTAGATAAAGGTTTTGTTAGGCCGAGCACTTCACCGTGGAGGCGCCCGGTCTTGTTTGTTAAGAAAAAGGATGGTACACTCGCCTTTGCATTGACTACAGAGAACTTAACAAGGTAACTATTAAGAGCAAGTATCCGTTGCCTAGGATTGATGATTTGCTTGTTCAACAACAAGGAGCAAGAGTCTATTCCAAGATTGACCTTAGGTCGGTCTACCACAAGTTGAAGGTTAAAGCCGAGGTTATTGAGAAAGCGCCTTTCGAACAAGATATGGCCACTATGAGTTTCTAGTAATGCCATTTGGAGTGACTAATGCGCCAAAAGATTCATGGACTTAATGAATAGAGTCTTCAAGCCGTACCTAGATGAATTTGTGGTTGTTTTTATTGATGACATATTGATCTACTCCAAGAGTCTGACCGAGCATGAGAGTCATCTGAGACTTGCTCTCTGAGACCTTGAGGGCGAAAGTCAGTATGCTAAGTTGAGTAAGTGTGAGTTTTGGCTTTCCAATATTTCATTTTTGGGACATGTGATTAATGAAGAAGGTATCTCTGTTGATCGGCAAGATTGAAGCCGTGGTAAATTGGCAACGCCGACCAATGTGTCAGGGTTCGATTTTCTAGGTTTGGCGAGTTATTACGGGAAGTTTGTAAAAGACTTTTCAAGGATTGCGGTGCCATTGTGATTAACTCGAGAAGGGAGTGACATATGAATGGACCAAAGATAGAGAATCACCTTCGGGAGTTGAAGACGAGGTTAGTTCTGACACAGTTCTTGTACTCCCATCAAGTAATGAAGAATTTGATTCTGATGATGCTTCACATAAGGGTTTGGGTTGTGTATTAATGCAAGGGGCAAGGTCATAGCATATGCATCTCGCCATTAAAACCTCATGAGAAGAATTATCCTACCCATGATTTGGAGCTAGCGGTAGTGGTGTTTGCTTTAAAGATTTGGCGTCATTACTTGTATGGAGCTTCTTGCCAAGTTTTCACGGATCATAAGAGTTTGAAGTACTTATTCACCGGAAGGAACTAAATTTGAGGCAAAGAAGATGGTGGAATTGTTGAAGGACTACGACATGCGATTCGGTACCACCGAGCAAAGCCAACTCAAGAGCCGATGCATTAAGCGAAGTCATTGGGAAGTTTGGCGTGTTTAGCCATAATCTCGGCGACCATCATTGAAGAAGTAAAAGCAAAGCAAATGGAGGATAAATTCTGAAGCGGATGGCGAGATTATCACTGGGCGAGGTCGGGTTACACCTTTGATAATGGAGTGCTTAAGTTTGGAGGAAGGTTATGCGTGGCAAGCGTCCTGAGTTGAAAAGAAAGATTTTACAAGAGTCCCATGGTTCGAAATTGCTTTGTTCATCCGAGGAACACTAAGATGTATCACGATGTAAGCGAGACCTTTTGGTGGCCAAACATGAAGAGAGATAGCGAGTTTGTATCCCAATGCCTACAATGTCAACAAGTGAAGGCGAGAACATCGAGAGACCAGCGGGACTCCTTCAACCTTTGTCGATTCTGAATGGAAATGGGAACATATCTCCATGGACTTTGTGATTGGTTTGCGAAGACACGAAGGGATGGACTCGATTTGGGTCATGTCGTGATTAACTAAGTCGACACATTTCTTGCTGTTCGGACTACATTCACTTTGACCGACTAGTCATCTTGTATATGAATGAGATTGTGAGACTTCATGGAGTGCCGATGTCAATTGTTTTGCATCGAGATCCAAGTTTGTTTGCGAGTTTTGGCAAAGTTCTGAGGGCTTTGGGAACCGAGTTGAGGTTTAGCACAGCGTTTCACCCCCAAACCGATGGGGCGGAAAGGACAAATCGACACTTGAAGATATGCTCGGGTTATGTGTATTGGATTTCAAAGGAAGTTGGGAAACACACTTACCATTAGTAGAGTTAAACACAACAGTTATCAAGCCAAGATTGGCATGGCACCGTCTAAGCTTTGTATGGAAGGAAGTGTAGATCGCCGATATGTTGGACGAAGTAGGAGATAAAGTTTTGATCGCCCAACCGATTCAAGTGACAACCGAGAAGATTAAGCTTATCCGACAGAGGATCGAGCGCCAGAGTCGGCAAAAGAGCTATGCCGACCAGGAGAAGAAGAGAATTGAGTTTGAAATTGGGGACCATGTATTCTGAAAATTTCGCCAACAAAAGGAATTTCAGATTTGGGAAGAAAGGTAAGTTAGCACCTCGTTACATCGGGCCATTTGAAATTCTTGAGAAGATTAACACGACCGCTACAGACTTGCTCTACCACCGAATTAAGTCAAGTGCACAATGTGTTTCACATCTCGATGTTGAGAAAGTATATTCGGATCCCTGCATGTGATTAGTCATTTTGGGATTGTGGTTGATGAAGAATTAAGCTATGAAGAGAAGCCGATGAGAATTCTTGACGGACAAGTGAAACAACTAAGGAACAAATCTATAGTGATGGTGAAAATTGAGTGGAAGGAACACTTGCAAGGATGCCACGGGAAATGGAAGAAGAGATGAAAGTTCGATATCTGAATTGTTTTCAGATCAAGGTAACCTAAGTTTGGGGACCAAACTTCTTTAAGGGGGGTAGGATGTAACAACCCTCACTTTGACTTAGTCTTGCTTGCATGCATTGCTCTTTTGTATGATTTTGCCTTGCCGAGGTTGCAATCTGGTATCTTGTTTTGCTTTGCTTTGTCTATTTCATGCTTGCTTGAATTCGCACCTTGTCTAGAGTATAGCCGAGGTCGACTTAGCATAGTTTACCTTTGAGCCCTTGCATTTAAGAACAGCTTTTTGAACCTTAGCCGACCTCCACCTTTAACTTTGCATATTGGCGAGATGATTAACATCCGGCCGAGGCGGTATCGCCGAGGCCGAGGTGTGTATTATCTAGGCCGAGATGTTACCTTGAACCCAAGTGATCTTGTCTGGAAGTGGTACAACCTAGACCGAGGTGTGGTACATCTAGGCCAAGGTGGCACTTCAGTTGGGTGTTGTCCTTCCTAGCCGAGATCATTAGTCAAGTCATTGTCCTTTTCTTGCCGAGGTCTTGTTATTGGCCGATGTCATTACTCCTGGAGTCCCTTGCCGCCTAGCTTGTTGAACACACTTTGTCGGGACTTGTCTTTTCCATCGATCACCTTTTTGAGTTAAGCCAACCCTAGCGCCACGTGTCCGAAAGCGAAGGTTAAACCGTAAGCAAGCTTAGAAGTGTATCATTTGTATCATATCTTGTGCTTGAGGAGAGAGAAGCTCTAGGAAGAGTTCTAGAGTGAGAAAGTAGAGTGCAAGCTTGATCCTTGGTGTTTGATCCCTTAGGTTCGAGTACTGAGGTTAGAATCCTGATTAACTCTTCTTTGTTTCTATTGATCCTCTAGCTACATTCCATGATTGATTATGTTTTCCATGCCATGCATCGATTGCAAGTTGGTTTTAGAAAGAGAAAGCTAGTGTTCGTAAGTTGTTGTGAAAAGCCTCATTTGATCCGAAAGTTTGCAACAAGCTACATGCATTTGTGTTTGTTCTTGCATGGTCTTCTTGTATGGGTATCCGTGTCCATGGTTTTAAACTCATAACATGAAATCTCGTGTCTTATAATCATAAGTTATGATCCTCGCATTCATCTCCTTCTTGATCTTCATGTTCATGTTCTTCATGTTCTTGAGCAGAGGAAAACCCAGATTTTTCCCCGGCTCCATCTCTTGAAAGTGGCCTCGACTGACACCTCGGCGAGGAGGTGTTGGACCTCGCCAAGACCCAGTTAGTGCCCTTTTGTTCCCGAGATGAGGGGCGATGTCTGCTTTTGATTTGACTTAGCTTTAGTGGATGCTGAGATCATTTGTGTGCATGTGAAGTCTGTTTAAAAGTGCATTCAATGAACTTGCCATGTGTTTGTAGGACTTGGGCTTACCTTGACGCCACGCCCGAAGAACTATGTGAGTGGTATTTTAATAAAGATATGTTATAGTGTTTTGATAAAAGCCTTATTTTTGCCTTGTTTTGGAAAGTAGTTGTAGGCATGAATGTTATCCCTATTTTGTATACCAAGTGTTATATCTTGTTTTGATGACATTCTTGGAAGTCCAACGTGCGGGGACTTTAAGCATTTGTGGCACTAGTCCGTATGTGCTAGGGGACTATAAGCATTTGTAGCACAAAGTTTGGAAGTCCGTGACGCGTGGGGACTATAAGCATTTGTGGCACAAGTCCTTAGTGTCCGGGGACTATAATGCAACGACACCATTGTTTTGAGATCTCTCTTGTCTTGTCTTGCTTTGCCATCGACGGTTTACGCGTGGGCTTGTTTGTCCGAGATGTCATCACTTGTATTATATTGATGTTAGTAAGCATCTCTTGAAGCTTTGAAAGATTTGATAGATGAACTTGATTTGTTTCATGTATTATTTGTTTAAAAGATCTCGGATATCATTCATGTAAACCCTTTATTACTTATGCCATTCATCGAGTATCCAAGCTCACCCTCTCTATATATATGTAGGTGATGAGCGGTCCGGTGATGCCTAGTTGTGCTTAGCCGACATGTTTTGCCGATGTGTTTTTGGATTCATGTTTTGCAGCATCTTGAAGATTATGCTTCTTGGTTACTTTATTGTATTTTGTGTTTGATGGCCGAGAAGCCTTTTGATCAAGATGTAATTTGTGTACGTCATTATTTTGTATTAAAGCTACTATAAGATGTTTGCCATCTCATTTAACTCAAGCACGGCTCTTATGGACTACTTTACTTTTGATTATTGCTTCCGCATTTGTAAGCCCCATATGTTTACTCTGATTTGTGTGTGTTTTCTTGTAAGTGGCCTTTGGTAATCCCGAATTACTGGCCATCATGGCACCATTCTACTAGGGGCGGAATGGGGTCGTGACATTAAGCCTAAGTCATGCCAAGCCTAGGTCATGTCAAGCCTAGGTCACGTCAAGCCTAGGTCATGTTAAGCCTAAGTCATGCCAAGCCTAAGTCACGTCAAGCCTAGGTCACGTCAAGCCTAAGTCATGCCAAGCCTAGGTCATGTCAAGCCTAGGTCATGCCAAGCCTAGGTCATGTTAAGCCTAGGTCATGCCAACACCTAGGACCATCCTAGAACCACTTTGGTTGACCTCCACCATCACCTAGGCATATTGGCCGAGATGTTATCACCTAGGCATCCGAGATCCTTAATCCTTGCACCTAGTGATCTTGTTCTGGGAGTGGAATGGCCTAGACCGAGGTGTGGCACATCTAGGCCGAGGTGTGGCACAGCTTGGCCAAGTGTTATCCTTCCTAGCCGAGGTCATAGAGACCTTACTTGCCGAAGCCTATGTCCTTAGCCGAGATCATTGCTTGCCGGGGTTCCCTTGCCTTAGCTTGTTGCATACGCTTTGTCATAGTCATGTCTTGTCAATCTATCACCTTTTTGAGGAGAACCAACCCGGTAGCGCCACGTGTCCCAACAGAAGGTTAAGTCAGCCGGCAGAGAGAGAGAAACACATCATTTGTCATATTCTTGTCTTTGGAGAGAGAAGCTCTAGGAAGAAGAAGAGAGGTTCTTGAGGGAAGTAGACTTCCAAGCTTGATCCCTAGAGATCGAACCGTTAGATCCGTGTTCTAAGGTTAGATTCTTGGTCTGCTCATGTTGTTCTTTATGATCATGTTATTGCATTGCACGATTGAATATGATTTGTAAGCCATGCATTGCCTTGAAGTTCGGTTTTAGAAAGAGAATATGATATTCATGTGTTCTTGAGGAAAAACCATGTTTTGATCCGAAAGTTTGTATCAAGATGCATGTTTTCGTGTTTGTTTTCATATGATCTTCAAGAATGGGTACCCAGGTCCATGTTTTCGAACTCATAACATGAAATCCCAGATTTTTGTAATGACAAGTTATGATTTTAGCATTCATGTTCTTCATGTTCTTCATGTTTAAGGAGGAAACCCAGATTTTCCAGACTTCTTTTCCCTAGGTGTGATCACCGAGACCACTCTTGCCTAGATCACACACCTAAGCCAAGCATCGTATCTCACCTTGGCCTACCTTGCATGATCACTTGAACCTTAATCTATCTTGCATGCACACCTAGGCTAACCACTGCACACCTAAGCCGACATGGTACATCCTTGCCGGCACCTTGTGACACATCGGTAGGAAGCTGCACCCCGAAGCCTAGGTAACCACACCTCGGCCAAGAGGTGTGGGACCTCCAAGACCTCTGAGTTCACTCACTAGGTCACTTTGCCTAGATCATTTCTATGCATCCATTCTAAGACTGGTTGGTACCCAAAGATGTTTTCCTAGGTCATTTCCAAAGATGTTTTCCCTAGGTCATTGCCGATGTTTTCCTAGGTCATTTCCAACATGTTTTCCCTAGGTCATTTCCAGCATGTTTTCCCTAGGTCATTGCCAGCATGTTTTCCCTAGGTCATTGCTAGCATGTTTTCCCTAGATCATTTGCATGCATGTAAAGCTTGTTTTGAGAATGTGATTGCCATGTGATTGTAGGTCCTTGATCTTTGCTTTGAGCCTACACCCGAGAAGAACTATGTGAGTGGTATTTTTAATAAAGTTACGTTATAAAGATTTGTTAAAGCTTTACTTTGTTTTAGAAAAGTATTTGATCAAGCATGAATGACTATCCCTATTTTATGTATCAAGTATTAGCTTTGTTTTGGATGACATTCTTGGAACCGTCCTTTCGTGTTAGGGGACGTTAAGCCTAAGTAACACCGTCCTTTCGTGTTAGGGGACGTTAAGCCCAAGTAACATAGTCCTTCCGTGCTAGGGGACTTTAAGCCCAGGTAGCATAGTCCTTCCGTGCTAGGGGACTTTAAGCCCAGGTAGCACCGTCCTTTCGTGCTAGGGGATGTTAAGCCCAAGTAGCACCCTTGTTAAGATATCGACCAATTGACGGACTATGAGCGGTGTGCTCGATCGAGGTTAAGCTTTTGTTTTGCTCGGAATGTCATCACCCCAAGTACATGTTTAGATACAAGTTATGCTAAGTACATGTTTTGAACAAGCTATGATATATGTATTGTTTTGACAAGATTTCGGGAATCATTCATTAAACCCCTTTATTACTTGTACCATTCCTTTGAGTATCCAAGCTCACCCTCTCTATATGTATGTAGGTAACAAGCAAGTTGCTACTGGCCGAGATGTGTGTGTTTTGCAAGATGTTTTGGATTCATGTTATGTTAGCAATCTTGAAGACTATGCTTCTTAGTTGCATTTCATGTATTTTGTAAATGTCAGCTTGAGAAGCCTTTTGATCAAGATGTAATATGTACTTTATTTTATTTGTATTCAAGTTGTAAGACTTTAATTAAGATGTATGCCACTTCATTTGACATATGCACAGCTCTTATGGACTAGTTAGATTTACATATATTGCTTCCGCACATGTAAGCCCCATATATTATACTCTGATTGTGTGTGAACTTTGAAAGTTGGCCTTCGGTAATCTCGGATTACTGGCCATCACGGCACCATTCTACTAGAGGCGGTTTGGGGTCGTGACAGAATGGTATCAGAGCACAAGTTCCTTATAGTACGTTATTCACACACTTCGAGTCCTAAAGAGCATAGGATGTCCCTTAGAATGATGTTAGGATTGCATCATATTGCTTGCTACTTGACAAGGTGTGCATCATCTCGGCATGATCATTTATTACTTGCATGCATGTTTACTCGCTCATTTTGTTTAAGAGTCACATTTTTGCATACCTCTAGCATCATGAGAAGGGGTAGACCTCCAGTTAGCCGAGATCAATCCGAGGACAGATTGGACAGATTAGAAAGGATGGTAGAAGGCTTGGCCCATGAGTTAAGGCAAGCAAGGCAGCAGAACACCGGTACCACTTCCACTCAGGCCGAGCAGACAGATGGCCGACATGCAGTTCCACCTCCACCTCCTCCAGTACCACAAGTGCAGCCACAACCAGCTCTGTATGGAGACGACACCTTGACCTTGATCAAAGAATTTAAGAAGATGAACCCGCCGAAGTTCCAAGGAGGTATAGAGCCGATGAAGGCAGAAGCGTGGGTTCTTGAGATGGAGAAGCTGTTCGAGGTTTTTCCCAGCACCGACGCTCAGAAGGTGTCATTGGCAGCATTCACATTGGAAGACGACGCCCGTAGGTGGTGGATGATGATCCGAGAAGGTAATCCAGACTTGACTTGGGCCAGATTTCTGGAGTTATTTTATGACAAGCACTTTCCCCTTAGTGTTCGAGATCGCAAGACCACAGAATTTCAGATGTTAACAAAGGGCAGCAAAACAGTGGCCGAATATGATCGTGCTTTCACCGAGTTAGCAAGGTATGCACCGCACATGGTCGACGACGAATACAGAAAAGCTAGGAAGTTTGAGAGTGGACTTCGGGGACCAATACAAGATCGGGTGAATTTGCTCAACATGCCGACGTATGTTGGAGTGCTAGATAAAGCCATCCTAGCAGAAGCCAACCTGAACAGAAGTCAGAGTTTGGGGGAGAAGCAGAAAAAGAGGCAGACATATGATGATCGCCAGGACCCGTGTGATGCCGAGAAAAAGACGAATGTGGACAGTTCCAACAACACGAACCAGGAAGGTGGCACCAAGCCGACATGTACAAGTTGCGGGAGGCGACATCTTGGAGTTTGTCATCGGGCATCTGGAGCCTGTTTTGAATGCGGTGAGATGGGTCATCATATTAAGGATTGTCCCAAGGTAAAGGCTAGAGATGATAAGAAGAGATGAGAATCCGACATTCGGAGTTGTTTTGGGGAACATGGTAAGTTAAGTTTGGGGACCAAACTTCTTTAAGGAGGGAAGGATGTAACAACACACATTCATGTCTTAGTCATGCTTGCATGCATGTATATGATTTGCCATGTTAAGTTGTGTTCATGAATCTTGTCTTGCTATGCTTAAGTGTTGCTTGCATTCTCTGTTCCTTCTTTGTTGTCCCCAGCCTAGGTCATGTCAAGCCTAGGTCACGTCAAGCCTAGGTCATGTTAAGCCTAAGTCATGCCAAGCCTAGGTCATGTCAAGCCTAGGTCACGTCAAGCCTAGGTCATGTAAAGCCTAAGTCATGCCAAGCCTAGGTCATGTCAAGCCTAGGTCACGTCAAGCCTAGGTCATGTTAAGCCTAAGTCATGCCAAGCCTAAGTCACGTCAAGCCTAGGTCACGTCAAGCCTAAGTCATGCCAAGCCTAGGTCATGTCAAGCCTAGGTCATGCCAAGCCTAGGTCATGCCAAGCCTAGGTCATGTTAAGCCTAGGTCATGCCAACACCTAGGACCATCCTAGAACCACTTTGGTTGACCTCCACCATCACCTAGGCATATTGGCTGAGATGTTATCACCTAGGTATCCGAGATCCTTAATCCTTGCACCTAGTGATCTTGTTCTGGGAGTGGAATGGCCTAGACCGAGGTGTGGCACATCTAGGCCAAGGTGTGGCACAGCTTGGCCAAGTGTTATCCTTCCTAGCCGAGGTCATAGAGACCTTACTTGCCGAAGCCTATGTCCTTAGCCGAGATCATTGCTTGCCGGGGTTCCCTTGCCTTAGCTTGTTGCATACGCTTTGTCATAGTCATGTCTTGTCAATCTATCACCTTTTTGAGGAGAACCAACCCGGTAGCGCCACGTGTCCCAACAGAAGGTTAAGTCAGCCGGCAGAGAGAGAGAAACACATCATTTGTCATATTCTTGTCTTTGAAGAGAGAGAAGCTCTAGGAAGAAGAAGAGAGGTTCTTGAGAGGGAAGTAGACTTCCAAGCTTGATCCCTAGAGATCGAACCGTTAGATCCGTGTTCTAAGGTTAGATTCTTGGTCTGCTCATGTTGTTCTTTATGATCATGTTATTGCATTGCACGATTGAATATGATTTGTAAGCCATGCATTGCCTTGAAGTTCGGTTTTAGAAAGAGAATATGATATTCATGTGTTCTTGAGGAAAAACCATGTTTTGATCCGAAAGTTTGTATCAAGATGCATGTTTTCGTGTTTGTTTTCATATGATCTTCAAGAATGGGTACCCAGGTCCATGTTTTCGAACTCATAACATGAAATCCCAGATTTTTGTAATGACAAGTTATGATTTTAGCATTCATGTTCTTCATGTTCTTTATGTTCATGTTCTTCATGTTCTTAAGGAGGAAACCCAGATTTTCCAGACTTCTTTTCCCTAGGTGTGATCACCGAGACCACTCTTGCCTAGATCTTTACACCTAGGCCAAGCATTGTATCTCACCTTGGCCTACCTTGCATGATCACTTGAACCTTAATCTATCTTGCATGCACACCTAGGCTAACCACTGCACACCTAAGCCGACATGGTACATCCTTGCCGGCACCTTGTGACACCTCGGCAGAAGTCGCACTCAAGCCTAGGTAACCACACCTCGGCCAAGAGGTGTGGGACCTCCAAGACCTCTGAGTTCACTCACCTAGGTCACTTTTGCCTAGATCATTTCGCGGCATCCATTCTAAGACTGGTTGGTACCCAAAGATGTTTTCCCTAGGTCATTTCCAAAGATGTTTTCCCTAGGTCATTGCCAGCATGTTTTCCCTAGGTCATTTCCAGCATGTTTTCCCTAGGTCATTTCCAGCATGTTTTCCCTAGGTCATTGCCAGCATGTTTTCCCTAGGTCATTGCTAGCATGTTTTCCCTAGATCATTTGCATGCATGTAAAGCTTGTTTTGAGAATGTGATTGCCATGTGATTGTAGGTCCTTGATCTTTGCTTTGAGCCTACACCCGAGAAGAACTATGTGAGTGGTATTTTTAATAAAGTTACGTTATAAAGATTTGTTAAAGCTTTACTTTGTTTTAGAAAAGTATTTGATCAAGCATGAATGACTATCCCTATTTTATGTATCAAGTATTAGCTTTGTTTTGGATGACATTCTTGGAACCGTCCTTTCGTGTTAGGGGACGTTAAGCCTAAGTAACACCGTCCTTTCGTGTTAGGGGACGTTAAGCCCAAGTAACATAGTCCTTCCGTTAGGGGACTTTAAGCCCGTGTAGCATAGTCCTTCCGTGCTAGGGGACTTTAAGCCTGTAGCACCGCCCTTTCGCTAGGGGACATTAAGCCCAAGTAGCACCCTTGTTAAGATATCGCCAATCGACGGACTATGAACGGTGTGCTCGATGTCGAGGTTAAGCTTTTGTTTTGCTCGAATGTCATCACCCCAAGTACATGTTTAGATACAAGTTATGCTAAGTACATGTTTTGAACAAGCTATGATATATGTATTGTTTTGACAAGATTTCGGGAATCATTCATTAAACCCCTTTATTACTTGTACCATTCACTGAGTATCCACGCTCACCGTCTCCATATGTATGGAGGTAACAAGCAAGCAGTCGGCTCGCCACGCCAAGATGTGTGTGTGTTTTGCAAGATGTTTTGGATTCATGTTATGTTAGCAATCTTGAAGACTATGCTTCTAGTTGCATTTCATGTATTTTGTAAATGTCGGCTTGAGAAGCCTTTTGATCAAGATGTAATATGTACTTTATTTTATTTGTATTCAAGTTGTAAGACTTTAATTAAGATGTATGCCACTTCATTTGACATATGCACAGCTCTTATGGACTAGTTAGATTTACATATATTGCTTCCGCACATGTAAGCCCCATATATTATACTCTGATTGTGTGTGAACTTTGAAAGTTGGTCTTCGGTAATCTCGATTCATCGCCATCACGGCACCATTCTACTAGGGGCGGTTTGGGGTCGTGACAGAGCAGGCCTTCGCCCGAGCGAGCCTGTCTTTTTCAGCGAGACAGCAGCGGATTCCAAATCACTTTTTCAAAACTTTTTGATTTCAAACCCTCAAATCCGAGAGCCTCTCACTCTAGAATTACTCTCTCTCTAAGATTTGATCTACCTAGGGTGATTTCCTACCCTAAGTCCTTTGTTAAAAAGATAGAGGTTGTCGAGGGCTTCGTTTTAATTGGAAAATATTTGGATTTGGAGCACGTGTGTCATTGGGTCTTCATCTCCTTTTTGGCTCAAACTTCGAGGTAGGGATACCCTACTCCTCTTTATGGATTTTGTCTTTAAATTTTAGCATTTTGATATGTTGGGGATAGTTGTGTAATTTTGAGAAAGTTTGGGGCTTTTATGTAATTTTATAAAAGTTTGGGTTTTATTTAAAATAAACCAATATGCATGTTTAGCATAGAGAAATAAGATTAATGTGGAATCATTGATGAAAATGGAACCTTTAGGGTTGTAATGTTAATTATGGAAAATGCTATAATTACATTGTTTAATTAATTGGTATAATTAATTGTGAGAAATGAGGAATGGAATTGGAAATGTTGAGATTAGAAGTATATGGGGTAAAAAGGGTGTAGTTAGATTATTTATCACTCACCGAATTGAAATGTTGATTATATATCCATTTGTGCATTTATTTTCTGTATAGAAATAACTGTTTTGGGCTATCGGTGGAGGATAGTCGTGATTGTTGTAGACAATGCATGATGATTAGGCAAACTAAAACTAATCTATGGAATGTTTCATGGAATTTGACGATTGATAGAATACATTAACTGTATGTATTGATTGATTGATTGATTGTATATAGAACCAATGTGTTTATATGCATTATGTGTAGAGGAGGAGATGGGGGATGTACTCCGCGGTTTAGGGGAAGATGGGGGATGTACCTCTAAACCAGATAGTGTTGGGAGGAGATGGGGGATGAACTCCATAGACACAGCTCATATGCTTGTCTAGAGAAGTGAAGATACAGCTCATATGCTTATCTTGAGAAATATAGATACAGCTCATATGCTTGTCTTGGAAATGTGATATAGCTTGTATGCTTATCTGTGGATGTATTGATATAACTAATATGTTTATCTATGTTGAAATGGAAAGTGTTTAGTATGAGTTCCTGTCTCATATGAGTTGTTGGCCAGGTTCTGAGCCAAGATTATGTATTGACAATTGAAAAGGAAAGAAATGGAAAATGAAAGGAAACATAGACTTGAATGTCTTGGAATTGTAATATGTTATGAAAGAATGTAAAAGTGTTGACCATCTATCAACTGTTAATCTTTTAGTCATTATTCATAACTGGTTCAGTATATTTCTACTGGGCTGTGGCTCACCCTATATGGGAACATCATTTTCAGGTACAGGTAGCATGCCACCTCCAAGGACATAGCTTGGGAGGCTAGAGGCGGACACACTTTTGTTGTCATATTTATTTTTGATGTATTACATGTATATTCAAGCCAAGGGCTTAATGTGTAATCGAGTTAGAACTCTCTTTTTGTAACCAAGTGTTAGCTTGGAAAGCTGTAAGCCTTTAAGGCACTCGCTTTTGTTGTTAACATGTAATACCTTTTGTAATGAATTGTTCAGATAAATAGAAGAATATGGATTTTATTATATCAATGCATGTTTAATTGATGGGTTTAATGTTATTATTTTGAGGGCGTTACAACTTGGTATCAGAGCGTACCGGGTTCGAATACTTTAGGTACGTGGGAAGTGATTAGGATCACAATGGGTTTGTCTCGCTTGATAGAGACGTAGATGTAGTGTAACATGCTATGTGCTTTTGTGATAACATGTTTACGTGATTATTTGGGTATGGGATTTAATTTCTAAGATGTTGATTGGATCCTTGGGTTTCTGGGAGTCTTGTTGGAAAAGCACTTGATCAATGCTGTTTCTAACCGGAACTCTAGTAACGCCTCGGGACTATCATTATCCGGAAATGAAATTCGTAAGTGCTTATATGTTTATGTGCTTACGTGGAGTGAATTACAGTTGTCCATGCATTAGGACGTGAGTGTTTAGTTTCGGCACATTTATGAATGTGCTAACGTTCAGTGTTATCTTTATTAGGATGTCAGGACGAGGCAGAGGTTGTAGGTGTGGCAGGCGTGGCAGGCAGGAAATGCCTTTACCGGAGGAGATTCAAAGAAGGCAGAGGGAGTTGGTCGGCCAATGTGGTGAGCCAAAAGCAAGAAAGGCTATGAGTGCCTTGGCCAGGGAGATAGCAGGGGCTTTGGGTATTCTCAGAGCCGGGAATCAGGCAGTTGAGGCAGGGCCTTCCTTCTTGAAGAGGGAGTTCTTCCGGTCCACTCCGGACGAGTTTGTTGGAGATCCGAAAGAGCCACTGAAGGCTGACGAGTGGCTAGAGCAAATGGCTAAGACGTTCGAGATGCTTGGCATCGAGGACGGAGCACTGAAGGTGACCTTGGCATCCTTCCAACTGAAGGGAGATGCGGGTCAATGGTGGAAGTATGAGAAGGCTAGAGTTGGTGGTACATGGGAGGCATTTGTAAATGCTTTCCAGGAGAGGTTTTTGTCTGCAGTTGCTAGGGAGAAGCTGAGAGATCAGTTTAGCCGGTTGAGGCAGGAGGGTTTGTCTGTGGCCGAGTTTGAGGCTACATTTACTAGCTTATCCAGGTTTGCACCTGAACTTGTGGCGACTGAGGAGCGCCGTTGTTATGAGTTCGAGCGGAAGTTGAGGCGTGGCCTCAAGTTGAGTTTTGGTGGTCCTTATATCCGGGAATATAGGCACTTGGTGGATGCTGCAGCTCATATGGAGCTGATGATGCAGGAGGAGGATAAGGAGAAACACAGGGGCTCCAAGAGGGGCCAAGAGGGCCAGGGTGATGGCAGGAGACAGAGGGGTTATAACCCTCAGCCGTCTCAGGGTGGTTTGGCTAGGTTGACTTTCCCAGTACCGAGTGCAGGCTCCGGGAGGGGCAATCAGGGAGAGTTCACCTGTTACAAGTGTGGCCAGCCGGGTCACAAGGCTTCAGTTTGCCCGCAGAAGGGTGGAGGTCAGAGAGCTGCTTCTTCTTCAGCTAGACCGCAGAGTCAGAGTTTGGGCAAGGGGCAACCCTTGTCTTGTTATCAGTGTGGACAGCCTGGGCACCTGAAGAGGTTCTACCCACAGTTGAGTGCTACTTCTGGGGCGTCTGGTTCTAGACAGACGCAGGATTTCACCACCAATGCAGGTAAGCCTCGAGGCCAATCCGGGGCTTCTTCGTCCAACAAGAAGTAGCTTTATGCTCCTAGAGGTGAGCAGTGGATTAGGGCCTGGTATGCTGTGTATGTTGTTACCGCAACAGATCTTGTACCGCTCCATCAAGAGTGAGAGGTACCTTCTGCTTTGCAACTCAGTTGCTAGAGTGCTGATTGATACGGGTGCATCTCATTCTTTTGTATCTGCTGCATTTGCATCTGTGTTGGAGTTGGAGTTAGCACTATTAGCATCTCCTATTTGTGTTGTGCCACCTATTGTGGCTGAGTTCATTCTAAGGTATGCTAGAGGTTGTGATATAGAGGTCGACGATCATAGACTTCCTTTTCCTTTTGTTGTTATGCCCATGAAGGGCTTTGATGTTATATTGGGTATGGACTGGCTATCGTCATACCGGGCAGTTATTGATTGTTACCGCCAGAGGGTCACTTGTTGTACCGTGAGCGGGGAGTGTTTCCATTTCTTGGGAGACCGGGTTGGTAGTGTTGTGCCATCGGGGTATGATCCGCGAGAGCGGAGTGAGCTTAGTGGTCTACTTGCTAGCTTTGAGAGTGGTGAGTGTGATGAGACCCAGATTGTGTTGCCGAGGGTGGTTTGTGAGTATTCGGATGTCTTTCCCAAGGATCTTGTTAGTTTGCCACCTCACCGAGAGATAGAGTTCTCTATTGATCTAGTGCCCGGTACGACGTCGATTTTTATGGCACCTTACCGTTTTGCTCCAGCAGAGTTGGTTGAGTTGAAGGTTCAGCTCCAGGAATTACTAGATAAGGGCTTTGTTCGCCCTAGTGTTTCACCGTGGGGAGCACCCAAGACTTTTGCTAAAAAGAAAGATGGTACCTTGAGATTGTGTATCGACTACGAAAGTTGAATCGGCCACGATTAAGAATAAGTATCCTATGCCTCAGATAGATGATTTGTTTGATCAGTTGAAGGGTTCCCGTTGTTTCTCTAAGATAGACTTGAGATCGGGTTACCACCAGTTGAGGGTCAGGGAGGAGGATATTCCGAAGACGGCATTCCGTACGCGGTATGGCCATTATAAGTTTCTGGTGATGCCATTTGGGCTTACCAATGCACCGGTAGTCTTTATGGACTTGATGAACCGGATTTTTCGGGATTTCTTGGATCGCTTTGTAGTCGTTTTCGTGGACGACATTCTTGTCTATTCACCTTCAGAGGAGGAGCATGAGGCACACTTGAGAGTGGTGCTTGAGTTGCTTAGAGCCCATAAGCTATATGCCAAGTTTGGGAAGTGTGAGTTCTGGCTTGAAGAAGTCAAGTTCTTAGGCCATGTGGTATCCGGGAAGGGGGTGTCTGTTGATACATCCAAGACTGAGGCAGTGCAAGATTGGGCACAGCCTAAGAGTGTGTTTGAGATCCGCAGTTTTCTGGGATTGGCTGGGTATTACCGCCGGTTTGTGAAGGATTTCTCCAGGTTAGCTTCACCGTTGACTAGACTGACTCGGAAGGGAGTCAAATTTGTATGGAGTGAGACTTGTGAAAAGTCGTTCCAAGAGTTGAATGTTAGATTGACCACCGCTCCGGTCTTGATTATTCCGGAGAGAGGGTTGGGTTATGCGATGTATTGTGACGCCTCACGAGAGGGTCTGGGTTGTGTGTTGATGCAAGAGGGGAAAGTGGTAGCTTATGGCTCACGTCAATTGAAGATTCACGAGAAGAATTACCCACGATGATTTAGAGTTAGCGTGTGATCTTTGCCTTGAAAATCTAGAGGCACTACCTTTATGGTGAGAGATTCGAGGTGTTCTCGATCATAAGAGTCTCAAGCATCTGCTTTCACGTATGACTTGAACTTGAGGCAGAGGAGGTGGATGGAGTTCATTGAGGATTATGACTTCGAGTTGCATTATCATCCCGGGAAGGCCAATGTTGTGGCCGACGCTCTTAGCAGGAAATCCATAGGTGATGTAGCTCGTATAGCCATCCTGAGTGCGAGATGTTAGGGGCACTTGGCGAGTTTGATTTGCTTCTGGGCGAATCCGTTGAGGCTGCGGCCTTGTTTTCTGTTGTTGCGCAGCCTACACTTGTGACTCGAGTGTTAGAGGCACAGAGAGGTGATCTTGAGGTAGATTCCCTAAGAGAGAAGATCTCCAATGGGAAGGTTGAGAAGGGTTTGACGGTGTATCCCGACTTGAGTGTGAGATACAGAGACCGCTTGTTTGTGCCGGAGTCTTGCCGAGAGGAAGTACTCCGAGAGTTTCATCATTCGCGCCTTGCGGTGCATCCGGGAGGTACGAAGATGTACCGGGATTTGGGTCGCCAGTTTTGGTGGCGGGGTATGAAGAGAGATGTGGCGCTTTGGTCGAAGTGCCTTACTTGTCGCCAAGTGAAGGCCGAGCATCGAGGCCATGGGTTTGTTGCAACCCTTGCCTATTGCCGAGTGGAAGTGGAGCATGTCACTATGGACTTCGTTGTAGGTCTTCCGAGGACTCAACGGGTAGTGATGCTATTTGGGTGGTTGTAGACCGTTGACTAAGTCAAGACTTCATTCCTATGCTGTGAGAGATTCGGTAGAGATCATCTTGCCGACTTGTATGTTCGGGACATAGTGAGGTTACACGGGTCCCAAAGGACGATCGCCTCGTGATAGAGATCCTCGTTTTACTGCTAGGCTGTGGCTTTATTATGCAGAGTGCCTTGGGCACTAGGTTGACCTTCAGTACGGCTTATCATCCTCAGACTGACGGGCAGTCCGAGCGTACTATTCAGATCCTTGAGGATATGCTTCGGGGTTGTGTCCTTGACTTTAGTGAGACGTGGGAGAGGCACTTACCATTGGTGGAGTTTGCCTACAACAACAGCTATCAGTCTAGTATCGGTATGGCACCGTTTGAGGCCTTGTATGGCCGACCTTGTAGGTCTCCGATTTGTTGGGCCGAGGTGGGTGACGCACCTTTGTTGGGTCCGGAGTTGGTTAGGGAGACGACGGAGAAAGTTGAGCTTATCCGTAGGAGGCTAGTTCTGACGTTCAGTCGCCGAAATCTTATGTCGATCAGGAGGAGACCGTTGGTGTTTGAGGTGGGTGATCATGTTTTTCTGAAGATATCACCTAGACGGGGGTTGATGAGGTTTGGGAAGAGAGGGAAGTTATCCCCTCGGTTTATAGGGCCTTTTGAGATCCTTGAAAGGATTAGCGAGGTGGCTTATCGTTTAGCTTTGCCGCCACAGTTGTCCGGAGTTCATGACGTGTTTCATGTGAGTATGCTTTGGAAGTATGAGCCAGATCCGTCACATGTACTGGATTGGACTGATTTAGAGGTAGATGAGGATGCCTCGTATGAGGAGAGACCGGTTCGGGTCTTGGATAGGCGGGATCAAGTCCTGCGTGGCAAGACCATCCCTTTGGTTAAAGTTTTGTGGAAGCATCACGGGATGGAGGAGGCCACTTGGGAACGTGAGTTGGAAGTCCACGAGAAATATCCGGACTTGTTTGTTGATTTGTAATCATGTAGTGAGACCTTGTAATCTTGTTTACCCTTGTTGACGTGAGTTGGAAGTCCGCGAGAAAAAAAATTAAAAATTAAGCAGAGAGAAATAATAATAAAAAATAGAACAGATATATTATAGCGATCCCGGGTTTACCCTTGTTGTACAGTGATCCGGACATGTGTCCGTGGATGTTAGTAGTTGATTGTTGTCTTATTTACATCCTTTCATACTTTGTTTTTGAATTATAGGATGTGTTGGCCAGGTTTGTTACAGGTTGGTTGTGTTGGGAACAAAGAGTAGTCATTCAGATTTTGGACCCTCGCCAAGCGAGGAGTTGGTCGCCGAGCGAAGCCGTTTTTGTTCTTCGCCGAGCTGTGGTTTGGTCGCCGAGCGAGAGTTGAGTTTTTGTCTCGTGGGTCGAAGCTAGGAGGCTTCGCCGAGCGAGCGATTGCACTCGTACTAGGACCAACACCGAATTCTTGGCTCGAGCGAGCTTTTTTGCTTGAGTGATCTCGTTCGCCCTTCGCCGAAGCGAGGAGTTGGTCGCCGAGCGAAGCTGGTTGTTGGCTCGAGCAAGGCAGTTTTGGCTCGAGCGAGTGTTTTCAGGTTCCGTCGCCGAGCGAAAGGTCTTCGCCGAGCGAGCCCGCTTTTTCAAATGAGACAAGCTGATTTCAAATCACTTTTTAAAACTTTTGATCTCAAACTCTCAAATCCGAGAGCCTCTCACTCTAGAATTACTCTCTCTAGGATTTGATCTATCTAGGGTGATTTCCTACCCTAAGTGCTTTGTTAAAAGATAGAGGTTGTCGAGGGCTTCGATTTAATCGAAAAAGTGGGGTTTGGAGCACTTTGATTTTCTAAGCTTCATCTCCATTTCGCTCAAACTTGGAGGTAGGGATACCCTACCTCTTTATGGATTTTGTCTTTAAATTTTAGCATTTTGATATGTTGGGGATAGTTGTGTAATTTTGAGAAAGTTTGGGGCTTTTATGTAATTTTATAAAAGTTGGGGTTTTATTTAAAATAAACCTATATGCATGTTTAGCATAGAGAAATGAGATTAATGTGGAATCATTGATGAAAATGAAACCTTTAGGGTTGTAATGTTAATTATGGAAAATGCTATAATTACATTGTTTAATTAATTGGTATAATTAATTGTGAGAAATGAGGAATGGAATTGGAAATGTTGATATTGGAAGTATGTGGGATAAAAGGGTGTAGTTAGATTATTTATCACTCACCGAATTGAAATGTTGATTATATATCCATTGTACATTTATTTTCTGAATAGAAATAATCGCTTGGGCTATCGGTGAGGATAGTCGTGATTGTTGTAGACAATGCATGATGATTAGGCAAACTAAAACTAATCGTGGAATGTGTCATTGAGTATGACGATAGAAAAATACATTAATTTGTGTATTGATTGATTGTATATAGAACCAATGTGTTTATATGCATTATGTGGAGAGGAGGAGATGCGGGATGTACTCCGCGGTTTAGAAGAAGATGGGGGATGTACCTCTAATCGGGTTACTGTTGGGAGGAGATGGGGGATGAACTCAGAGACACAAATTTCATATGCTTGTCTAGAGAAGTGAAGATACAGCTCCTATGCTTATCTTTGAGAAATATAGATACAGCTCATATGCTTGTCTTGGAAATGTGATATGGCTTGTATGCTTATCTGTGGATGTATTGATATAACTGATATGTTTATCTTTGTTGGAATGGAAAGTGTTTGGTATGAGTTCCTGTCTCATATGAGTTGTTGGCCAGGTTCTGAGCCAGGATTATGTATTGATAATTGAAAAGGAAAGAAATGGAAAATGAAAGTAAACATAGACATGAATGTATTGGAATTGTAGTATGTTATGAAAGAATGTAAAAGTGTTGACCATCTATCAATTGTTAATCTTTTAGTCTTTATCCATAATTGGTTTAGTATATTTCTACTGAGCTGTGGCTCACCCTATATGGGAACATCATTTTCAGGTATAGGTAGCATGCCACCTCCAAGGACATAGCTTGGGAGGCTAGAGGCGGATGGACTTTTTGGCTTCTATTTATTTTTGATGTATTACATGTAGATTCAAGCCAAGGGCTTTATGTGTATTTGAGCTAGAGCTCTCTTTCTGTAACTAAGTGTTAACTTGGAAAGCTGTAAGCCCTTAGGGCATTTGCTTTTGTTGTTAACATATAATACCTTTTGTAAAGAACTATTCAGTTAAATAGAAGAATGTGGATTTTATTTTGTATCAATGCATGTTTCTTTCGATGGGTTTAATGTTATTATTTTGAGGGCGTTACATATATATATATACTGGATTATAGTTGAGAAAGAATTTCAACAGAAAGAGAAAAACAACAAGAGAGAGAGAAAGAAAGATTGCAACAGATCATGGTTTGGTGTATTTCAATAGATAGTAAAATTGAACAGATAGAAATAAATTGAAGATTGTTATTGGCTTGTAGAACAGATAAGAATTTTTGGATAGATGCTTGAACAGATAAGAGATTAAAATTGAACTGATAATAAAATCTAGACAAAAATTTGCACATATAGGAAAAAAAATTGAACAGATAGTCAAGATTTTTTAATATATAGACAAAAAAATAATAATTAAACACTTAAACGTAAATTTGAATATATAGAAAAAAAAAATCAAAAGATAAATTAAGGAGTAAAATTGAAAACAAAACGTCTTTCAAAACAAATAAAAAGACTTCTCACCTAATTATTTTACTCAATTCCTGCAGAGGACCATCAGAGGAGAAGACTCCATTGATCCAGCTCCTTATGGACAGTTTTTTTTCTTCAAGCGCACAGATCCAATTTCACCTCCTTTTTTTTTTTTTTCTTTTAAGTTGTTGATCTTTGTTGTTGTTGTATGATGAAACAAATTACAACAGATAGTTGTTAATGAACCAAAAAAAATTAAAAATTAAGCAGATAGAAATAATAATAAAAAATAGAATAGACATATATATATATATACTGGATTATATTTTAGAAAGAATTTCAACAGATAGAGAGAAAGAACATGAGAGAGAGAAAGAAAGATTGCAACAGATCCTGGTTTGGTGTATTTCAACAGATAATAAAATTGAACAGATAGAAATAAATTTAAGATTGTGACTGTTTTGTTGAACAGATAAGAAATTTAGGATAGATATTTGAACAGATAAGAGATTAAAATTGAACTGATAATAAAATCTAGACAAAAATTTGCACAGTTAGGGAAAAAAATTGAACAGATAGTCGAGATTTTTGAATATATAGACGAAAAAATAATAATTTTATCTGTAGAATTAGGTAGTCAAGATTTGTGAATATATTGACAAAAAAATTAATAATTAAACACTTAAATGTGAATTTCAACATATAGAAAAAAAAATTGAGCAGATAAATTAAGGAGTAAAATTTAAAACAAAACGTCTTTCAAAAGAAATAAAAAGATATCTCATCAAATTATTTTACTCTATCCCTACAGAGGACCATCGGAGGAGAAGACTCCATTGATCCAGCTCCTTATGGACAAGTTTTTTTCTACAAGCGCACAGATCCAATTTCATCTTCTACTTTTTTCTTCTTTTTTTTTTAAGTTGTTGATCTTTGTTGTTGTTGTATGATGAAACAAATTGCAACAGATTGTTGTTAATGAACCAAAAAAAAATTAAAAATTATGCATATAGAAATAATAATAAAAAATATAAAAGATATATATATATATACTGGATTATATTTGAGAAAACATTTCAACAGATGGAGAGAAAGAACAAGAGAGAGAGAAAGAAAGATTGCAACAGATCCGGGTTTGGAGTATTTCAACATATAATAAAATTTAACAGATAGAAATAAATTGAAAATTGTGACTGGTTTGTTGAACAGATAAGAAATTTTGGATAGATATTTGAACAGATAAGAGATTAAAATTGAACTGATAATAAAATCTATACAAAAATTTGCATAGATAGGAAAAAAAATTGAACCCGTTGTCAAAATTTTTGAATATATAGACAAAAAAAAAAGAAATAAACACTTAAACGTAAATTTGAACATATAGAAAAAAAAAATCAACAGATAAATTAAGGAGTAAAATTAAAAACAAAATGTCTTTCAAAAGGAATAAAAACACATCTCACGAAACTATTTTACTCAATCCCTGTAGAGGACCATCGGAGGAGAAGACTCCATTGATCCAGCTCCTTATGGACATTTTTTTATCTTCAAGCGCACAGATCCAATTTCACCTCCTTCTTTTTTCTTTTTTTTTTAAGTTGTTGATCTTTGTTGTTGTTGTATGATGAAAAAAATTGCAACAGATTGTTGTTAATGAACCAAAAAAAAATTAAAAAATAGGCAAATAGAAATAATAATAAAAAATAGAACAGATATATATATCTATACTGCATTATGTTTGAGAAAGAATTTCAATAGATAGAGAGAAAGAACAAGAGAGAGAGAAAGAAAGATTGCAACAAATCCTGGTTTGGTATATTTCAACAGATAATAAAATTGAACAAATAGAAATGAATTGAAGATTGTGACTAGTTTGTTGAACAGATAAGAAATTTTGAATAGATATTTGAACAAATAAGATTTTAAAATTGAATTGATAATAAAATCTATACAAAAATTTGCACAGATAGGGAAATAAAATTGAACATATAGACAAGATTTTTGAATATATAGACAAAAAAATAATAATTAACACTTAAATGCAAATTTAAACATATAGAAAAAAAAATTTGAACAGATAAATTAAGGAGTAAAATTGAAAACAAAACGTCTTTCAAAACAAATAAAAAGACTTCTCACTAACTTATTTACACAATTCCTACAGAGGACCATCAGAAGAGAAGACTCCATTGATCCAGCTCCTTATGGAGAGTTTTTTTTCTTCAAGCGCACAGATCCAATTTCACCTCCTTTTTTTTTTTTTTAAGTTGTTGATCTTTTTTGTTGTTTTATGATGAAACAAATTGCGACAGATAGTTGTTAATGAACCAAAAAAAATTAAAAATTAAGCAGATAGAAATAATAATAAAAAATAGAACAGATATATATATATATATATATTCTGGATTATATTTGGGAAAGAATTTTAACAGATAGAGAGAAAGAACAAGAGAGAGAGAATGAAAGGTTGCAACAGATCCTGGTTTTGGTGTATTTCAACAGATAGAAATACATTGAAGATTGTGACCGGTTTGTTGAACGGATAAGAAATTTTGGATAGATGTTTGAACAGATTGAGATTAAAATTGAACTGATAATAAAATCTAGACAAAAATTTGCATAGATACGGAAGAAAATTGAACAGATAGTCAAGATTTTTGAATATATAGACAAAAAAATAATAATTAAACACTTAAACATAAATTTGAATATATAGAAAAAAAAAATCAAAAGATAAATTAAGGAGTAAAATTGAAAACAAAACGTCATTCAAAACAAATAAAACGACTTCTCACCCAATTATTTTACTCAATGCCAGCAGAGGACCATTGGAGGAGAAGACTTCATTGATCCAGCTCCTTATGGACATTTTTTTCCCTTCAAGCGTACAGATCCAATTTCTCCTCCTTTTTTTTTTAAGTTGTTGATCTTTGTTGTTGTTGTATGATGAAATAAATTGCAACAGATAGTTGTAATTGAAGCAAAAAAAAATTAAAAATTAGGCAGATAGAAATAATAATAAAAAAATAGAACATATAAATATATATACTGCATTATATTTGAGAAAGAATTTCAACAGATAAAGAGAAAGAACAAGAGAGAGAGAAAGAAAGATTGCAACAGATCCTGGTTTGGTGTATTTCCACAGATAATAAAATTGAACAGATAGAAATAAATTGAAGATTTTTACTGGTTTGTTGAACAGATAAGAAATTTTGGATAGATATTTGAACAGATAAGAGATTAAAATTGAACTGATAATAAAATCTGGACAAAAATTTGCACAGATACGGAAAAAAAATTGAACAGATAGTCAAGATTTTTTAATATACTGACAAAAAAATAATAATTAAACACTTAAATGTGAATTTGAGCATATAGAAAAAAAACTGAACACTTAAATTAAGGAGTAAAATTGAAAACAAAACGATTTTCAAAACAAATAAAAAGACTTCTCACCAAATTATTTTACTCAATCCCTGCAGAGGAGCATCGGAGGAGAAGACTCCATTGATCCAGCTCCTTATGGACAGTTTTTTTTCTTCAAGCGCACAGATCCAATTTCTCATCATTTTTTTTTTTTTTAAGTTCTTGATCTTTGTTGTTGTTGTATGATGAAACAAATTGCAATAGATAGTTCTAAATGAACGAAACAAAAATTAAAAATTAAGCAGATAGAAATAATAATAAAAAATAGAACCAATATATATATACTGGATTATATTTGAGAAACAATTTCAACAGATAGAGAGATAGAACAAGAGAGAGAGAAAGAAAGATTGCAACAGATCCTGGTTTGGTGTATTTCAACAGATAATAAAATTGAACAGATAGAAATAAATTGAAGATTGTCACCTGTTTGTTGAACGGATAAAAATTTTGGATAGATGTTTGAACAAATAAGAGATTAAAATTGAACTGATAATAAAATCGAGACAAAAATTTGCACATATAGGAAAAAAAAATTGAACAGATTGTCAAGATTTTTGAATATATAGACAAAAAATAATAATTAAACACTTAAATGTAAATTTGAACATATAGAAAAAAAAAATTGAACAGATAAATTAAGGAGTAAAATGGAAAACAAAACGTCTTTCAAAACAAATAAAAAGACTTCTCACCTAATTATTTTACTCAATTCCTACAGAGGACCATCAGAGGAGAAGACTCTATTGATCCAGCTCCTTATGGACAGTTTTTTTTCTTCAAGCGCACAGATCCAATTCCACCTCCTTTTTTTTTCTTTTAAGTTGTTGATCTTTGTTGTTGTTTTATGATGAAACAAATTGCAACAGATAGTTGTTAATGAACCAAAAAAAATTAAAAATTATGCAGAGAGAAATAATAATAAAAAATAAAACAGACATATATATATATATATATACTGGATTATATTTTAGAAAGAATTTCAACAGATAGAGAGAAAGAACATGAGAGAGAGAAAGAAAGATTGCAACAGATCCTGGTTTGGTGTATTTCAACAGATAATAAAATTGAACAGATAGAAATAAATTGAAGATTGTGACTGGTTTGTTGAACAGATAAGAAATTTTGGATAGATATTTGAACAGATAAGATTTTAAAATTGAACTGATAATAAAATCTAGACAAAAATTTGCACAGATAGGGAAATAAAATTGAACAGATAGTCAAGATATTTGAATATATAGACAAAAAAAATAATAATTAAATACTTAAATATAAATTTGAACATATAGAAAAAAAAATTGAACAGATAAATTAAGGAGTAAAATGGAAAACAAAACGTCTTTCAAAACAAATAAAAAGACTTCTCACCAAATTATTTTACTCAATTCCTGCAGAGGACCATCGGAGGAGAATACTCCATTGATCCAGCTCCTTATGGACAGTTTTTCTTCTTCAAGCGCACAGATCCAATTTCACCGCCTTTTTTTTTTTTTAAGTTGTTGATCATTTTTGTTGTTGTATGATGAAACAAATTGCAACAGATAGTTGTTAGTGAACCAAAAAAAAAATTAAAATTAAGCAGATAGAAAGAATAATTAAAAATAGAACAAATATATATATATATATATATTCTGGATGATATTTAAGAAAGAATTTCAATAGATAGAGAGAAAGAACAAGAGAGAGAGAGAGAAAAAAAGATTGGAATAGATTCTGGTTTGGTGTATTTCAGCAGATAATAAAATTGAACAGATAGAAATAAATTGAAGATTGTAACTGGTTTGTTGAACGGATAAGAAATTTTTGCATAGATGTTTGAACAGATAAGAGATTAAAATTGAACTGATAATAAAATCTAGACAAAAATTTGCACAGATACGGAAAAAAAATTGAACAGATAGTCAAGATTTTTGAATATGTTGACAATAAAAAAATAATTAAACACTTAAATGTGAATTTGAGCATATAGAAAAAAAAAAATTGAACAGATAAATTAAGGAGTAAAATTGAAAACAAAACGATTTTCAAAACAAATAAAAAGACTTCTCACCAAATTATTTTACTCAATCCCTGTAGAGGACCATCAGAGGAGAAGACTCCATTGATCCAGCTCCTTATGGACAGTTTTTTTTCTTCAAGCGCACAGATCTAATTTCTCCTCTTTTTTTTTTTTTTTTAAGTTCTTGATCTTTGTTGTTGTTGTATGATGAAACAAAATGCAATAGATAGTTGTAAATGAACGAAACAAAAATTAAAAATTAAGCAGATAGAAATAATAATAAAAAATGGAACCGATATATATATACCAGATTATATTTGGGAAACAATTTCAACAGATAGGGAGAAAGAACAAGACAGAGAGAAAGAAAGATTACAACAGATCCTGGTTTGGTGTATTTCAACAGATAATAAAATTGAACAGATAGAAATAAATTGAAGATTGTCACTGCTTTGTTGAGCGGATAAATTTTTGGATAGATGTTTGAAGATAAGAGATTGAAATTGAACTGATAATAAAATCGAGACAAAAATTTGCATATATAGGGAAAAAAAATTGAACAGATAGTCAAGATTTTTGAATATATAGACAAAAAAATAATAATTAAACACTTAAATGTAAATTTGAACGTATAGAAAAAAAAATTGAACAGATAAATTAAGAAGTAAAATTGAAAACAAAACGTCTTTCAAAACAAATAAAAAGACTTCTCACCTAATTATTTTACTCAATTCCTGCAGAGGACCATCAGAGGAGAAGACTCCATTGATCCAGCTCCTTATGGACAGTTTTTTTTCTTCAGGCGCACAGATCCAATTTCACCTCCTTTTTTTTTTCTTTTAAGTTGTTGATCTTTGTTGTTGTTGTATGATGAAACAAATTGCAACCGATAGTTGTTAATGAACCAAAAAAAAAAAATTAAAAATTATGCAGATAGAAATAATAATAAAAAATAGAACAGACATATATATATATATACTGGATTATATTTTAGAAACAATTTCAACAAATAGAGAGAAAGAACATGAGAGAGAGAAAGAAAGATTGCAACAGATCCTGGTTTGGTGTATTTCAACAGATAATAAAATTGAACAGATAGAAATAAATTGAAGATTGTGACTGGTTTGTTGAACAGATAAGAAATTTTGGATAGATATTTGAACAGATAAGATTTTAAAATTGAATTGATAATAAAATCTAGACAAAAATTTGCACAGATAGAGAAATAAAATTGAACAGATAGTCAAGATATTTGAATATATAGACAAAAAAATAATAATTAAATACTTAAATGTAAATTTGAACATATAGAAAAAAAAAATTGAACAGATAAATTAAGGAGTAAAATTGAAAACAAAACGTCTTTCAAAACAAATAAAAAGACTTCTCACCAAATTATTTTACTCAATTCCTGCAGAGGACCATCGGAGGAGAATACTCCATTGATCCAGCTCCTTATGGACAGTTTTTCTTCTTCAAGCGCACAGATCCAATTTATGAGATGTCTCTTGATAAGAGATGAAGTGACCAGTATTGGGTCAAGTGTTGTTTATCGTTTTATAATATCATTGGGAATTGAGAGAAAAAAAAAAACCTGTTTTTACAACTTATGCTTAATTTCGGGGACGAAATTCTTTTAAGGGGGGGAGGTTATAGCGACCCGGTCTTTTCCCATTTGATTATTATATCCGGACTTATGTTCCGTGGATTCCGTTGTCATATTGTCTGTAACGCCCTGGAAATAATGACATTTAACCCAACAATATTGACATGCTATGATATATAAAAGGATCCACGTTCTTTCATTCAACAGGGTTCTATTACAAAACGTATTACATGTTAACAACAAAAGCAAATGCCCTAAGGGCTTCTGACTTTCAAGTTAACACTTGGTTACACGAAAATAGAGTGCTAGCTCATTTACACATTAAGCCCTAGGCTTGAATTTACATGTAACACTGCAAAAGGAAAGACAAACAAAAGTCCATCCGCCACTAGCCTTCCAAGTTATGTCCTTGGAGGTGGCATGCTACCAAGACGAAAAAGATGTTCTATATAGGGTGAGCTACACCAAGAGAAATATACTAAACCAATCATAAATAATGACTAAAAGATTAACAATTGATAGATGGTCCATTCTCTTACATTCTTTCATCACTTCAACAAGTATAAACAAAACAGATATATCCACACTTTCCATGACAAGCATACATGCTCGCCAATATTTTCTAGATAAGCATACATGCTCTATCTACTGAGTTCATCCCTATCTCCTCCCAAAGAACATCCGGTTTAGAGGTCCATCCCTATCTTCCCTAAACCGTGGAGTCCATCCTATCTCCTGCAACACAACACAATGCATATATATATCACAATTATACACATCACATATCAATACATAAAATCTATGTATTCTTCCCATCGTCATAACCCATGACTCAATTCAACTTCAATTCCTCGTTTTCCACAATTAATTATTCAAATTAATTAATCAATATAATTAGGACGTTTCCATGATTAACATTACAACCCTTAGGTTCCAATTTCACTAATGTTTCAACATTAATCCCATGTTTCTATACCAAACATGCTTCTAGATTTATTATAGACAAAACCCCAAACTTTTATAAAATTACACAATGGCCCAAAGTTTCCCAAAATTTCACAAACAACAACCAACATATCAAAATGCTAAAATTCAAAGACAAAATCTATAAAAGGAGTAGGATATCCCTACCTCAAAGTTTAAGCCCAAAAGGAGATGAAGACCCAAGAATCAAAGTGCTCCAAACACCGACTTTTTCAGATTAAATCGAAGCCCTCGACAACCTCTACCTTTTTAACAAAGCAAGATGGAAAGGAAATGATCCTAGATAGATCAAACCTTAGAGAGTGTAAAGTTAGAGAGAAGCTCTCGAGATGGAGGATTGGATCAAAAGTTTATAAAAATCGATTTGAAACTTCGGCTGTCGGCCCGATATAAATAGGCTCGCTCGGCGAAGACTTTGTCGCTCGGCGACGGAACCTGAAAAACCGTAGCTCGAGCCAAAAAGGTCTCGCTCGAGCCAACATCCTAGAAGCTCGCTCGAGCGAATAAAAGCTCGCTCGAGCCAGGAGCTCGACCCTTGTTCTGCAACTAGACGCCGCTCGGCGGCGAACCGCTTCGCTCGGCGAAGACTAAACCAGATCGCTCGGCGAAGAATCGGCTCGCCGAGCGAAATCATGGTGTTGAGTCCAGCCAGACGCGATCCTTTCGCTTCAGCGAAGCCGCCTGGCTCGACCCACGGACACAAAACTCAACGCCGCTCGGCGACAAACTCCTCGCCGGCGAAGGACAAAAATTACAGGCGGCAACCCTTGGCTCCCAAATACAACCAACACAAAACAAACACCTTACATCCTATAACTCAAATACAATATATGAAAGGGCGTAACGGGACAACAATCCACTACCAACATCCACGGACACACGTCCGGATCATCATCGACAAGGGTAAACCCGGATCGCTATAACCTCCCCCTTAAAGAATTTCGTCCCGAAATCAAAACAAGTTTTGAAAAGCAAGCCTCTTTTTTTTTTTTTTTTCTCCATTTTAAACAATGTCATAACACAACATTTAACAATTCGACCCATTACGGTCATCCATCTCCTATTAAGAGGCATTTCTCAACATGTACATTTCAACATGCAATTTCTTTCCATTTCAACCATTTCCCACATATATGGTTTACAATTTATATCATAAGCAATAATCATGATACAATTTTATTTCTATAATATAGCCAACATATGCAATATTATAATCAACTCCCATAACAAGGCAAGTTCTACAACATTTACATTAACCAAAACATACACCATGTTTTGCAACTTAAGACATTTCAAATGTTCTTAAAGTTCATTACAATTTACAAAATTGCAACACTTGATTACACATCAACAAATAAGTCCGGATATTTCTCACGGACTCCCAACTCACGTTCCCAAGTGGCCTCCTCCACTCCGTGATGTTTCCACAAAACCTTAACCAAAGGGATGGTCTTACCACGCAGGACTTGATCCCGCCTATCCAAGACCTGAACCGGCCTCTCCTCATCCGAGGCATCCTCATCTACCTCTAAGTCGGTCCAATCCAACACGTGTGATGGATCCGGTTCATACTTCCGAAGCATACTTACATGAAACACGTCATGAACTCCGGCCAACTGTGGCGGCAAAGCTAAACGATAAGCAACCTCGCCAATCCGCTCAAGGACCTCAAAAGGACCAATAAACCGAGGGACAACTTCCCACTCTTCCCAAATCTCAACAAACCCGCCTAGGTGATATCTTGAGAAGACGTGATCACCCACCTCAAACTCTAACGGTCTCCTTCTCACGATTGACATAGGACTTCGGCGACTACAGGCCGTAACAAGCCTCCTACGGATAAGCTCAACTTTCTCCGTCGTCTCCCTAACCAACTCCGGACCCAACAAAGGTGTGTCACCCACTTCGACCTACAAGGTCGGCCATACAAGGCCTCAAATGGTGCCATACCGATACTAGATGAAAAGCTATTGTAGGCAAACTCCACGGTGGTAAGTGCCTCTCCCATGTCCCATGAAATCAAGGACACAACCGAAGCATATCCTCAAGGATCTGAATGGTGCGCTCGGATGCCCATCGGTCCGAGGATGATAAAATTGTACTAAGGTCGACTTAGTACCTAAAGCACTCTGCAAACTCGCCACAACCTAGCGATAAGCGAGGATCTCTATCTCGAGACGATCGTCACTGGGACCCCGTGCAATCTCACTATGTCCCGAACATACAAGTCGGCAAGATGATCTCTTGAATCTCTCACGCGCATTGGAATAAAATCGCCGACTTGGTCAACGGTCTACAACCACCCAAATAGTGTCACTACCCGCCGAGTCTTGGAAGACCTACAACGAAGTCCATGGTGACATGCTCCCACTTCCACTCGGCAATAGGCAAGGGTTGTAACAAACCCGGCCTTTGATGCTCGGCCTTCACTGGCGACAAGTAAGGCACTTAGACACTAAGATCGCCACATCTCTCTTCATACCCCGCCACCAAAGCGGACCCAAATCGATACATCTTAGTACCTCCGGATCGCCGCAAAGGCGAATGATGGAACTCTCGGAGTACCTCCTCTCGAGGACTCGGCACAAGCAGACGGTCTCGGTATCTCAAACTCGGTCGGGATCGCCGTCAAACCTTTCTCAACATTTCCACTGGAGATCTTCTCTCTGAGGGATTCTACCTCAAGATCACCTCTCTGTGCCTCTACCACTCGAGTCACAAGTGTAGGCTGCGCAACCCACGAGAAAACAAGGCGCATGACCTCAGCGGATTCGCCGAAGCAAGTCAAACTCGCCAAGTGCCCCAACATCTCCCACTCTCGGATGGCTACACAAGCTACATCACTAATGGATTTCCTACTAAGAGCATCGGCCACAACATTGGCCTTCCAGGTGATAATGCAACTCGAAGTCGTAATCTTCTATAAACTCCATCCACCTTCTCGCCTCAAGTTCAAGTCTTTACTGAAAACAGATACTTGACTTTTATGATCCGAGAACACCTCGAATCTCTCACCATAAAGGTAGTGCCTCCAGTTTTCAAGGCAAAGATCACGGCCGCCAACTCTAGGTCGTGTGTAGGGTAATTCTTCGTGTATTTTTAAGCGGCGTGAACCATAGGCTACTACTTTCCCTCTTGCATTAACACACAACCCAAACCCTCTCGTGAGGCATCACAATAGACCAGATAACCCAACCCTCTCTCGGGATAATCAAGGCTGGGCGGTGGTCAATCTAACCTTCAATTCACAAACGACTTTTCACAAGTCTCACCCCATACAAATTTGGCTCCCTGGCGAGTCAACCTAGTCAACGGCGAAGCTAACCTGGAGGAATCTTTCACTAATCGACGGTAGTACCGGCTAATCGAGCTGCGAATCTCAAACACATTCTTAGGTGTGCCCGCCTTTGCCGCCTCAATCTTGGATGTATCAACAGACACCCCTTCCCCAGAAACTACATGGCCTAAGAACTTGACTTCTCTTAGCCGAACTCAGACTTCCCAAACTTGGCATCTGACCTATGGGCTCTAAGCAATTCAAGCACCACTCTCAAGTGTTCCTCGTGCTCTTGCTCTGAGGGTGAATAGATAAGAATATCATCCACAAAAACGACCACAAAACGATCCAAGAATTCCCGGAAGATCCGGTTCATCAAGTCCATAAAGACTGCCGGTGCGTTGGTAAGCCCAAATGGCATCACCAAAAACTCATAATGGCCATACCGCGTACGGAATGCCGTCTTCGGAATATCCTCCTCTCTGACCCTCAACTGGTGGTAACCCGATCTCAAGTCTATCTTAGAGAAACAACGGAACCCTTCAAGCTGGTCAAACAAGTCATCTATCTGGGGCATAGGGTACTTATTCTTAGCATGCTTTGATTCAACCGTGTCGATACACAACCTCAAGGCACCGTCTTTCTTTTTTTAGCAAAGAGGGCGGTGCTCCCTGGCGATACACTAGGCGAGCAAGCCCTTATCTAGCAATTCTTGAGTGAACTTTCAACTCAATCAACTCTGCGGTGCAAAGCGGTAAGGTGCCATAGAAATCGGCGCGTCTTGCACTAAATCAATAGAGAACTACGTCTCTCGGTGGGGTGGCAAATCAATAAGATCCTCGGAAAGACATCTGCGTATTCACAAACTACTCTTGGCAACTCAATGGGTCTCATCACACTCACCATTCTCAAAACTAGCAAGTAAACTACTAAGCTCATTCATTCCGCCATGGACCGCACCACAATGGCACAATACTACCAACCGGTCTCCTAAAAAGTGGAAAAACTCCCGTTCATTTGACTGAGTAACCCTCTGGCGGTAGCAATCAATAACCGCCCGGTATGGCGATAACGATCCATACCCAAAATAACATCAAAGCCCTTCATGGGCATAACTACAAATGGAAAAGGAAGTCGATGATCGTCGACCTCTAAATCACAACCTCTACATCCGTGCCTCAAAATTAACTCACCCCAATAGGTGACACAAGCATAAATAGGAGATGCTAAAAGTGCTAACTCCGGTTCAACACAGGATGCAAATGTAGCAGATACAAAAGAATGAGATGCACCGTGTCAATCAACACTCTAGCAACCGAATTGCAAAACAAAAGGTACCTCTCACTCTTGATGGAGCCGGTACTAGGTCTGTGACAGCAGCATACACGCCTGTAGGCCTCGATCTACTGCCGCCTCTCGGAGCATAGGACCGCTTTATCGATCGGACGACGAGGCCCGGATTGGCCCTCGAGGCTGCCTGACAGTGGTTTGAAATCCTGCGTCTGTCTAGAACCAGACGCTCTGGTGTGGCACTCAACCGTGGGCAATACCTCTTCATGTGCCCGCTGTCCACCTGGTAACACGATCTGGGCCTGCCCGAACTCGACTCGACTCGTGGTGCTGGCCGAAGAAGCGACTCTCGACCCCGCTTGATTGGGCAAGCGAAGCCTTGTGACCCGGTGGCCACACTTGAAGCAATTGAACTCTCCTGTTGCCCCTCCGGACTGCACTCAGTCTTTGGGAAAGTCGACCGCCAAACCACCTACAGGACGGTGAGGGTTATAACCCCTCGCCTCCTGCCATCACCTGTCCCTCTTGGCCCCTCTTGGAGCCCCATGTTTCTCCTCTTCTCCCTCTGCATCATCGGCTCCATATGAGCCTGCGGCATCCACCAAATGCTGTACTCTCGAATATAAGGTCCACCAACTTTCAACTTGAGGTCCCACCTCAACTTCCGCTCAAACTCATAACAACGGCGCTCATGCCGCCACAAGTTCAGTGCAAACTGGACAAGCTAGTAAATGTAGCCTCAAACTCGCCACAGACAAACCCTCCTGCTTAAGCTTGGTAACCGATCCCTTAGTCTCTCCTAGCCACTGCGGATAAAACCTCTCTGGAAAGCATTCTAACGCCACCCAAGTACCACCAAGACGAACTTTCTCATACTTCCACCATTGACCGCATCTCCTTGGTGGAAGGATGCCAAGGTCACTTTCAACGCTCCATCCTCAATGCCTAGCATTTGAGCGTTTACTCATCTGTTCTAGCCACTAAATGCGCCTTCAATGGCTCCTTAGGATCTCCAACAAACTCCTCGGGTTAGGCAGGAAGAACTCCCTCTTCAAGAAAGAAGGTCTGCCTCGGTTGCACGATTTCTGCTCGAGAATACCTAAGGCCCCGCTATCTCTCGGGCCAAGGCACCCATGGCTCTTGACCCTTGGCTCGGCCACATTGGCTGACCAACCCCTTCTGAATCGGAACCTCATCCGTAATGGCACTTCCTGCCTCCTAGGCCTACCACGCCTACCACCTCTTGCTCGTCCTGACATCCTAATAAAGGTAACACAGAACGTTAGCACATTTATAAACGTGCCAAAACTAAACACTCACGTCCTAATGCATGGATAACTGTAATTCATTCCACGTAAGCACATAAACACATATAGCACTTACGAATTTCATTTCCGGATGATGATAGTCCCAAGGCGTTACTAGAGTACTGGTTAGAAACAGCATTGATCAAGTGCCTTTCCAACAAGACTCCCAGAAACCCAAAGACCCAATCAACATCCTAAAAACTAAATCCCATACCCAAATAATCACATAAGCATGTTATCACATAAACATATAACAGTACACCTAAGTCTCTATCAAGCGAGACAAACCCATTGTGATCCTAATCACTTCCCACGTACCCAAAGTATTCGAACCCGGTACGCTCTGATACCAAGTTGTAACGCCCTGGAAATAATGACATTTAACCCAACAATATTGACATGCTATGATATATAAAAGGATCCACGTTCTTTCATTCAAGGTTCTATTACAAAGCGTATTACATGTTAACAACAAAAGCAAATGCCCTAAGGGCTTCTGACTTTCAAGTTAACACTTGGTTACACGAAAATAGAGTGCTAGCTCATTTACACATTAAGCCCTAGGCTTGAATTTACATGTAACCTTTGCAAAAGGAAAGACAAACAAAAGTCCATCCGCCACTAGCCTTCCAAGTTATGTCCTTGGAGGTGGCATGCTACGATACACGAAAAAGATGTTCCCATATAGGGTGAGCTACGACCAAGAGAAATATACTAAACCAATCATAAATAATGACTAAAAGATTAACAATTGATAGATGGTCCATTCTCTTACATTCTTTCATCACTTCAACAAGTATAAACAAAACAGATATATCCACACTTTCCATGACAAGCATACATGCTCTGCCAATATTTTCTAGATAAGCATACATGCTCTATCTACGGAGTTCATCTATCTCCTCCCGGTAACATCCGGTTTAGAGGTCCATCCCTATCTTCCCTAAACCGTGGAGTCCATCCTATCTCCTCCAACACAACACAATGCATATATATATCACAATTATACACATCACATATCAATACATAAAATCTATGTATTCTTCCCATCGTCATAACCCATGACTCAATTCAACTTCAATTCTCGTTTTCCACAATTAATTATTCAAATTAATTAATCAATATAATTAGGACGTTTCCATGATTAACATTACAACCCTTAGGTTCCAATTTCACTAATGTTTCAACATTAATCCCATGTTTCTATACCAAACATGCTTCTAGGTTTATTATAGACAAAACCCCAAACTTTTATAAAATTACACAATGGCCCAAAGTTTCCCAAAATTTCACAAACAACAACCAACATATCAAAATGCTAAAATTCAAAGACAAAATCTATAAAAGGAGTAGGATATCCCTACCTCAAAGTTTAAGCCCAAAAGGAGATGAAGACCCAAGAATCAAAGTGCTCCAAACACCGACTTTTTCAGATTAAATCGAAGCCCTCGACAACCTCTACCTTTTTAACAAAGCAAGATGGAAAGGAAATGATCCTAGATAGATCAAACCTTAGAGAGTGTAAAGTTAGGGGGAGAAGCTCTCAGATCTGGAGGATTGGATCAAAAGTTTATAAAAATCGATTTGAAACTTCATTTGTCGGCTCGATATAAATAGGCTCGCTCGGCGAAGACTTTGTCGCTCGGCGACGGAACCTGAAACCGTAGCTCGAGCCAAGAAGGTCTCGCTCGAGCCAACATCCTAGAAGCTCGCTCGTGCGAATAAAAGCTCGCTCGAGCCAGGTGCTTGGCCCTTCAGGTCTGCAACTAGACGCACGTTCGAGCGACGTACCGCGCGCTCGAGCGAAGTCCAAACCAGCTCGCTCGAGCGAAGAATCAGCTCGCTCGAGCCAGAAATCATGGTGTTGAGTCCAGCCAGACGATCACTCGCTCAGCGAAGCGCCTCGCTCGACCCACCGGACACAAAACTCAACGCTTCGCTCGGCGACAAACTCTCGCTCGGCGAAGGACAAAATTGCAGGCGACAACCCTTGGCTCCCAAATACAACCAACCTGAAACAAACCTGCCCAACACATCCTATAACTCAAATACAATATATGAAAGGACGTAAACGGGACAACAATCCACTACCAACATCCACGGACACACGTCCGGATCACTGTACGACAAGGGTAAACCCGGGATCGCTATATTGTCGTTGTTGTCATCCTTTAATTCTATTTGGTCGAGTTTTAGGATGTGTTAGGCGTGTCTTGAACAATTGGATTGAGCCTTGGTCTAGTTGTTGGTTGCCCAGTTTTTTTGCCTTTCCGCTCGAGCGGACACTCCTACGCTCGAGCGGGGTTTACACTCTTCCAGCAATTTTTGGTCCCTGCGAAACTTCTGCAGGTGAGAGATCTACGCTCGAGCGGTTATCATTGCTTCAGCGGACCTTGTTTTGTTCTTACGCTCGGCGGTGTGTTGTCGCTCGGCGGACTGTCAAGTTTAAATCTGCTTGACGGCGTGTTTTAAACAGATTTTTGCCCTTCGGTTTATAAAACCCTAGATTACGAGTTCTCTCTCTCCCAACTCATCTTCTCTCTTAGAATTGATCTATTTAGAGTGTGTATCTACCCTTGTTCCTTCATTAAAAAGGTAGAGGAGAGTGAGGGCTACATTTTAATCTGAGAAATTGTGGGTTTGGAGCACTTTGGAGTTTTGGGCATCATCTTCATCTTCTTCTTTTGAGTTATTTCTTGGTAGGGATTTCCTACTCCATTTATACGTTTTAATCCTAAGTGGTGGTATTTTGGTATGTGGGGGTGGTTTGGTAATTTTGGGAGAAACCCTAGGGTTTGTCATAGATTAATTTATATAATTAATTTAAGGGAAGATTGTAATATTGGGTTTAATTCATGAAATTGGGGGATTATGAGATAAATTGACGTAGTTGAATATTTAATCACTCATCTGTGAAATTGAGATTATTTGTGTTGTTATATTTATTTCTTGTTTAGAAATAATTGTTTTGGGCTATCGGTGGAGGATAGCCATTGATTGTTGTAGACCTTGCATGCGGCCTAGGTATAACTGAAATTGAGTCATTTATTTGTTGTTGAGTTATCTGAGAACATTCGTGTATTGATTATGTGTTGTATATGGCAAGTATTGATTATGTTGCATATGCATTTGGTTTTGGAGGAGATAGGGGATGAACTCCACGGTTTAGGGAAGATAGGGATGGACCTCTAAACCGGATTTGTTGGGAGGAGATAGGGATGGACTCGAGTATCACATATGTGTGTACTTATTGATGATAGAAATATTTCTATTTGTTGTTGATATGATATATCACCACCATGTGTATCAGTTGGGAAGTATGGAAGTGAAATTGATTGAGATTGATATAACACCAAAGATGTGTGTTTATTATGTTATAAGAAAGGTTTAACTTTGATTTGTTATCCTTGTTGAGTTGTTTGGCGGGTTGAGCCATGTTTGTGTAAATGGGAAGTAAAAGGTGTCATAGACCATGTGTCATAGACAACGTAGACATTTGAGTCATAATATTGTAAATCGAATATTTTGTATTAACCATGTATTGGGTACTACTGCTTTAGTTAATTCTTATGCTTGGTGTAGTATTTCTCTCTTTGGTGTGGCTCACCCTATATAGAACTTCATTTTCAGGTTCAGGTGGTTCACTACCTCCAAGGACTTAGCTTGTGAGGATTTGGACTCTCGAGGACTTGCTTTACTTTATTTGCTTTATTTGAGTTATATGTAATTCAAGCCTAGGGCTTTATTTGTTTTGAGTTAGAACTCATGTTTTGTGTCCAAGCATTGACTTGGCAAGATGTAAGCCTTTAAGGCAAATATTATGATGTTTTTATTTCTTAAGACTCTGATGATTGAAATAGTATAATGTTTTCTTTTAATAATGCATGTCTTGTTTTATATTTAATGGGTTTAATTTTGAGGGCGTTACATGATGCAATCCTATTATCAAGGCTAAGGGAAATCCTATGCTCTTTAGGACTCAAGTGTGTGAACAACGTACTATAAGGAACTTGTGCTCTGATACCATTCTGTCACGACCCCAAACCGCCCCTAGTAGAATGGTGCCGTCATGGCCAGTAATCCGAGATTACCAAAGGCCAACTTTCTAAAATCACACACAATCAGAGTATACATATGGGGCTAACAAGAGCGGAAGCAATAACTTAAAATACAAGTGGTCCATAAGGGCCGTGCATAAGTCAAATGAAATGGCAAACATCTTTACATAACTTTACAACTTGAATATAAGCAAAATAAAATATACATTACATCTTGACAAAAGGCTTCAAGCGAAGCGTTAAGACAAGGTTGCCGACATAAATAAAATACAGAAGTACAAGGTCAAAACATAATCTTCACGATTCTTGACATCCTTGATGCCGACCTAAACATGCATACAAAACATCGGCACAACACACACATCTCGGCGTAGCCGACTTCTAGCTTGGAACCTACATATATAGATAGAGAGGGTGAGTCTGGAAACTCAGTGAATGGTACAAGTAATAAAGGGGTTAAATGAATGATATCCGAGGTCTTTGCAAAACATACATATCATAGCTTATTCAAAACATCGTACAACATGGCTTGCATCAAAACACATACTTGGCAATACTAGCACAAAACATTCTTGGCACAACTTGTATCAAAACGTGTACTTGAGCGTTCAGAACTTGCTTACTTATCAAAACATAGGATGAACCGTATTCATCAATCTTGGCCTTACAAAACATATGTGCTACTAACGTTTTAAAGTCCCCTAGCACGTACGGACTTGTGCCACTTATGCTTAAAGTCCCCTGGCATGTACGGACTTGTGCCACTTATGCTTAAAGTCCCCTGGCACGTACGGACTTGTGCCACTTATGCTTAAAGTCCTCGCGTCGGACTTGTGCCACTTATGCTTAAAGTCCCCGCACGCACGGACTTGACTAAAACATCATCAAAAGAGCTTATACTTGATACATAAAATAGGGATAGTCATTCATGCTTGATCAAATACTTTTCAAGACAAAGCAAAGTAAAGCTTATCAAAACATTAGAACATAACTTTATTAAAGGTACCACTCACTTAGTTCTTGGGACGTCGGGATCAAGGCAAGGTCCAAGTCCTACAAACACATGGCAAAGTCTACTGAACATACTTCTTAAAACAAGTCTCACATACATGCAAATGATCTCGGAAAACATCTTTGGAAGTCAAAACCTTGCTTTACATGTCGGGAGGACATCTTTGGGCACCAACAGTCTTTGCGAGGTCCCACACCTCCTGGCCGAGGTGTGGTCACCCAGGCTTCGGCGTGCGGCTGCAGGCCGAGGTTCAAACAAGACAAGTGATCATGCAAGGTAGGCCAAGGTGAGATACGATGCTTGGCCTAAGTGTAAGGTCTAGGTAAGAGTGATCTCGGCGACTACACTTCGGGAAGTGAAGTCTGGAAATCTGGGTTTCCACCCGTGAAGAACATGAAGAACATGAACATGAAGACATGAATATAATGGATGCCAAAACCATAACTTGCTTATACAAAATCTGGGTTTTCATGCTATGAGTTCGAAAACATGGACCTTGGTACCCATACTTGAAGATCGTAAGAAAACAAACACAAAAACATACATCTTGGTTTAAGCTTTCGGATCAAAACATGACTTTTCTTGAAGAACACTTGAATACCACTTTCTCTTTCTAAAACCGAGCTTCAAAACGATGCATGGCTTTCAAAACATATTCAATCATGCAATGCAATAACAAGATCATAAAGGACATCATGAGCACATCAAGAATCTAACCTTAGAACACGAATCTAACGGTTTGATCTCTAGGAATCAAGCTTGGATCTCTACTCTCTCTCAAGAACTCTTCTCCCTCTCTTCTAGAGCTTCTCTCTCTTCTACCTTAGAACAAAACACAACAAATGATAGTTTCTCTCTCTATCGGCTGACTTAACACTCTGCTCGGACACGTGGCGTTACCGGGTTGGTTCTCTTCAAAAAGGTGACTGATTGACAAGACAGGTGTCAGGCAAAGCGTATTCAACAAGCTTGGTGGCAAGGGCACCTCGGCACATGATGACATCGGCCAAGGACAAGACATCGGCAAACAAAGGACAATGACTTCGGCTAGTCAAGGAACAATGATCTCGGCTAGGAAGAACAACACTTGACTAAGCTGTGCCACACCTCGGCCCAGATGTGCCACACCTCGGTCTAGGTCATACGTCGGGAACAACAAGATCACTTGGGTTCAAGGATGACATCTCGGCCTAGATAATACACACCTCGGCCTTGGTGATACTCACCTCGGCCCAGATGATAATCATCTCGGCCAATATGTCCGAATGAAGATGGAGGTCAAGCAAAGGGGTTCCCAGATAGTTCTAGGCTTAGGATGACCTCGGCTTGGATTAACCTAGGCTTGACATAACTTAGGCTTATCAACATCAAGGGAGGAACAAAGCATACATATACACTTAGGCAAATCAAATACGTACAAAACATAACAAGATTCATGAATGTTAACTTAGCAAAGCATGGTTATGCGAATGCACATGAACATGACTATGGTATGAAATGTGGGTCCTTACATCCGACTTCTCTCTCTCTTTTCTCTTAGGTTTGATCTACTTAGGGTGTGTTTCTACCCTAGATCCTTTATTAAAAGGATAGAGTGAGTCGAGAGCTTCAGTTTTATCTGAACTAGTTTGGATTTGGAGCACTTTGAGTTTGGATCTTCATCTCCATCTTCTCTTTTTGGGCTATTTCCTTGAGGTAGGGATTTCCTACTCCAATGTATACGTTTTGTTCTAAGTTTTGGTATTTTAATATGTTGGGGGTATTTTTGTAATTTTGGGAAAAACCCTAGTTGTTGTATTAAATTGAATTGTAAGTTTAATTTAAGGAAAATTGGGAATAATAGTTGAATTCACGAAATATGAGGAATTATTGATTAAATGGGGTAGTTGGTTAATTTAAATCATATGCCTATTGAATTGTTGATTTAGTTATTTTCTGTTTAGAGATAACTGTTTTGGGCTATCGGTGGAGGATAGTCATGATTGTTGTAGACGTTGCATGTGGATTAGGGATAAGTGGAACTAATCACATTGGGTTAAGTCATTATATTTGACTATTGAATTAATACAGAAAAATTACATATATTGATTGAGCATTTGCATATGCATATTGTGTGGGAGGAGATAGGGGATGTACTCCACGGTTTAGGGAAAGATAGGGGATGGACCTCTTAACCGGATTTTGTTTGGGAGGAGATAGGCGATGGACTCCATTAGCATCACTTTTATGTGTGCTTATTTATATTGAAGTGTTTTATTGATACAGAACTAAAATGTGTATCAATGTAATGACCCTCACACTACCCTAACCATACCCATATGCATTTTATATGATTTTGCTCTGTTAAGCTTGCATTTCAAATCTTGACTTGTCTTGCATAAGTGTTACTTGGATGCTATGTTCCTTATTGGTGTGTATGTTTTTCAGCCGAGGTCATCTTGAGCCGAGGTCTCTCCTTTGATACTCTTACACTTAGGACCATCTTGGGATTTCTCTAGTTGACCTCCACTCGCACCCTGACATGTTGGCCGAGATACCATTATCTAGGCCGAGGTGTTCATCACCAAGGCCGAGATGTGTACTATCTGGGCCGAGATGTTGCCCTTGAACAAGTGATCTTGCCCTGGCTGATGCGACCTAGACCGAGGTGTGGCACATCTAGGCGAGGTGTGTACCTGGTGGGCCAAGTGTTGACCTTTCTAGCCGAGGTCATCGTCCCTTTGCTTGCCGAAGTCTTGTTGTTAGCCGATGTCATTGCTCGCCGGAGTCCCTTGCCGCCTAGCTTGTTGAACACGCTTTGTCATAGTCTTGTCTTTTCAATCAGTCACCTTTTCAAATAGAGCCAACCAACCGTTGCCACGTTATTTGAGTGTTAAGTCGGTAAGCAAGCCTAGAAATGTATTATTTTGTATCACATCTTTGTTCTTGAGGAGGGAGAAGCTCTAGAAGGAGAAGGATGAGTTTTAGAGTAAGAGAGTAGATAGCAAGCTTGATCCTTAGAGTTCAAACCGTTAGATTCGAGTATTGAGGTTAGAATCTTGATCAACTCTTGTTGTTCTTATTGATCATTTAGCGGCATTGCATGATTGAATATGTTCTGCACGCCATGCATTGATTTAAAGATTGGTTTTAGAAAGAGGAAGTTAGTGTTCATGAGTTCTTGAAGAAAAGCCTTGTTTGATTCGAAAGTTTGCAACAAGTTACATGTTTTTGTGTTTGTTTTCATAAGATCTTCTAGTATGGGTACCCAGGTCCATGTTTTCGAACTCATAGCATGAAATCTCAGATTTTGTAATGACAAGTTATGACCCTTGCATTCATCTCCTTCATGATCTTCATGTTCATGTTCTTCATGTTTTTGAGCAGAGGGAAAACCCAGATTTTTCCCGACCTCATTTCTTTGAAAGTGGCCCTCGGGACCACACCTCGGCGAGAAGGTGTGGGGCCTCGGCCAAGACTTGGTTGGTGCCCAGCATGTTTTCCCGAGATGGGGGACAGTGTTTTATTTTGATTTGACCTAGCATCTGGGGAATGCCGAAATCATCTGCATGCATGTGAAACTTATTTGGAAGTGCATTCAACAGATTTCTGCCATGTGTTTGTAGGACTTGGACTTGCCTTGACCCCGACGTTTGAAGAAATAAGTGAGTGGTATTTTAATAAAGATATGTTATAAAGCTTTGATAAAACCTTGTTTTGCCTTGTTTGGAAATTATTTACAAGCATGAATGATTATTCCTACTTGCAATAAGTACCATATCTTGTTTGATGATGTTCTCGGGAAGTCCGTATGTGCTAGGGGACTATAAGCATTTGTAGCACAAAGTTTGGAAGTCCGTATGTGCTAGGGGACTATAAGCATTTGTAGCACAAAGTTTGGAAGTCCGTATGTGCTAGGGGACTATAAGCATTTGTAGCACAAGTCCTTAGTGTCCGGGGACTATAATGCAACGACACCATCGTTTAGAGATCTCTCTTGTCTTGCCTTGCCACTGACGGTTTTACCGCGTGGGTTGTTTGTCCGGAATGTCATCTCTTGTATTATATCGATGTTAGTAAGCATCCCTTGAAGCTTTGAAAGATTTGATAGATAAACTTGATTTATTCCACCTATTGTTTTGTTAAAAGATCTCGGATGTCATTCATGTAAACCCTTTATTATTTATACCATTCACTGAGTATCCAAGCTCACCCTCTCTATATATATGTAGGTGATGAGCAGGGCGGCGGCGACGCCTAGATGTGTTTTGCCGATGTGTTTTTGGATTCGTGTTTTGCAACATCTTGAAGATCATGCTTCTTAGTTATCTCCTTGTATTTTGTATCTGATGGCTGAGAGGCCTTTTGGTCAAGATGTAATTTTTGTACTCTATTTTGTTGTATACAAGCTATTGTATGATGTATGTCATTTCATTTAACTTAAGCACTGCTCTTATGGACTACTTAGCTTTTATTTATTGCTTCCACATTTGTAAGCCCCATATGTTTACTCTGATTTGTGTGTGTGATCTTGTAAGTGGCCTTTGGTAGTCTCGAATTACTGGCCATCATGGCACCATCCTACTAGGGGCGGGATGGGGTCGTGACAATCAAACTGGAAGTATGAAGTGTTTTGATATGAGCCTGAGTCTCATTTGTTTGTGAATATGAGAAATAATGTGAATATGATATATAGTGCACTGTTGTAAGGTTGGCCAGGTTCTGAGCCATATTGATCATAATGGAAAGTGAAACGTGTCATTGACATTAGTGTCATGAAACTGTATAAAGACATAATTGATTATTTGGTTAACCAACTATTGAATGCTATTGCTTTATTCAATGCTTATATTTGGTTTAGTATTTTTCTACTGGGTTGTGGCTCACCCTATATGGGAACATCATTTTTAGGTTCAGGTGATGGGCTACCTCCAAGGAATTAGCTTGGATGGATTTAGAGTTGAACACTCATTTTAGATTAGTTGTTATTTGTTTTATTTGATATTACATGTAAGGACTCAAGCCAAGGGCTTAACTTGTACATGAGTTAGTACTCATATTTTTGTATCCAAGTATCGGCTTGGAAAGATGTAAGCCCATAGGGCATTTACTTTCTTTATTACATATAATGTCTGTTAATAAGTTTACTCTGATGAATGGAGCAGTACTCTTGTTTTCTTATAATGATGCATGTTAATATTATATATTATGGGTTTAATTTTGAGGGCGTGACATAATAAAATTGAACAGATAGAAATAAATTGAAGATTGTGACTGGTTTGTTGAACAGATAAGAAATTTTGGATAGATATTTGAACAGATAAGATTTTGAAATTGAACTGATAATAAAATCTAGACAAAAATTTGCACCGATAGGGAAATAAAATTGAACAGATAGTCAAGATATTTGAATATATAGACAAAAAAATAATAATTAAACACTTAAATGTAAATTTGAACGTATAGAAAAAAAAATTGAACAGATAAATTGAGGAGTAAAATTGAAAACAAAACGTCTTTCAAAACAAATAAAAAGACTTCTCACCAAATTATTTAATTTAATGCCTATGGAGGACCATCGGATGAGAAGACTCCATTGATCCAGCTCCTTATGGACAGTTTTTTTCTTCAAGTGCACAGATCCAATTTCACCTCCTCTTTTTTTTTTTCTCTTTTTTTTTTTTTTTTTTTTTTAAAGTTATTGATCTTTGTTGTTGTGGTATGATGAAACAAATTAAAACAGATAGTTGTTAGTGAACCAAAAAAAATTAAAAATTAAACAGATAAAAATAATAATAAAAAATAGAACAGATATATATGTATATATACTGGATTATATTTGAGAAAGAATTTCAACAGATAGAGAGAAAGAACAAGAGAGAGAGAAAGAAAGATTGCAACAGATCCTGGTTTGGTGTATTTCAACAGATAATAAAATTGAACGGATAGAAATAAATTGAAGATTGTGACTGGTTTGTTGAACAGATAGGAAATATTGGATAGATATTTGAACAGATAAGAGATTAAAATTGAACTGATAATAAAATCCAGACAAAAATTTGCACATATAGGGAAATAAAATTAAACAGATAGTCAAGATTTTTGAATATATAGACAAAAAAATAATAATTTAACAATTAAATGTAAATTTGAACGTATAGAAAAAAAAATTGAACAAATAAATTAAGGAGTAAAATTGAAAACAAAACGTCTTTCAAAACAAATAAAAAGACTTCTCACCAAATTATTTAACTCAATGCCTGCGGAGGACCATCGGAGGAGAAGACTTCATTGATCCAGCTCCTTATGGATAGTTTTTTTTCTTCAAGTGCACAGATCTAATTTCACCTCCTTTTTTTTTTTTTTTAAGTTGTTGATCTTTGTTGTTGTTGTATGATGAAACAAATTACAACAGATAGTTGTTAATGAACCAAAAAAAAATTAAAAATTAAGCAGATAGAAATAATAATAAAAAATATAACAGATATATATATATATATATATACTGGATTATATTTGAGAAAGAATTTCATCAGATAGAGAGAAAGAACAAGAGAGAGAGAGAAAGATTGCAACAGATCCTGGTTTGGTGTATTTCAACAGATAATAAAATTGAACAGATAGAAATAAATTGAAGATTGTGACTAGTTTGTTGAACAGATAAGAAATTTTGGATAGATATTTGAACAGATAGGAGATTAAAATTGAACTGATAATAAAATCTAAACAAAAATTTGCACAGAGAGGGAAAAAAAATCGAACAGATAGTCAAGATTTTTGAATATAGACAAAAAAAATAATAATTAAACACTTAAATGTAAATTTGAACATATAGAAAAAAAAAATTCAACAGATAAATTAATGAGTAAATTGAAAACAAAACGTCTTTCAAAACAAATAAAAAGACTTCTCACCAAATTATTTTACTCAATGCCTGCAGAGGACCATCGGACGAAAAGACTCCATTGATCCAGCTCCTTATGGACAGTTTTTTTTTCTTCAAGCTTGCAGATCCAATTTCTCGTCCTTTTTTTTTTTTTTTTTAAGTTGTTGATCTTTGTTGTTGTTGTATGATGAAAGAAATTGCGAGATAGATGTAAATGAACAAAAAAAATTAAAAATTAAGCAGATAGAAATAATAATAAAAATAGAAACGATATATATATATATCTTGGATTATATTTGAGAAAGATTTTCGTGAGATAGAGAGAAAGAACAAGAGAGAGAGAAAGAAAGATTGCAATGATTACGGTTTGGTATATTTCAACAGATAGAAAAAATTTAAGATTGTGGTGGTTTGTTGAGCAGTAAGAAATTTTGAATAGATATTTGAATAGATAAGAGATTAAAATTGAACGATAATAAAATCAAGACAAAAATTTACAGATAAATTAAGGAGTAAAATTTAAAACAAAATGTCTTTCAAAAGAAATAAAAGACATCTCACCAAATTATTTTACTCGATCCTGAGAGGACCATCGAGAGAAGACTCCATTGATCCAGCTCCTTATGGACAGTTTTTTTTCTACAAGCGCACAGATCCAATTTCAGCTCCTATTTTTTTTTTTTTTTTAAGTTGTTGATCTTTGTTGTTGTTGTATGATGAAACAAATTGCAACCGATTGTTGTTAATGAACCAAAAAAAAATTAAAAATTATGCATATAGAAATAATAATAAAAAAATAAAAAAGTTATATATATATACTGGATTATATTTGAGAAAACATTTCAACAGACAGAGAGAAAGAACAAGAGAGAGAGAAAGAAAGATTGCAACAGATCCGGGTTTGAAGTATTTCAACAGATAATAAAATTTAATAGATAGAAATAAATTGAAGATTGTGACTTGTTTGTTGAACAGATAAGAAATTTTTGATAGATATTTGAACAGATAAGAGATTAAAATTGAACTGATAATAAAATCTATACAAAAATTTGCATAGATAGGAAAAAAATTGAACAGGTTGTCAAAATTTTTGAATATATAGACAAAAAAAAAAAAGAAATAAACACTTAAATGTAAATTTGAACATGTAGAAAAAAAATTATTGAACAGATAAATTAAGGAGTAAAATTAAAAACAATACGTCTTTCAAAACAAATAAAAAGACTTCTCACCAAATTATTTCCCTCAATTCCTGCAGAGGACCATCGGAGGAGAATACTCCATTGATCCTGCTCCTTATGGACAGTTTTTCTTCTTCAAGCGCACAGATCCAATTTCACCACCTTTATTTATTTTATTTTTTTTAAGTTGTTGACCTTTGTTGTTGTTGTATGATGAAACAAATTGCAACAGATAGTTGTTAGTGAACCAAAAAAAAAATTTAAAATTAAGCAGATAGAAAGAATAATTAAAAATAGTCTTTCTAGTCGGTCCAGTCTGTCTTCTGATTGACCTCGGCCAACTGGTGGTCTTCCTCTCCTCATAATGCTATGAGTATGCAAAGTGTGACTTTAAAACAAAATGAGCAACAAAGTATGTAGGCAAGCAACAAGCAATTATGCCGAGATGATGCACGTATTGTCAAATAGCAAGCAATATGATCCAATCCTAGCATTTTTCTAAGGGAAATCCTATGCTCCTTGGGACTCAAAGTGTGTGAATAACGTACTACATGGAACTTGTGCTCTGATACCAATCTGTCACGACCCCAACCCGCCCCTAGGAGGTCGGCGCCGAGATGGCGATAACGAGATTACCAAAGGCCTCTTACAAGAATTCACACACAAATCAGAGTAAATATATGGGGCTTACAAATGCGGAAGCAATAAATAAAAGAAACAAGTAGTCCATAAGAGCAGTGCTTAAGTTAAATGGAATGACATTCATCTCAAAATGGCTTTTATATACAACAAAATGGAGTACCAAAAATTACATCCTGACTAACAGGCTTCTCGGCCATCAATTACAAAACACAAGGAAATAACAAAGAAGCATGATCTTCAAGGTGTTGCAAAACAAAACACAAAACACGTCGGCAAGCACATCGGCAAACAAGTCTAGGCGTCTCCGCCGCCCTGCTCATCACCTACATATATATAGAGAGGGTGAGCTTGGATACTCAGTGAATGACATAAACAATAAAGGTTTTACATGAATGATATCCGAGGTCTTTTAACAAACAATACGTAGTGTAGATCAAGTTGTCTTTCAAATCTTTCAAGCTTCAAGAGATGCTCATTAACATCAATATAATACAAGATAGATGACATTCTGAACAAGCAAACCCACGCGGCAAAACCGCCAGTGGCAAGGCAAGACAAGAGTGTGCTACAAATGCTTATAGTCCCCTAGCACGTACGGACTAGTGCCACAAATGCTTAAAGTCCCCTGGCACATACGGACTAGTGCCACAAATGCTTAAAGTCCCCTGGCACATACGGACTAGTGCCACAAATGCTTAAAGTCCCCTGGCACATACGGACTTCCAGAATGGTCATCAAAACAAGACATAACGATTGATACTCAAGATAGGATTAATCATTCATGCTTAAAAACACTTTTCAAAACAAGGCAAAGCAATGCTTCTATCAAGTCAAAGCAACATAGCTTAATTAAGAATGCCACTCACCTAGTTCTTCGAACGTCGGGGTTAAGGCAAGTCCAAGTCCTACAAGTACATGGCAAGTTCACTGAATACACTTTCAAACAAGTTTCACATGCATGCAAATGATCTCGGCATGCTCCAAGACTAAATCAAATCAAAACAAACATTGTTTCTTATTTCGGAAAACATGCTGGGCACCTAACCAGGTCTAAGCCGAGGTTCCACACCTCTCCGCCGAGGTGAGGTTCCGAGGCCACATTCAAGGGCAAATGAAGTCGGGAAAACCTGGGTTTCCCTCTGCTCAAGAACATCAAGAACATGATCATGGAGAACATGAAATGAAATGCAAGGGTCATGGCTTATCATTTACCAAAATCAGAGATTTCATGCTATGGGTTTGAAAACATGGACTTGGGTACCCATACTAGAAAATCTTGGTGAAACAAACACAAAAGCATGGATTTCAATGCAAGCTTTCGGATCAAATCAAGGCTTTTCTCAAGAACACATGAATGTTCATATTTTCTTTCCGAAACCAACTTTAAATCGAAGTATGACATTCAAAGCATATTCAATCATGCAATGCAGCTAAGTGATCATCAAAAACAACAAGAGGAGGTGAAGATTCTAACCTCAAATCACAAACCCAACGGATCAAACACCAAGGATCGAGCTTGCTATCTAACTTCTCTCTCTAGAACTCTTCCTAGAGCTTCTCTCTCTTCTCCAAAACAAGAATGCAACAAATGAGACATTTCTAGATGTGCCGACTGATATAACACTCAGCTCGGACACGTGGCGATGGTTGATTGGTTCTCCTCAAAAAGGTGATAGATTGACAAGACAAGTCTATGACAAAGCGTGTTCAACAAGCTAGGCGGCAAGGGATCTCGGCAAGTAATGACATCGGCTAACAACAAGACTTCGGCAACAGTGTGACAAAGACATCGGCTAAGGACAGAACTTCGGCAAGTCAAAGAACAATGATCTCGGCTAGGAAGAACAACACTTGACTAAGCTGTGCCACACCTTGGCCTAGATGTGCCACACCTCGGTCTATGTCATACCACCTGGGACAAGATCACTTCGGCACAAGGTTGACATCTCGGCCCAAATGATACACGTCTCGGCCTAGGCGCTACACACCTCGGCCCAGATGATTATCATCTCGGCCAACATGTCAGGACAAAGGTGGGGGTCGACAAAGGAATCCTAAGTGTAAGAGTATCAAAAGGGTAACCTAAGCTCAAGATGACCTTGGCTAAAACACACACACACACACACACACACACCAAAGGAACATAATACTCAAGTATCGCTTTATGCAAGACAAGTCAAGATTCAAATGCAAGCTTAACAAAGCAAAATCATACATAATGCATATGAGTATGATCAAAGTAGTGTGAGGGCTATTACATCCTTCCCCCCTTAAAGAAGTTTGGTCCCCAAACTCGAGTTACCTTGATGTAAAAACAGTTCTGGATGTCGAATCCTCATTTCTTCTTCCATTTCCCATGTGGCATCCTTGCCATAATGTTCCTTCCATTCAATTTTCACCATTGCTATAGATTTGTTCCTCAACTGTTTCACTTGTCTGTCAAGAATTCTCATCGGCTTCTCCTCATAGCCCAAATCTTCATTTACTACAATCCCAAAATGATTAATCACATGCAGTGGATCTCGGATATACTTCCTTAGCATCGAAATATGGAACACATTGTGCACTTGACTCAATTCTGGTGGTAAGGCAAGTCTGTAAGCAGTCGTGTTAATCTTCTCAAGAATTTCAAATGGTCCGATATAACGAGGTGCTAACTTACCCTTCTTCTCAAATCTGGAAACTCTTTTCATCGGCGAAATCTTCAGGAATACATGGTCTCCAACTTCAAATTCCAATTATCTTCTTCTCTGGCTCAAGATAGCTCTTCCGCCGACTCGCGCTTTTGATCCTCTGTCGAATAAGCTTAATCTTCTCGGTTGTCACTTGAATCAGTTAAGGCCGATCAAAACTTTATCTCCTACTTGATCCAACATATCGGCGACCGCATTTCCTTCCATACAAAGCTTCAGACGGTGCCATGCCAATGCTAGCTTGATAACCGTTGTTGTAACCAAATTCCACTAATGGTAAATGTGCTCCCAACTTCACGGAAATCAAGTACACATAGTCCGAGCATATCCTCAAGTGTCTCAATCGCCTTTCGCTTGCCCATCGGTCTCAGGGTGAAAAGTCGTATAAACCTCAACTCGGTTCCCAAGGTTGTTGTAGACTCGCCAAAATCTGAAACGAACTTCGATCTCGGTTAAACAATAGACATCGGCACACCATGAAGTCTCACAATCTCATTCATATACAAGACAAATTAATCGGTCAGCATTGAACGTAGTCTGAACAGGCAAGAAGTGCGCTGACTTGGTTAATCTGTCAACAATAACCCAAATTGAATCCATTCCCTTCGATGTCCTCGGCAAACCAATTACAAAATCCATGGAAATATGTTCCCACTTCCATTCAGGGATCGGCAAGGGTTGAAGAAGTCCTGCTGGTCTCTGATGTTCTGCTTTCACTTGTTGACATTGCAGGCATTGGGATACGAACTCGGCTATCTCTTTCTTCATGTTCGGCCACCAAAAAGTCTGCTTTACATCATGATACATCTTAGTGTTTCCTGGATGGGCAGCAATTCTAGAACCATGGGATTCTTGCAAGATCTTTCCTTTCAATTCAGGGACGTCGGCTACGCATAATCTTCCCTCAAACTTAAGCACTCCATTCTCAAGGGTGTAACCCAACCTCGGCCTGGTGTCAATCTCGTCGACTACCTTCTTCAGGAACTTATCTTCCATCTGCCTTGCTTTCACTTCTTCAATGAGGGTCGGCTCCGCTGAGATTATGGCCAGACACGCCAAACTTCCCATTGTCTTCCTGCTCAATGCATCGGCTACTGAGTTAGCTTTGCCTGGATGGTACTGAATCTCCATGTCGTAGTCCTTCAATAATTCCAGCCATCTTCTCTGCCTCAAATTCAATTCCTTCTGAGTAAATAAGTACTTCAAACTCTTGTGATCCGTGAAAACTTGGCAAGAAGCTCCATACAAATAATGACGCCAAATCTTCAAAGCAAACACCACGGCTGCTAGCTCTAGATCATGGGTAGGATAATTCTTCTCGTGAGGTTTCAACTGGCGAGATGCATATGCTATGACCTTACCTCCTTGCATTAATACACAACCCAAACCCTTATGTGAAGCATCGCTGTAAATCAAATTCTTCATTACCGATGGCAAGTAAGAACTGTGTCAGAACTAATCTTGCCTTTAACTCTTGGAAGGTCGATTCTCTATCTTCGTCCATTCATAGGTCACCCTTTTCGAGTTAATCGTGTCAATGGCACTGCAATCCTTGAAAAGTCCTTTACAAACTTTCTGTAATAACCTGCCAAACCCAGAAAACTACGAACCTCGGACACGTTGGTCGGCGTCGGCCAATTTACCACGGCTTCAATCTTGCTGGGATCAACAGAGATACCCTCTTCATCAATCACATGCCCCAAAAATGAAATATTGGAAAGCCAAAACTCACATTTACTCAATTTAGCATACAACTTCCTGTCCCTCAAAACCTGTAAGGCAAGTCTCAGGTGGCCTTCATGCTCAGCTTCACTCTTGGAATAGATCAGGATATCATCAATAAAGACCACTATGAACTCATCCAAATATGGCTTGAAGACTCTGTTCATTAAGTCCATGAATGCTGCCGGTGCGTTAGTCACTCCAAAAGGCATTACTAAAAACTCGTAGTGACCATATCTGGTTCGGAAAGCTGTCTTCTCTACATCCTCGGCTTTAACCTTCAACTGGTGGTAGCCCGACCTAAGGTCAATCTTAGAAAAGACTCGTGCTCCTTGAAGTTGATCTAGCAAATCATCAATCCTAGGCAATGGGTACTTATTCTTAATGGTTACCTTGTTAAGTTCTCTCAGAGTCAATGCAAAGAAGTGTACCATCCTTCTTTTTAACAAACAAGACCGGTGCTCCCCATGGTGAAGTGCTCGGCCTAACAAAACCCTTATCCAATAATTCTCAGAATCGTATTTTCAATTCCTTAAGTTCGGCTGGGGCCATTCTATAAGGTGTTTTGGAGATCGGCTGCGTTCCTGGCATGATGTCCACAGTAAACTCTATTTCTCTATCAACTAAGTGGCCAGGCAATTCATCAGGAAAGACATCGGGGAATTCACTAACAACTGGGACTTCGGCTAACTTAGCATTCCCATTCTGATCACTCAGTATACTACACAAATAGCCATTGCACCCTTTCTGAATTAGCTTACAGGCCTTAATGGACGAAATCAAGTAAGGCGGGGGCACTACACCTCTACCCTGGAAAATAACCTCGGCTTGGCTTGGGGGTTTCAAGGTAACACTCTTAGAAACACAGTCAATAGATGCATGATTCATCACTAACCAATCCATTCCTAATATAACATCAAAGTGAGTCATGCTTAATGGCATCAAGTCAACTAACAATTCTACACCCTTAATCACAACAACACACTCCCTATAAATAGATGCAACAATCATAGTTCTCTCAGATGGAGCAGATACATATAACACATAATCGAGAGGTTCCTGTGGTCTATTCAACTTCTCGGCAAACTTAGCAGATACGAATGAATGCGTAGAACCCGAATCAATCAATATGTATGCATCTTGAGAGCAGATTGGAAGTATACCTGACACTACAGTCTCAGCATTCTCGGTGTCTCCTGGCACTAGCGCGAAAACTCTGCCCTGCCTCATTTGTGTCCTGCCGACGTTGCTTCCCTGTACAGAGCCCGAGGTGCTCCCATTCTTCTTACCATCATAATTCCTTGACTTCGGACAATCTTTCACACGATGACCCATCTCTCCACATTCAAAACAAGCGCCTGACGCCCAACGGCAAACTCCGAAATGCGGCTTCCCACAGTCCGCACACATCGGCCTCGTATTACCTTCCTGATTCAGATTGCTGGAGCTACCCACGTTTGTCTTCTTCTTGGCATTGAATGGAACTCGGCGGTTGTCATAGCTATGCCTTTTCCTCTGGTTTTCTCCTGTACTCTGATATCGGTTCAAATTAGCTTCTGCAAGAATGGCCTTGTCCAAAACTCCAGCATAAGTCGGCATATTAAGCATGTTGACTCTATCCTGTATTGGCCCACGCAGTCCACTTTCAAACTTCCTAGCTTTCCTATATTCATCATTGACCATATGAGGCGCATACCTCGCCAATTCGGTGAAAGCACGATCGTATTCTGCCACTGTCTTGTTTCCCTGTGTCAAGGTCTGGAACTCTGTGGTCTTGCGGTCTCGAACACTGATAGGGAAATGCTTGTTGTAGAATAGCTCCAAAAATTTGGCCCACGTTAAGTCGGGATTCTCTTCTCGAGTCATCATCCACCATCTTCTAGCATCGTCATCTAATGTAAATGCAGCCAATGCCACTTTCTGAGTGTCTGTGCTGGGAAAGATCTCAAATAGCTTCTCCATTCCTAGAACCCATGCTTCGGCTTTCATCGGCTCTATGCCCCCATGGAATCTCGGCGGGTTCATCTTCTTGAACTCCTTAATCAAAGTCAGGGTTCCCTCTCCATACAAGGCTGGTTGTAGGGGCACTTGGGGTACTGGAGGTGGAGGAGGTGGAGGCGGTACGATATGTCGGCCATTAGTCTGCTCGGCCTGAGTAGTTGTAGCACTAGCATTCAGTTGTCTGACCTGTCTCAACTCTCGAGTTAAACCTTCAACTAGTCTTTCTAGTCGGTCCAGTCTGTCTTCTGATTGACCTCGGCCAACTGGTGGTCTTCCTCTCCTCATAATGCTATGAGTATGCAAAGTGTGACTTTAAAACAAAATGAGCAACAAAGTATGTAGGCAAGCAACAAGCAATTATGCCGAGATGATGCACGTATTGTCAAATAGCAAGCAATATGATCCAATCCTAGCATTTTTCTAAGGGAAATCCTATGCTCCTTGGGACTCAAAGTGTGTGAATAACGTACTACATGGAACTTGTGCTCTGATACCAATCTGTCACGACCCCAACCCGCCCCTAGGAGGTCGGCGCCGAGATGGCCAGTAACCCGAGATTACCAAAGGCCTCTTACAAGAATTCACACACAAATCAGAGTAAATATATGGGGCTTACAAATGCGGAAGCAATAAATAAAAGAAACAAGTAGTCCATAAGAGCAGTGCTTAAGTTAAATGGAATGACATTCATCTCAAAATGGCTTTTATATACAACAAAATGGAGTACCAAAAATTACATCCTGACTAACAGGCTTCTCGGCCATCAATTACAAAACACAAGGAAATAACAAAGAAGCATGATCTTCAAGGTGTTGCAAAACAAAACACAAAACACGTCGGCAAGCACATCGGCAAACAAGTCTAGGCGTCTCCGCCGCCCTGCTCATCACCTACATATATATAGAGAGGGTGAGCTTGGATACTCAGTGAATGACATAAACAATAAAGGTTTTACATGAATGATATCCGAGGTCTTTTAACAAACAATACGTAGTGTAGATCAAGTTGTCTTTCAAATCTTTCAAGCTTCAAGAGATGCTCATTAACATCAATATAATACAAGATAGATGACATTCTGAACAAGCAAACCCACGCGGCAAAACCGCCAGTGGCAAGGCAAGACAAGAGTGTGCTACAAATGCTTATAGTCCCCTAGCACGTACGGACTAGTGCCACAAATGCTTAAAGTCCCCTGGCACATACGGACTAGTGCCACAAATGCTTAAAGTCCCCTGGCACATACGGACTAGTGCCACAAATGCTTAAAGTCCCCTGGCACATACGGACTAGTGCCACAAATGCTTAAAGTCCCCTGGCACATACGGACTAGTGCCACAAATGCTTAAAGTCCCCTGGCACATACGGACTTCCAGAATGGTCATCAAAACAAGACATAACGATTGATACTCAAGATAGGATTAATCATTCATGCTTAAAAACACTTTTCAAAACAAGGCAAAGCAATGCTTCTATCAAGTCAAAGCAACATAGCTTTATTAAGAATGCCACTCACCTAGTTCTTCGAACGTCGGGGTTAAGGCAAGTCCAAGTCCTACAAGTACATGGCAAGTTCACTGAATACACTTTCAAACAAGTTTCACATGCATGCAAATGATCTCGGCATGCTCCAAGACTAAATCAAATCAAAACAAACATTGTTTCTTATTTCGGAAAACATGCTGGGCACCTAACCAGGTCTAAGCCGAGGTTCCACACCTCTCCTTGAGGTGAGGTTCCGAGGCCACATTCAAGGGCAAATGAAGTCGGGAAAACCTGGGTTTCCCTCTGCTCAAGAACATCAAGAACATGATCATGGAGAACATGAAATGAAATGCAAGGGTCATGGCTTATCATTTACCAAAATCAGAGATTTCATGCTATGGGTTTGAAAACATGGACTTGGGTACCCATACTAGAAAATCTTGGTGAAACAAACACAAAAGCATGGATTTCAATGCAAGCTTTCGGATCAAATCAAGGCTTTTCTCAAGAACACATGAATGTTCATATTTTCTTTCCGAAACCAACTTTAAATCAAAGTATGACATTCAAAGCATATTCAATCATGCAATGCAGCTAAGTGATCATCAAAAACAACAAGAGGAGGTAAAGATTCTAACCTCAAATCACAAACCCAACGGATCAAACACCAAGGATCGAGCTTGCTATCTAACTTCTCTCTCTAGAACTCTTCCTAGAGCTTCTCTCTCTTCTCCAAAACAAGAATGCAACAAATGAGACATTTCTAGATGTGCCGGCTGATATAACACTCAGCTCGGACACGTGGCGATGGTTGATTGGTTCTCCTCAAAAAGGTGATAGATTGACAAGACAAGTCTATGACAAAGCGTGTTCAACAAGCTAGGCGGCAAGGGATCTCGGCAAGTAATGACATCGGCTAACAACAAGACTTCGGCAACAGTGTGACAAAGACATCGGCTAAGGACAGAACTTCGGCAAGTCAAAGAACAATGATCTCGGCTAGGAAGAACAACACTTGACTAAGCTGTGCCACACCTTGGCCTAGATGTGCCACACCTCGGTCTATGTCATACCACTCCAGGACAAGATCACTTCGGCACAAGGTTGACATCTCGGCCCAAATGATACACGTCTCGGCCTAGGCGCTACACACCTCGGCCCAGATGATTATCATCTCGGCCAACATGTCAGGACAAAGGTGGGGGTCGACAAAGGAATCCTAAGTGTAAGAGTATCAAAAGGGTAACCTAAGCTCAAGATGACCTTGGCTAAAACACACACACACACACACACACACACACCAAAGGAACATAATACTCAAGTATCGCTTTATGCAAGACAAGTCAAGATTCAAATGCAAGCTTAACAAAGCAAAATCATACATAATGCATATGAGTATGATCAAAGTAGTGTGAGGGCTATTACAGACATTTAAGAAAGAATTTCCACAGATAGAGAGAAAGAACAAGAGAGAGAGAGAGAGAGAGAGAGAAAGATTGCAACAGATCCTGGTTTGGGGTATTTCAACAGATAATAAAATTGAACAGATAAAAATAAATTGAAGATTGTGACTGGCTTGTTGAACGGATAAGAAATTTTTGCATAGATGTTTGAATAGATAAGAGATTAAAATTGAACTGATAATAAAATCTTGACAAAAATTTGCACAGATAGGGAAAAAATTGAACAAATAGTCAAGATTTTTGAATATATAGACAAAAAAAATAATAATTAAACACTTAAATCTAAATTTGAACATATAGAAAAAAAATTGAACAGATAAATTAAGGAGTAAAATTGAAAACAAAACGTCTTTCAAAACAAATAAAAAGACTTCTCACCTAATTATTTCACTCAATTCTGAGAGGACCATCAGAGGAGAAGACTCCATTGATCCAGCTCCTTATGGACAGCTTTTTTACTTCAAGTGCACAGATCCAATTTCACCTCCTTTTTTTTTTTTTTCTTTTAAGTTGTTGATCTTTGCTGTTGTTGTATGATGAAACAAATTGCAACATATAGTTGTTAGTGAACCCAAAAAAAAATTAAAAATTAAGCAGATAGAAACAATAATAAAAAATAGAACATATATATATATATACTGGATTATATTTGAGAAAGAATTTCAACAGATAGAGAGAAAGAATATGAGAGAGAGAAAGAAAGATTGCAACAGATCCTGGTTTGGTGTATTTCAACAGATAATAAAATTGAACAGATAGAAATAAATTGAAGATTGTGATTTGGTTTGTTGAGCAGATAAGAAATTTTGGATAGATATTTGAGCAGATAAGATTTTAAAATTGAACTGATAATAAAATCTAGACAAAAATTTGCACCGATAAGGAAATAAAATTGAACAGATAGTCAAGATATTTGAATATATAGACAAAAAAATAATAATTAAACACTTAAATGTAAATTTGAACGTATAGAAAAAAAAATTGAACAGATAAATTAAGGAGTAAAATTGAAAACAAAACGTCTTTCAAAACAAATAAAAAGACTTCTCACCAAATTATTTTACTCAATTCCTGCAGATGACCATCGGATGAGAATACTCCATTGATCCAGCTCCTTATGGACAGTTTTTCTTCTTCAAGCGCACAGATCCAATTTCGCCACCTTTTTTTTTTTTTTTTTTTTAAGTTGTTGATCTTTGTTGTTGTTGTTGTATGATGAAACAAATTGCAACAGATAATTGTTAGTGAACCAAAAAAAAAAAAAATTTCAGTAGATAGAACAATAATTAACAATAGAACAGATATATATATATATTCTGGATGATATTTAAGAAAGAATTTCAACAGATAAAGAGAAAGAACAAGTGAGAGAGAAAAAGATTGCAACAGATCCTGGTTTGGTGTATTTCAACAGATAATAAAATTCAACAGATAAAAATATATTGAAGATTATGACTGGTTTGTTGAACGGATAAGAAATTTTGGCATTGATGTTTGAACAGATAAGAGATTAAAATTGAACTGATAATAAAATCTAGACAAAAATTTGAACAGATTGGGAAAAAATTGAACAGATAGTCAAGATTTTTTAATATACAGACAAAAAAATAATAATTAAACACTTAAATGTAAATTTGAACATATAGAAAAAAAAAATTGAACAGATAAATTAAGGAGTAAAATTGAAAACAAAACGTCTTTCATAACAAATAAAAAGACTTCTCACCAAATTATTTTTCTTAATTCCTGCAGAGGACCATCGGAAGAGAAGACTCCATTGATCCAGCTCCTTATGGACAGTTTTTTTTCTTCAAGGGCACAGATCCAATTTCACCTCATTTTTTTTTTTAAAGTTGTTGATCTTTGTTGTTGTTGTATGATGAAAAAAATTACAACAGATAGTTGTTAATGAACCAAAAAAAATTAAAAATTAAGCAGATAGAAATAATAATAAAAAATAGAACAGATATATATATATACTGGATTATATTTTAGAAAGAATTTCAAATAGATAGAGAAAGAAGAGAGAGAGAGAAAAAAGATTGCAACAGATCTGGTTTGGTGCATTTCAACAGATAATAAAATTGTACGATAGAAATAAATTGAAGATTGTGACTGGTTTGTTAAACAGATAAGAAATTTTGGATAGATATTTGAACAGATAAGAGATTAAAATTGAATTGATAATAAAATTTAGACAAAAATTTACACAGATAGGGAAATAAAATTAAACATATGGTCAAGAATTTTAATATATAGACAAAAAAATAATAATTAAACACTGAAATGTAAATTTGAACATATAGAAAAAAAAAATCGAACAGATAAATTAAGGGGTAAAATTGAAAACAAAACGTCTTTCAAAACAAATAAAAAGACTTCTCACCAAATTATTTTACTCAATGCCTGCAGAGGACCATCTGAGGAGAAGACTCCATTGATCCAGCTCCTTATGGACAGTTTTTTTTTCTTCAAGCGCACAGATCCAATTTTACATCCTTTTTTTTTTTTTAAAGTTGTTGGTCTTTGTTGTTGTTGTATGATGAAACAAATTGCAACATATTGTTGTTAATGAACCAAAAAAAAATTAAAAATTAAGCAGATAGAAATAATAATAAAAAATCGAACAGATATATATATATACTGGATTATATTTGAGAAAGAATTTCAACAGATAGAGAGAAAGAACAAGAGAGAGAAAGAAAGATTGCAACAGATCCTGGTTTGGTGCATTTCAACAGATAATAAAATTGAACAGATAGAAATAAATTGAAGATTGTGACTGGTTTGTTGAACAGATAAGAAATTTTGGATAGATATTTGAACAGATAAGAGATTAAAATTGAACTGATAATAAAATCTGGACAAAAATTTGCACAGATATGGAAATAAAATTGAACAGATGGTCAAGATTTTTGAATATATAGACAAAATTAATAATTAAACACTTAAATATAAATTTGAACATATAGAAAAAAAAAAATTGAGCAGATATAAATTAAGGAGTAAAATTGAAAACAAAACGTCTTTCAAAACAAATAAAAAGACTTCTCACCAAATTATTTTACTCAATGCTGCAGAGGACCATCGGAGGAAGACTCCATTGATCCAAATTTCCTTATTGTAACGCCTCAAAATAATACATAAAACCCATCACTTTAGACATGCATTGATATAAAATAAATCAACTATTTCTAATCATCGAGTAGTTTTTATCAGAGTATTACATGTTAACAAACAAAGCAAATGCCCTATGGGCTTCTGACTTTCCAAGTCAACACTTGGTTACACAAGAAAACAGTACTAACTCTATACGAAATAAGCCCTTGGCTTGATAAACATGTAATACAAACAAAATAATCAAAAAAAGAGTCTTTAACTCCCATATCCATCCAAGCTATGTCCTTGGAGGTGGCATGCTACCTGTACCTGAAAATAATGTCCCATATAGGATGAGCCAACGCCCAGTAGAGATATGCTAAACACAGTATGAGCAATAATTAAGACATTAGCAATTGATAAATGTTTAATTCCCATAAATCAATTCATAATCCACTTCCATTACATGACCACTATGTCCATGTTTCCTTTCATTTTCCATTTCTTACCATGTTCACAATTTACAACAACGACTCAGAACCTGGCCAACAACTAACATGAGATAGCGACTCATATTAAACATTTCCCATTTTACATTAGATAAGCATACTAGCTATATCAACATCTCAATAGACAAGCATACAGTCAGATCCACACTTCAACAGATAAGCATATGAGTCAGATCAACACATTAACTACCAAGCATATGAATCAGACGGTGAGTCCATCCCCTATCTCCTCCCAAACAACATCTGGTTTAGAGGTCCATCCCTTATCTTCCCCTAAACCATGGAGTACATCCCTATCTCCTCCACACAACACAACATATATACACAAAGGTCATATACTCAATCAATAATACATAACGTTAATGTATTTTATCAACCGTCATACTCTATGACGCATCCAATTGATTAGTTTTAGTTTGCCTAATCATTATGCATTGTCTACAACAATCAAAACTACCATCCACCGATAGCCCAAGCAATTATTTCTAAATAGATAATAAAAGCTCCAACAGATAAAATATCAATGTTTTCAAAAGTGAGCGATTAATAAATCCAATTTCCACTATTTCACAATATAATGAGCCAATTTCATTATTTCCAACTCAATTTCAAATTAATTATGCCAATTAATTTATACAACAAATTAGGGTTTTCTACCCCTTTTCCTAATATTGACCCAATGGTCTATATTTCAACAACCAACAACAATGACACCATTTTGAAACCCAAAAATACATATTTAAGAATCAAAATGACAAAACCCCCATTCTACCTTTTGAAACCCTAGATCCCAAAATCAAACCATTTAACAAAATGCTCAATAATCTAGGTTAAAACCTATAAGAGTGAGTAGGAATCCCTACCTCAAAAGTTGACACCCAACGAAGAAGATGATGAAAACGGAAATGTTCCAAATCCCGAGATTCTTGGATCAAAAGATAGCCCTCGACGATCAACAACTTTTTTGTAAAGGCCAAAGGTGAGAAAACAACTCCTACTAGATCAATACCTAGAGAGAAGTCACGGTTCTAGAGAGAGAGGCTCGACAATGGAGCTTTGGAAAAGTAAGAGAGAGAAAAGGATGTGAAAAAGTGATCCAAAAATCTGGATCTCGGAGTCTTAAACCCAGTCGCCCGCTCGGCGTGAAACCCCGCCGGCGTCACTCAGACTCACTCGGCGGCGGATACACACTCCCAAAGACTTTGCGTAACCAGTCTCCACTCGGCGTCCAACTCCTCGGCGTCACACACACAAACTCCCGCCGAAAAGCATAACCCTGCAGAGAAAATACTGGATGGGTGATTTTTCCGCTCGAGCGCCAAAACCTCCGCTCGAGCATCAAAAGCTCCACTCGAGCGGACAGGCCAAAATCTGGGCAACTAGTTTAGGTTCCTAAGCTCAACCAACATGTTTCAAGCCTGCCCAACACAACCCAAGACTCACATACGAAGAGTAAAGGATGTAAACAAGATATACACAACAACCAACTCCACGGAACCTAAGTCCGGATACAACAATTAAAGAAAGGGAAACCGGGATCGCAATACTTATGGACAGTTTCTTTTCTTCAAGCACACAGATCCAATTTCACCAAATTTTTCTTTTCTTTTTTTTTTTTTAAGTTGTTGATCTTTGTTGTTGTTGTATGATGAAACAAATTGCAACAGATAGTTGTTAATGAACTAAAAAAAATTAAAAATTAAGTAGATAGAAATAATAATAAAAAAAAGGAATAGATATATATATACTGGATTATATTTGAGAAAGAATTTCAACAGATAAAGAGAAAGAACAAGAGAGAGAGAAACAAAGATTGCAACAGATCCTGGTTTGGCGTATTTCAACAGATAATAAAATTGAACAGATAGAAATAAATTGAAGATTGTGACTGGTTTGTTGAACAGATAAGAAATTTTGGATAGATATTTGAACAGATAAGAGATTAAAATTGATCTGATAATAAAATCTAGACAAAAATTTGCACAGAGAGGGAAAAAAAATTGAACAGATAGTCAAGATTTTTGAATATATAGACAAAAAAATAATAATTAAACACTTAAATGTAAATTTGAACATATAGAAAAAAAAATTTCAACAGATAAATTAAGGAGTAAATTGAAAACAAAACGTTTTTCAAAACAAATAAAAAGACTTCTCACCAAATTATTTTCTCAATGCCTGCAGAGGACCATCGGAGGAGAAGACTCCATTGATCCAGCTCCTTATGGACAGTTTTTTTTCTTCAAGCACACAGATCCAATTTCTCCTCATTTTTTTTTTTTTTACATTGTTGATCTTTGTTGTTGTTGTATGATGAAACAAGTTGCAACAGATCGTTGTAAATGAACGAAAAAAAAATTAAAAATTAAGCAGATAGAAATAATAATAAAAAATAGTACAGAAATATATATACTAGATTATATTTGAGAAAGAATTTCAACAGATAGGGAGAAAGAACAAGAGAGAGAGAAAGAAAGATTGCAACAGATCCTGGTTTGGTGTATTTCAACAGATAGAAATAAATTGAAGATTATGACTGGTTTGTTGAACGGATAAGAAATTTTGGATAGATATTTGAACAGATAAGAGATTAAAATTGAACAGATAATAAAATCAAGAAAAATTTGCACAGATAGGGAAAAAAATTGAACAGATAGCCAAGATTTTTGAATATATAGAAAAAAAAAATAATTAAACACTTAAATATAAATTTGAACATATAGAAAAAAAATTTCAACAGAAAAATGAAGGAGTAAAATTGAAAACAAAACGACTTTTGAAACAAATAAAAAGATTTCACACCAAATTATTTTACTCAATGTCTGCAGAGGGCCATCGAAGGAGAAGACTCCATTGATCCAGCTCCTTATGGACAGTTTTTTTTTCTTCAAGCACACATATCCAATTTCTCCTCCTTTTTTTTTTTTTTAAGTTGTCGATCTTTGTTGTTGTTGTATGATGAAATAAATTGCAACAGATAGTTGTTAATGAATAGAAAAAAATTAAAAATTAAGAAGATAGAAATAATAATAATAATAAATAGAACAGATATATATATATATACTGGATTATATTTGAGAAAGAATTTCAACAGATAGAGAGAAAGAACAAGAGAGAGAGAGAGAAAGATTGCAACAAATCCTGGTTTGGTGTATTTCAACAGATAATAAAATTGAACAGATGGAAATAAATTGAAGATTGTGACTAGTTTGTTGAACAGATAAGAAATTTTGGATAGATATTTGAACAGATAAGAGATTAAATTGAACTGATAATAAAATCTAGACAAAAACTTGCACAGATAGGGAAAAAAATTGAACAGATAGTCAAGATTTTTGAGTATATTGAGAAAAAAATAATAATTAAACACTAAAATGTAAATTTGCACATATAGAAAAAAAAATTGAGCAGATAAATTAAGGAGTAAAATTGAAAACAAAACGACTTTCAAAACAAATAAAATGACTTCTCACCAAATTATTTAACTCAATCCCTGCAGAGGACCACCGGAGGAGAAGACTCCATTGATTCAGTTCCATATGGACAGTTTTTTTTTTTCTTCAAACGCACAGATCCAATTTCTCCTCCTTTTTTTTTTGTTTTTTTTTTAAAAATTCTTGATCTTTGTTGTTGTTGTATGATGAAACAAATTGCAATAGATAGTTGTAAATGAACCAAAAAAAATAAAAAATTAAGCAGATAGTAATAATAATAAAAAATAGAACAGATATATATATATACTGGATTATATTTGAGAAAGAATTTCAATAGATAGACAGAAAGAATAGGAGAGAGAGAAAGAAAGATTGCAACAGATCCTGGTTTGGTGTATATCAACAGATAATAAAATTGGACAGAAAGAAATAAATTGATAATTGTGATTGGTTTTTTGAACGGATAAGAAATTTTGGATAGATATTTGAACAGATAACTGATTAAAATTGAACTGATAATAAAATCTAGACAAAAATTTGCACAGATAGAGAAAAAAAATTGAATAGATAGTCAAGATTTTTTAATATATGGACAAAAAAAATACTAATTAAACACTTAAATGTAAATTTGAACATATAGAAAAAAAATCAACAGATAAATTAAGGAATAAAATTGAAAACAAAACGTTTTTCAAAACAAAGAAAAAGACTTCTCACCAAATTATTTTACTCAATGCTGCGAGAGGACCATCGGAGGAGAAGACTCCATTGATCCAAATTTCCTTATGGACAGTTTTTTTTTCTTCAAGCACACAGATCCAATTTCTCCACCTTTTTTTTTTTAAGCTGTTGATCTTTGTTGTTGTTGTATGATGAAACAAATTGCAACAGATAGTTGTAAATGAACCAAAAAAAATTAAAAATTAAGAAGATAGAAATAATAATAAAAAATAGGACAGATATATATATATACACTGGATTATATTTGAGAAAGAATTTCAACAGATAGGGAGAAAGAACAAGAGAGAGAGAAAGAAAGATTGCAACAGATTCTAGTTTGGTGTATTTCAACAGATAATAAAATTGAACAGATAGAAATAAATTGAAGATTTTGACTGGTTTAATGAACGAATAAGAAATTTTGGATAGATATTTGAACAGATAAGGGATTAAAATTGCACAGATAATAAAATCAAGACAAATTTGCACAGATAGGGGTAAAAATTGAACAAATAGTCAAGATTTTTGAATATATGAACAAAAAAATAATAATTAAACATTTAAATGTAAATTTGAACATATAGAAAAAAAAATTGAATAGAAAAATTAAGGAGTAAAATTGAAAACAAAACGACTTTCGAAACAAATAAAAAGATTTCACACCAAATGATTTTACTCAATCCCTGTAGAGGACCATCGGAGGAGAAGACTCCATTGATCTAGCTCCTTATGGACAGTTTTTTTTTCTTCAAGCACACAGATCCAATTTCTCCTCCTTTTTTTTTTTTTTTTTTTTTTTTTAAAGTTGTTGATCTTTGTTGCTGTTGTATGATGAAACAAATTGTAACACAAAGTTGTAAATGAACAAAAAAAAAATTGAAAATTAAGCAGATAGAAATAATAATAGAAAATAGAACAGATATATATATATATATATACACATATATTTGATTATATTTGAGAAAGAATTTCATCAGATAGAGAGAAGGAACGTGAGAGAGAGAAAGAAAGATTGCAACAGATCCTGATGGCGTATTTCAACAGATAATAAAATTGAACAGTTAGAAATAAATTGAAGATTGTGATCGGGTTTGTTGAATGATAAGAAATTTTGGATAGATATTTTAATGTATAAGAGATTAAAATTGACCGATAATATGGTCTAGACAAAAATTTGCAAGATAGGGAAAAAATTGAACAGGTAGTCAAGATTTTTGAATATATAGACAAAAACAATAATAATTAAACACTTAAATGTAAATTTGAAAGTCTAGAAAAAAAAAAGATAAATTAAGGAGTAAAATTGAAAACAAAACGTCTTTCAAAACAAATAAAAAGACTTTTCACCAGATTATTTCACTCAATGCCTGCAGAGGACCATCGGAGGAGAAGACTCCATTGATCTAGCTCTTTATGGATGCTTTTTTTCTTCAAGATGATCCAATTTCTCCACCTTTTTTTTTTTTTAAAGTTGTTGATCTTTGTTGTTGTTGTATGATTAAACAAATTGCAACAGATAATTGTAAATGAACCAAAAAAAAATTAAAAATTAAGCAGATAGAAATAATAATAGAAAATAGAACAGATATATATATATACTGGATTATATTTGAGAAAGAATTTCAACAGGTAGGGAGACAGAACAAGAGAGAGAGAGAAAAAGATTGCAACAGATCCTGATTTGGTGTATTTCAATAGATAATAAAATTGAACAGATAGAAATAACTTGAAGATTGTGACTAGTTGTTGAACAGATAAGAAATTTTGGATAGATATTTGAAAAGATAAGAGATTAAAATTGAACTGATAACAAGATCTAGACAAAAATTTGCACATATAGGGGAAAAAAATTGAACAGGTAGTCAAGATTTTTGAATATATAGACAAAAAAATAATAATTAAACACTTAAATGTAAATTTGAACATATAGAAAAAAAATCAACAGATAAATTAAGGAGTAAAATTGAAAACAAAACGTTTTTCAAAACAAAGAAAAAGACTTCTCGCCAAATTATTTTACTCAATGCCTGCAGAGGACCATCGGAGGAGAGGACTCCATTGATCCAGCTCCTTATGGACAGTGTTTTTTCTTCAAGCACACAGATCCAATTTCTCCTCCTTTTTTTTTTTAAGTTGTTGATCTTTGTTGTTGTTGTATGATGAAATAAATTGCAACAGCTAGTTGTAAATGAACCCAAAAAAATTAAAAATTAAGCTGATAGTAATAATAATAAAAAATAGAACATATATATATATATATATATACTGGATTATATTTGAGAAATAATTTCAACAGATAGAGAGAAAAAAGGATTGCAACAGATCCTGGTTTGGTGTATTTCAACAGATAATAAAATTGGACAGATAGAGATAAATTTAAGATTGTGACTAGTTTGTTGGACGGATAAGAAATTTTGGATAGATGTTCGAACAGATAAGAGATTAAAATTGAACTAATAATAAAATCGAGACAAATTTGCACACATAGGGAAAAAAATTGAACAGATAGTCAAGATCTTTGAATATATAGACAAAAAAATAATAATTAAACACTTAAATGTAAATTTGAACATATAGAAAAAAAAAAATTTTGAACAGATAAATTAAGGAGTAAAATTGAATACAAAACGACTTTCAAAACAAATAAAAAGATTTTACACCAAATTATTTTACTCAATGTCTGACGAGGACCATCGGAGGAGAAGACTTCTTTGATCCAGCTCCATATGGACAGTTTTTTTCTTCTAGCGAACAGATCCTATTTCTTCTCCTTTTTTTTTTAAGTTGTTGATCTTTGTTGTTGTTGTATGATGAAACAGATTGCAACAGATAGTTGTAAATGAACCAAAAAGAAATTAAAAATTAAGCAGATAGAAATAGTAATAGAAAATAGAATAGATATATATATATATACTGGATTATATTTGAGAAAGAATTTCAACAGATAGAGAAAAAGAACAAGAGAGATAGAGAGAAAGAAAGATTGCAATAGATCCTGGTTTGGTGTATTTCAACAGATAATAAAGTTTAACAGATAGAAATAAATTGAAGATTGTGACTGGTTTGTTGAAGAGATAAGAAATTTTGGATAGATATTTGAACAGATAAGAGATTATAATTGAACTGATAATAAAATCTAGACAAAAATTTGCATAGATGGGGAAAAAAATTGAACGGATAGTCAAGATTTTTGAATATATAGACAAAAAAATAATAATTAAACACTTAAATGTAACTTTGAACATATAGAAAAAAAAAATTCAACAGATAAGTTAAGGAGTAAAATTGAAAACAAAACGTCTTTCAAAACAAATAAAAAGACTTCTCACCAAATTATTTTACTCAATGCCGGCAGAGGACCATCGGAGGAGAAGACTCCATTAATCTAGCTCCTTGTGGACAGTTTTTTTCTTCAAGCGCACAGATCCAATTTCTCCTCATTTTTTTTTTTTTTTTTGAAGTTGTTGATCTTTGTTGTTGTTGTATGATGAAACAAATTGCAAGATATAGTTGTAAATGAACCAAAAAAAAATTAAAAATTAAAAATTAAGTAGATATAAATAATAATAGAAAATAGAACAGATATATATATACACTAGATTTTATTTGAGAAAGAATTTCAACAAATTGAGAGAAATAACAAGAAAGAGAGAAAGAAAGATTGCAACAGATCCTGGTTTGGTGTATTTCAACAGATAATAAAATTGAACAGATAGAAATAAATTGAAACTTGTGACTTGTTTGTTGAACGGATAAGAAATTTTGGATAGATATTTGAACAGATAAGAGATTAAAATTGAACTGATAATAAAATCTAGACAAATTTGCACAGCTAGGAAAAGAAATTGAACAGATAGTCAAGATTTTTGAATATATAAACAAAATAATAATGATTAAACACTTGAATGTAAATTTGAACATATAGAAAAAAAAAATTCAACAGATAAATTCATGAGTAAAATTGAAAACAAAACGTTTTTCAAAACAAATAAAAAGACTTCTCACCAAATTATTTTACTCAATGCCTGCAGAGGACCATCGGAGGGGAAGTGTAAGGACCCACATTTATGGCTTAGTCATGATCATGTGCATTCGCATGTTTTTGTCTTGTTAAGTTAACATGTATGAATCTTGCCTTGTTTTGTATGTATATGATTTGCCTAAGTGTTTATGTATGCTTTGTTTCCCCTTTGCTGTGTTAAGCCGAGGTCATTCTAAGCCTGGAAGTACTTTGCTTGACCTCCACCTTTGTCCTGGCATATTGGCCGAGATGATTATCATCTGGCCGAGGTGTATCGCCGAGGCCGAGATGTGTATTATCTGTGCCGAGATGTCATCTTTGTTCCGTGATCTTGTCCCGAGTGGTATGACCTAGACCGAGGTGTGGCACATCTAGGCGAGGTGTGGCACAGCCTTAGTCAAGTGTTGTCCTACCTAGCCGAGATCATTGTTACCTTAGTGCCAAGTCTTGTTCCTAGTCAAGTCATCATCCTTTGTTTGCCGATGTCTTGTCCCTTGCCGATGTCATTCTGGCGGAGTGTTTCTTTGTGTAGCTTGTTAGATACGCTTTGTCGAACCTTGTCTTATCAATCACCACCTTTTGAGGAGAACCAACCCGATTCTTTGCCACGTGTCCGAAATGAAAGTGTTATATCACCCAGAGAGAGAGAAATGCATCATTTGTTATGTTTATGTTTTGAAGAGAGAGAGAAGCTCTAAGGGGAGAGGCGTTTTAGAGAGAGAGTGGACTTCAAGCTTGATTCCTTGAGATCCAACCGTAGATCTGTGTTCTAAGGTTAGATTCTTGATCCGCTTCGTGATGTTCTTGATGTTTATGTTATTGCATTGCATGATTGAATATGATTTGTAAGCCATGCATTGTTTTGAAGTTCGGTTTTAGAGAGAAGAAATGATGTTCATGTGTTCTTGAAGAAAAGCCATGTTTAGATCCGAAGGTTCATGTCAAGAGTTATGTTTTCATGTTTGTTTTCATATGATCTTTGAGTATGGGTGCCCAGGTCCATGTTTTCGAACTCATAGCATGAAACCCAGATTTTGAATAAAGGAAATGATGATTTTGGCATTCATGTTCTTCATGTCCATGTTCATGTTCTTCATGTTCTTCACGGGTGGAAACCCAGATCTCGTGCTTCGCTTCGAAGTGTAGCCGAGATCATTCTTGCATGATCACTTGCACCTTAGTCTGTCTTGCATGAACCTCGGCATGCAGTGCACGCCGAAGCTTAGGTGGCCACACCTCGGCCAGGGGGTGTGGAACCTAAGAAAGACTGTTGGTACCAAAGATGTCTCTCGACATGTAAAGCGATGTTTTGACTTCCAAAGATGTTTTCCCGAGATCATTGCATGCATGTATGTGAGACTTGTTTTAAGAAGTATGTTCAGTAGACCTTGCCATGTATTTGTAGGACTTGGACCTTTGCCTTGATCCCGACGTCCCAAGGACTAGGTGAGTGGTATTCTTAATAAAGTTATGTTCTAAAGATTTGTTAAAGCTTTGCTTGTTTTAGAAAAGTATTGGTTAAGTATGAATGATTGATCCCTGTTTTGTATACGTTATGCCAAGAATGCTTTGTACAAGTTATGTTATGTATGTTTTGTTAAGATCTTGACTACCGACGGTGTAATAACCCTCACACTGCTTTGATCATACTCATATGCATTATGTATGATTTTGCTTTGTTAAGCTTGCATTTGAATCTTGACTTGCTTTGCATTATTGACTTGTCTTGCATAAAGTGATACTTGAGTATTATGTTCCTTTGGTGGGTGTGTGTGTTTTGCCGAGGTTATCTTGAGCCTAGTCACCTTTGAATCCTTGTACTTAGAACCACCCTAGAACAGCTTGTCTGACCTTCATCTTCACCTCAGCGGGTTGGCCGAGGTGCTAATGCTTAGCCGAGATGTTATACACTTAGTGACTTTTGTCCCTGGGAAGGTATGACCTAGACCGAGGTGTGGTACATCCCTGGCCGAGGTGTGGCACAGCTTAGTCAAGTGTTGTCCTCCTAGCCGATGTCTTTGTTACCTGCTGTCAAGTCTTGATGTTAGCCGATGTCATTACTCGCCGAGTCCCTTGTCGCCTAGCTTCTTGAACACGCTTTGTCGAGTCTTGTCTTTTCAATCACCACCTTTTAAGTTAAACCAACCAATCGCCACGTGTCCGAGCCGAGTGTTATATCACCAAGCACATCTAGAAATGTCTCATTTTGTATCATATCTTGTTCTTGAGGAGAGAGAAGCTCTAGGAAGAGTTCTAGAGAGAGAAGGTAGATAGCAAGCTTGATCCTTGGTGTGTTTGATCCGTGGGTTTGTGATTCGAGGTTAGAATCTTCACCTCCTTTTTGTTGTTCTTGACGATCACTTAGCTGCATTGCATGATTGAATATGTTTTGAATGTCATACTTTGATTTAAAGTTGGTTTTGGAAAGAGAATATGAACATTCATGTGTTCTTGAGAAAAGCCTTGATTTGATCCGAGAGCTTGCATTGAAATCCATGCTTTTGTGTTTGTTTCACCAAGATCTTCTAGTACGGGCGCCCAGGTCCATGTTTTCCAACTCATAGCATGAAATCTCTGATTTTGGTAAATGATAAGTTATGATCCTTGCATTTCATTTCATGTTCTCCATGATCATGTTCTTGATGTCCTTGAGCAAAGGGAAAACCCAGGTTTTTCCCGACTTCATTTGCCCTTGAATGTGGCCTCGGAACCTCACCTCGGCGAAGAGGTGTGGAACCTCGGCCTAGACACAGTTAGGTGCCCAAAGATGTTTTCCGAAATAAGAAACAGTGTTTGTTTTGATTTGACTTAGCCTTGGAGCATGCCGAGATCATTTGCATGCATGTGAAACTTGTTTGAAAGTGTATTCAGTGAACTTGCCATGTATTTGTAGGACTTGGACTTGCCTTGACCCCGACGTTCGAAGAACTATGTGAGTGGCATTCTTAATAAAGCTATGTGCAATGTTTTGATAAAAGTCTTGTTTTGCCTTGTTTTGAAAAGTATTCGTAAGCATGAATGATTATCCCTATTTTGTATGCCAAGTATTATATCTTGTTTTGATGACACTCTTGGAAGTCCGTATGTGCCAGGGGACTTTAAGCATTTGTGGCACTAGTCCGTACGTGCTAGGGGACTATAAGCATTTGTAGCACAAAGTTTGGGAGTCCGTATGTGCCAGGGGACTTTAAGCATTTGTGGCACTAGTCTAGTCCGTGACGCTAGGGGACTATAAGCACTTGTAGCACAAAGTTTGGAAGTCCGTACGTGCTAGGGGACTATAAGCATTTGTAGCACATTCTTGCCTTGCCTTGCCACTGACGGTTTTACCGCGTGGGTTGTTGTCCGGAATGTTATCTCTTGTATTATATTGATGTTAATGAGCATCTCTTGAAGCTTGAAAGATTTGAAAGACAACTTGATTTATACTATGTATTGTTTTGTTAAAAGACCTCGGATATCATTCATGTAAACCCTTTATTGTTTATGTCATTCACTGAGTATCCAAGCTCACCCTCTCTATATATATGTAGGTGATGAGCAGGGCGGCGGAGACGCCTAGACTTGTTTGCCGATGTGTTTGTCGACGTGTTTTGTATTTTGTTTTGCAACATCTTGAAGATCATGCTTCTTTGTTATTTCCTTGTGTTTTGTAATTGATGGCCGAGAAGCCTGTTAGTCAGGATGTAATTTTTGGTACTCCATTTTGTTGTATATAAAAGCCATTTTGAGATGAATGTCATTCCATTTAATTTAAGCACTGCTCTTATGGACTACTTGTTTCTTTTATTTATTGCTTCCGCATTTGTAAGCCCCATATATTTACTCTGATTTGTGTGTGAATTCTTGTAAGAGGCCTTTGGTAACCTCGGGTTACTGGCCATCTCGGCGCCGACCTTCTAGGGGCGGGTTGGGGTCGTAACAGACGGTCTATGAACGGGTAGATATGTCTTGTTACTACCGACGGTCTATGAACGGGTAGATATGTCTTGTTACTATCGACGGTCTATGAACGGATAGTCCCCACTGACGGTCTAGGAACGAGTGGATTTGCCATCGACGGTCTGGGAACGGATGGATATGTTCTGTTTGGAGGGTGACGACCCCAAGTATGTGTTTTGATTTAAGTCATGCCAAGTACATGTTTTGTATAAGTTTTGCCGATGTACATGATTTGAACATGATATGATATGCATGTATGTTTTGAAGGATCTCCCCACCGACGGTCTTTGAGCAGGTGGATATGTTTTGATACAAGTTATGTTATATGTCTTTGTTTTGATAAGAATCTCGGCAATCATTCATGTAAACCCCTTTATTACTTGTACCATTCAACGAGTTTCAGACTCACCCTCTCTATATATATATGTAGGTTCCATAAAGTTTGCCACGCCGAGATGTGTGTTTTGTGCCGATGTTTTGTATGCATGTTAGGTCGGCATTGAGGATGTCGGCAACCATGAAGATTATGTTTTGATCTTGTAATTCATGTATTTGATTATGCCTAATTTGAGAAGCATTTTGTTAAGATGTAATGTATGTATTTGATTTATGTTGTAACCAAGTTGTAAGACTTTAATTAAAGATGTATACCATTTCATTGAATCTATGCACAGCTCTTATGGACTATTTAGTTTTAAATATTGCTTCCGCACATGTTAGCCCCATATGTATACTCTGATTGTGTGTGATCTTTTGTAAGAGGCCTTTGGTAATCTCGGATTACTGGCCATCATGGCACCAAACTACTAGGGGCGGTTTGGGGTCGTGACAGGAAGACTCCATTAATCCGGCTCCTTATGGACAGTTTTTTTTCTTCAAGCACACAGATCCAATTTCTCCACCTTTTTTTTTTGTTGAAGTTGTTGTTCTTTGTTGTTGTTGTATGATGAAACAAATTGCAATAGATAGTTGTAAATGAACGAAAAAAAATTAAAAATTAAGCATATAGAAATAATAATAAAAAATAGAACAGATATATATGTAAACTGGATTATATTTGAGAAAGAATTTCAATAGAGAGAGAGAAAGAAAGATTGCAATGGATCCTGGTTTGGTGTATTTCAACAGATAATAAAATTGAACAGATAGAAATAAATTGAAGATTGTGACTGGTTTGTTGAACGGATAAGAAATTTTGGATAGATATTTGAGCAAAAAACAAATTAAAATTGAACTGATAATAAAATCAAGACAAAAATTTGCACAGATAGGGAAAAAAATTGAACAGATAGTCAAGATTTTTGAATATATAGACAAAAAAATAATAATTAAACACTTAAATGTAAATTTGAAAATATAGAAAAAAAATTCAACAGATAAATCACTGAGTAAAATTGAAAACAAAACGTCTTTCAAAATAAATAAAAAGACTTCTCACCAAATTATTTTACTCAATGCCTGCAGAGGACCATCGGAGGAGAAGACTCCATTGATCCAGTTCCTTGTGGACAATTTTTTTTCTTCAAGCGCACAGATCCAATTTCTTCTCCTTTTTTTTTTTTTTTTTTTTTTGAAGTTCTTGATCTTTGTTGTTGTTGTATGATGAAACAAATTGCAACATATAGTTGTAAATGAACAAAAAAATATTAAAAATTAAGCAGATAAAAATAATAATAAAAAATATAACAGATATATATACTGGATTATATTTGAGAAAGAATTTCAACAGATAGAGGGAAAGAACAGGAGAGAGAAAAAGAAAGATTGCAACAGATCCTGGTTTGGTGTATTTCAACAGATAATAAAATTGAACAGATAGAAACAAATTGAAAATTGTGACTGGTTTGTTGAACGGCTAAGAAATTTTGGATAGATTTTTTAACAGATAAGAGATTAAAATTGAACTGACAATAAAATCTAGACAAAAATTTGCACAGATAGGGAAAAAAATTGAACAGATAATCAAGATTTTTGAATATATAGACAAAAAAGAATAATTAAACTCATAAATGTAAATTATTTTACTCAGTGCCTGCAGAGAACAATCGGAGGAGAAGACTCCATTGATCCAGCTCCTTGTAGACAGTTTTTTTTTCTTCAAGCGCACAGATCCAATTTCTCCTCCTTTTTTTTTTAAGTTGTTGATCTTTGTTGTTGTTGTATGGTGAAACAAATTGCAACAGGTAGTTGTAAATGAACCAAAAAAAATTAAAAATTAAGCAGATAGAAATAATAATAAAAAATAGAACGTTATAGCGACTTGCCTTTTTCCCATTTGTTTATTGTATCCGGACTTAGGTTCCAGAGATCCCGTCATTGTATTATGGTTGTCACCGCCCTTAATTTCCTATTTCGAGTTATGGGTTGCAATGGCGTGTTTGTGGCGAGTTGGTTGGGCTTGGGAGCAAAGGGTTGTTGCCAGATTTTGACCTTCGCCGAGCGGCAGGTTCTTCGCTCGAGCGAGCTCTTTGTTTTTGGTTCGTCACTCGAGCCAGGGTTTCTTCGCTCGAGTGAGAGATTGCGTCTAGTATAGACCTGAGAACAGTGTTTTTTGGCTCGAGCGAGATTTTTTTCGCTCGAGCGAGCTTCTGGGTTGTTGGCTCGAGCAAGGGTTTTCTGTGTCTGGTCGCTCGAGCGACCAAGGCTTCGCTCGAGCGAGCCTGTCCAGTTTAAATAGGTAGCAGCGGGTTTTTCATCACTTTTTCATCCCCTTTCAGATTCCAAAACCCTAGGTACGAGTTCTCTCTCCCTCTACACACCTTCTCTCTTAGGTTTGATCTACTTAGAGTGAGTTTCTACCCTAGACCCTTTATTAAAAAGATAGAGTGAGACGAGGGCTTCGTTTTGATTGGAACAATCTTGGGTTTGGAGCACTTTGGTATTTGGGTCGTCATCTCCATCTTCTCCATTCGAGTTCTTTGCTTCGAGGTAGGGATTTCCTACTCCATCTTATAGGTTTTAATCCTAAGTTCGTATTTCGATATGTTGGGTTGTTTGGTAATATTGAGAAAAGCTAGGGTTTGTTTTATAATTAAAATGCCCTAATTGTTGTAATAAAATTAATTAAGATAATTAATTTTGGGAAAGGTGTGAAATTGGGTAAATTCATAATATTGAGAAGTTATGAGATTAAATGATGTAATGGATAGTTTAACCACTTATCTTTGAAATTGAGATTATATGTGTTGATACATTTATTTCTGCTTAGAAATAAGCTTTTAGGCTATCGGTGGAGGATAGTCATGATTGTTGTAGACATTGCATGTGGATTAGGGAAAACCTAAACTAATCAATTGGTCATGTCGTTGTGTATAAAGGTTGGAATAATACATTAAATTTATGTATTGATGGATTGTGTATATGACTTTGTGTTTATATGCATTACTTGTGTATGGAGGAGATAGGGATGTACTCCACAGTTTAGGGGAAGATAGGGGATGTACCTCTAAACCGGTTAATGTTTGAGGGAAGATAGCGGATGAACCCAGGGTCGCAGCTCATATGCTCGCCCATTACAGTTATGATACAGCTCTTATGCTTATCTACTAGAGTATTTGTTGTTTGATTTGATACATCACAAAAATGTGTATCAATTGGGAAGTATGGAAGTGAATGTGGATTGAGATTGATACAACACCAACATGTGTATCCATTATGTTATAAGACAGGTTTAACTTGATTTGTTATCCCTGTTGAGTTATTTGGCCAGGTTCTGAGTCATATTTGTAAAAATGGAAAGTGAAATATGTCATAGACATTAGTGTCATGAACTTGTAAAATGATGTAATCGATTATCTTGTGTTAACCATCTATTGAATGCTACTGCTTTAGTTAATTCTTATACTTGGTTTAGTATTTCTCTACTGGGCTGTGGCTCACCCTATATGGGAACATCATTTTCAGGTTCAGGTGATGGGCTACCTCTAAGGAATTAGCTTGGATGGATTTAGAGTTAAAGACTCATTTAGATTAGTTGTTATTTGCTTTATTTGATATTACATGTAAGGACTCAAGCCAAGGGCTTAACTTGTAAATGAGTTAGTACTCATATTTTTGTATCCAAGTGTTGGCTTGGAAAGATGTAAGCCCATAGGGCATTTACTTTCTTTATTACATGTAATGTCTTTTAATAAGTTTACTCTGATGAATGGAATAATATTCGTCCTTTTCTTATAATGATGCATGTTAATATTATATATTATGGGTTTATTTTTTAGGGCGTTACAAGATATATATATATATACTGGATTATATTTGAGAAAGAATTTCAACAGATAGAGAGAAAGAACAAGAGAGAGAGAAAGAGAGAGAGAGAGAAAGGAAGATTGCAACAGATCTTGGTTTGGTGTATTTCAACAAATAATAAAATTTAACAGATGGAAATAAATTGAAGATTGTGACTGGTTTGTTGAACATATAAGAAATTTTAGATAGATATTTGAACAGATAAAAGATTACAATTGAACTGATAATAAAATCTAGACTAAAGTTTGCACAGATAAGGAAAAAATTTAAACAGATAATCAAGATTTTTGAATATAAAGACAAAAAAATAATAATTAAACACATAAATGTAAATTTGTACATATAGAAAAAAAAATTGAGCAGTTAAATTAAGGAGTAAATTGAAAACAAAACGACTTTCACAACAAATAAAAAGATTTCACACCAAATTATTTTACTCAATGCTTGAGAGGACCACCGGAGGAGAAGACTCCATTGATCCAGCTCCTTATGGACAGATTTTTTTCTTCAAGCACGCAGATCCAATTTCTCCTCTTTTTTTTTTTTTTTTTTTTTTAAAGTTGTTGATCTTTGTTGTTATTGTATGATGAAACAAATTGCAACAAATAGTTGTAAATGAACCCCAAAAAAAAAAAATATTAAGCAGATAGAAACAATAATAAAAAATAGAACAGATATATATATATATATACTGGATTATATTTGAGAAAGAATTTCAACAGATAGAGAGAAGAACAAGAGAGAGAGAAAGAAAGATTGCAACAGATCCTGGTTTGGTGCATTTCAACAGATAATAAAATTGAGCAGATATAAATAAATTGAAGATTGTGGTGGTTTGTTGAATGTAAGAAATTTTGCATAGATAATTGAACATATAAGGGTTCAAATTGAATTGATAATAAAATCTAGACAAAAATTTGCACAGATAGAGGAAAAAAGTTGAACAGATAGTCAAGATTTTTGAATATATAGAGAAAAAAATAATAATTAAACACTTAAAAGTAAACTTGAACATATAGAAAAAAAATTCAACAGATAAATTAAGGAGTAAAATTGAAAACAAAACATCTTTCAAAACAAATAAAAAGACTTCTCACCAAATTATTTTACTCAATGACTGCAGAAGACCATCGGAGGTGAAGACTCCATCGATCCAGCTCCTTGTGGGATGCTTTTTTTTAAAGCGCCATGATCCAATTTCCCTTTTTTTTTTTTTTTTTTGAAGTTGTTGGTCTTTGTTGTTGTTGTATGATGAAACAAATTGCAACAGATAGTTGTAAATGAACCAAAAAAAATTAAAAATTAAGCAGATGTAAATAATAATAAAAAATAGAACAGATATATATATACTGGATTATATTTGAGAAAGAATTTCAACAGATAGAGAGAAAAAACAAGAGAGAGAGAAAGAAAGATTGCAACAGATCCTGGTTTGGTGTATTTCAACAGATAATATAATTGAACAGATAGAAATAAATTGAAGATTGTGACTGGTTTGTTGAACATATAAGAAATTTTGGATAGATATTTGAACAGATAAGAGATTAAAATTGAACTGATAATAAAATCTAGACAAAAGTTTGCACAGATAGGGAAAAAAATTGAGCAGATAGTCATGATTTTTGAATATATAGACAAAAAATAATAATCAAACACTTAAATGTAAATTTGAACATATAGAAAAAAAATTCAACGATAAAATAAGGAGTAAAATTGAAAGCAAAACGTCTTCCAAAACAAATAAAAAGACTTCTCACCAAATTATTTTACTCAATGCCTGCAGAGGACCATCGGATGAGAAGACTCAATTGTTCTTGCTCCTTGTGATGCTTTTTTTTTTCTTCAAGCGCACAGATCCAATTTCTCCGCCTTTTTTTTTTTTTTTTTAAGTTGTTGATCTTTGTTGTTGGTTTATGATGAAACAAATTGAAACAGATAGTTGTAATGAACAAAAAAAAAATTAAAAATTAAGCAGATAGAAATAATAATAATAAAAAATAGAACATATATATATATATACTGGATTATATTTGAGAAAGAATTTCAACAGATAGAGAGAAGGAAGAATAGACAGTGAAAGAAGGATTGCAACAGATCCTGGTTTCGTATATTTCAACAGACAATAAAATTGAACAGATGGAAATAAATTGAAGATTATGATTGGTTTGTTTAACAGATAAGAAATTTTGGATAGATATTTGAACAGATAATAGATAAAAATTGAACTGATAATAAAATCTGGACAAAAATTTGCACAGATAGGAAAAAAAATTGAACAGATAGTCAAGATTTTTGAATATATAGACCAAAAAATAATAATTAAACACTTAAATGTAAATTTGAACGTATAGAAAAAAAATTCAATAGATAAATTAATGAGTAAAATTGAAAACAAAACGTCTTTCAAAACAAATAAAAAGACTTCTCACCAAATTATTTTACTCAATGCCTGCAGAGGACCATCGAAGGAGAAGACTCCATTAATCTGGTTCCTTGTGGACAGTTTTTTTTCTTCAAGCGCACAGATCCAATTTCTCCGCCATTTTTTTTTTTTAAGTCGTTGATCTTTGTTGTTGTTGTATGATGAAACAAATTGCAATAGATAGTTGTAATGAACAAAAAAAATTAAAAATTAAGCAGATAGAAATAATAATAAAAAATAGAACAGATATATATTTATATATACCAGATTATATTTGAGAAAGAATTTCAATAGATAGAGAGAATGATAGAAAGATTGCAACAGATCCTGGTTTGGTGTATTTCAACAAATAATAAAAATGAACAGATAGAAATATATTGAAGATTGTGACCGGTTTGTTGAATAGATAAGAAATTTTGGATAGATATTTGAACAGATAAGAGATTAAAATTGAACTGATAATAAAATCTAGACAAAAATTTGCACAGATAGGGAAAAAATTTGAACAGATAGTCAAGATTTTTGAATATATAGACAAAAAAATAATAATTAAACACTTAAATATAAATTTGAACATATAGAAAAAAAAATCAACAGATAAATTAAGGAGTAAAATTGAAAACAAAAACGTCTTTCAAAACAAATAAAAAGACTTCTCACCAAATTATTTTACTCGATGCCTGCAGAGGACCATCGGGGGAGAAGACTCCATTGATACAGCTCCTTATGGACAGTTTTTTTTCTTTAAGCACACAGATCCAATTTCTCCCCCTTTTTTTTTAATTTGTTTATCTTTGTTGTTGTTGTATGATGAAACAAATTTTAACAGATAGCTGTAAACGAACCCCAAAAAAAATTAAAAATTAAGCGGATAGAAATAATAATAAAAAATAGAACAGATATATATGCATACTGTATTATATTTGAGAAAGAATTTCAACAGATAGAGATAAAGAACAAGAGAGAAAGATAGAAAGATTGCAACAGATCTTGGTTTGGTGTATTTCAACAGATAATAAAATTGAACAGATAAAAATAAATTGAAGATTGTGACTGGTTTGTTGAACGGATAAGAAATTTTGGATAGATATTTGAACAGATAACAGATTAAAATTGAACTGATAAAAAAATCAAGACAAATTTGCACAGATAGGGAAAAAAAATTGAACACATAGTCAAGATTTTTGAATATATAGATAAAAAAATAATAATTAAACACTTAAATGTAAATTTGAACATATAGAAAAAAAAAATTCAACAGATAAATTAAGGAGTAAAATTGATAACAAAACGTCTTTCATAACAATTAAAAAGACTTCTCACCAAATTATCTTACTCAATGCCTGCAGAGGACCATCGGAGGAGAAGACTCCATGGATGCAGCTCCTTATGGATAGTTTTTTATTTCTTCAAGCACACAAATCCAATTTCTCCTCCTTTCTTTTCTATTTTTTTTTTTTTTAAGTTCTTGATCTTTGTTGTTGTTGTATGATGAAACAAATTGCAACAGATAGTTGTAAATGAACGAAAAAAAATTAAAAATTAACCAGGTAGAAATAATAATAAAAAATAGAATAGATATATATATACTGGATTATATTTGAGAAAGAATTTCAACAGATAGAGAGAAAGAACAAGAGAGAGAGAAAGAAAGATTGCAACAGATCCTGATTTGGTGTATTTCAACAGATAATAAAATTGAACAGATAGAAATAAATTGAAGATTGTGACTGGTTTGTTGAACGGATAAGAAATTTTGGATAGATATTTGAACAGATAAGAGATTAAAATTGAACTGACAATAAAATCTGGACAAAAATTTGCACAGATAGGAAAAAAAATTGAACAGATAGTCAAGATTTTTGAATATATAGACCAAAAAATAATAATTAAACACTTAAATGTAAATTTGAACGTATAGAAAAAAAATTCAATAGATAAATTAATGAGTAAAATTGAAAACAAAACGTCTTTCAAAACAAATAAAAAGACTTCTCACCAAATTATTTTACTCAATGCCTGTAGAGGACCATCGAAGAAGAAGACTCCATTGATCCTGCTCCTTATGGACAGTTTTTTTTCTTCAAGCACACAGATCCAATTTCAACTCCTTTTTTTTTTTTTTTAAGTTGTTGATCTTTGTTGTTGTTGTATGATGAAACAAATTGCAACAGATAGTTGTAAATGAACCAAAAAAAAAATTAAAAATTAAGAAGATAGAAATAATAATAAAAAATAGAACAGATATATATATATATATATACTGGATGATATTTGAGAAAAAATTTCAACAAAGAGAGAGAAAGAACAAGAGAGAGAGAAAGAAAGATTGCAATAAATGCTGATTTGGTGTATTTCAACAGATAATAAAATTGAATAGATAGAAGTAAATTGATGATTGTTACTGGTTTGTTGAACGGAGAAGAAATTTTGGATAGATATTTGAACAGATAACAGATTAAAATTGTATTGATAATAAAGTCTATACAAACATTTGCACAGATAGGGAAAAAAATTGAACAGATAGTCAAGATTTTGAAATATATAGACAAAAAAATAACAATTAAACAGTTAAAAAAATTCAATAGCTAAATTAAGGAGTAAAATTGAAAACAAAACATCTTTCAAAACAAATAAAAAGACTTCTCAGCAAATTGTTTTACTCAATGCCTGCAGAGGACCATCGGAGAAGAAGACTCCATTGATCCAGCTCCTTATGGACAGTTTTTGTCTTCAAACGCAGAGATCCAATTTCTCCTTTTTTTTTTTTTTTTTTTTTTTTAAGTTGTTGATTTTTGTTGTTGTTCTATGATGAAACAAATTGCAACGATAGTTTTAAATGAACCAAAAAAAATTAAAAATTAAGCAGATAGAAACAATATTAAAAAATAGAACAGATATATATATATACTGGATTATATTTGAGAAACAATTTCAACAGATAGAGAGAACCAACAAGGGATAGAGAAAGAAAGATTGCAACAGATCCTGGTTTGGTGTATGTCAACAGATAATAAAATTGTACAGATAGAAATATATTGAAGATTGTGACTGGTTCGTTGAACAGATAAGAAATTTTGGATAGATATTTGAACAGATAAGAGATTAAAATTGAACTTATAGTAAAATCTAGACAAAAATTTGCACAGATAGGGAAAAAAATTGAACAGATAGTCAAGATTTTTTAATATATAAACAAAAAAATAATAATTAACACTTAAATGTAAATTTGAACATATAGAAAAAAAAAATTCAACAGATAAATTGAGTAAAATTGAAAACACAACGCCTTTCAAAACAAATAAAAGAACTTCTCACCAAATTATTTTACTCAATGTTTGCAGAAGACCATCAGAGGAGAAGACTCCATTGATACAACTCCTTGTGGACATTTTTTTTTCTTCAAGCACACAGATCTAATTTCTCCTCCTTTTCTTTTCTTTTTTTTTATTTAAGTTGTTGATCTTTGTTGTTGTTGCATGATGAAAAAAATTGCAACAGATAGTTGTAAATGAACCAAAAAAAATTAAAAATTAAGCATATAGAAATTATAATAAAAAATAAAACAGATATATATATTCTGGATTATATTTGAGAAAAAATTTCAATAAATTGAGAGAAAGAACAAGGGAGAAAGATAGAAAGATTGCAACAGATCCTGGTTTGGTGTATTTCAACAGATAATAAAATTGAATAGATAGAAATAAATTGAAGATTGTAACTGGTTTGTTGAACGGATAAGAAATTTTGGATAGATATTTGAACAGATAAGAGATTAAAATTGAAATAATAAGAAAATCAAGGCAAATTTGCACAGATAGGGAAAAAAATTGAACAGATAGCCAAAATTTTTGAATATATAGATAAAAAAATAATAATTAAACTCTTAAATGTAAATTTGAACATATAGAAAAAAAAAATTCAACAGATAAATTAAGGAGTAAAATTAAAAACAAACAGTCTTTCAAAACAAATAAAAAGACTTCTCACCAAATTATTTTAATCAATGCCTGAAGAGGACCATCAGAGGAGAACACTCCATTGATCCAGCTCCTTATGGATAGTTTTTTTTTCTTCAAGCACACAAATCAAATTTCTCCTCCTTTTTTATTTTTATTTTTTAAAGTTATTGAACTTTGTTGTTGTTGTATGATGAAACAAATTGCAACGGATAGTTGTAAATGAACCAAACAAAAATTAAAAATTAAGCAGATAGAAATAATAATAAAAAATAAAACAGATATATATATATACTGGATTATATTTGAGAAAGAATTTCAACAGATTGAGAGAAAGAACCAGGGAGAAAGATAGAAAGATTACAACAGATCCTGGTTTGGTGTATTTCAACAGATAATAAAATTGAACATATAAAAAATAAATTGAAGATTATGACTGGTTTGTTGAACGGATAAGAAATTTTGGATAGATATTTGAACAGGTAAGAGATTAAAATTGAACTGATAAGAAAATCAAGAAAAATTTGCACAGATAGGGAAAAAAATTGAACGGATAGTCAAGATTTTTGAATATATAGATAAAAAAATAATAATTAAACACTTAAATGTAAATTTGAACATATAGAAAAAAAAAATTCAACAGATAAATTAAGGAGTTAAATTGAAACCAAAACGTCTTTCAAAAGAAATAAAAAGACTTCTCACCAAATTATTTTACCTAATGCCTGAAGAGGACCATCGGAAATGAAGACTCCATTGATGCAGCTCCTTATGGATAGTTTTTTTTCTTCACGCACACTAATCCAATTTCTCCTCCTTTTTCTTTTCTTCTTTTTTTTTTGTTTTTTTTTATTTTTATTTTTTTAAGTTGTTGATCTTTGTTGTTGTTGTATGATGAAACAAATTGTAACAGATAGTTGTAAATGAACCAAACAAAAATTAAAAATTAAGCAGATAGAAATAATAATAAAAAAATAGAACAGATATATATATATATATACTGGATTATATTTGAGAAAGAATTTCAACAGATAGAGAGAAAGAACAAGAGAGAGAGAAAGAAAAATTGCAACAGATCCTGGTTTGGTGTATTTCAACAGATAATAAAATTGAACAGGTAGAAACATATAGAAGATTGTGACTTCTTTGTTGGACTGATAAGAAATTTTGGATAGATATTTGAACAGATAAAAGATTAAAATTGAACTGATAACAAAATCTAGACAAAAATTTACACAGAGAGGGAAAAAAAATTGAACAGATAGTCAATATCTTTTTTATATATAGACAAAAAATAAAAATTAAACACTTAAATATAAATTTGAACATATAGAAAAAAAAAATTCAACAGATAAATTAAGTAGTAAAATTGAAAACAAAACATCTTTCAAAACAAACAAAAAGATTTCTCACCTAATTATTTTACTCAATGCCTGCAGAGGACTATCGGAGGAGAAGACTCCATTGATACAGCTCCTTACGGACAGTTTTTTTTCTTCAAGCACAGAGATCCAATTTCTTCTCCTTTTCTTTTTCTTTTTCTTTTTTTTTTTAAGTTGTTGATCTTTGTTGCTGTTGTACGATGAAACAAATTGCAACAGATAGTTGTAAATGAACCAAAAAAAATTAAAAATTAAGCAGATAGATATAATAATAAAAAATAGAACAGATATATATATATACTGGATTATATTTGAGAAAGAAATTCAACAGATAGAGAGAAAGAACAAGGGAGAAAGATAGAAAGATTGCAACAGATCCTGGTTTGATGTATTTGAACAGATAATAAAATTGAACAAGTAGAAATAAATTGAAGATTGTGACTGGTTTGTGAAACGGATAAGAAATTTTGGATAGATATTTGAACATATAAGAGATTAAAATTGAACTGATAAGAAAAGCAAGACGAATTTGCACAGATAGGGAAAAAAATTGAACAGATAGTTAAGATTTTTGAATATATAGACAAAAAAATAATAATTAAACAATTAGATGTAAATTTGAACATATAGAAAAAAAAAATTCAACAGATAAATTAAGGAGTAAAATTTAAATCAAAACGTCTTTCAAAACAAATAAAAAGACTTCTCTCCAAATTATTTTACTCAATGACTGCAGAGGGCGATCGGAGGAGAAGACTCCATTGATACAGCTCCATATGGACAGGTTTTTTTCTTCAAGCACACAGATCCAATTTCTCCTCCTTTTTTTTTTTTTTTTTTAAAGTTGTTGATTTTTGTTGTTGTTGTATGATGAAACAAATTGCAACAGATAGTTGTAAATGAATCAAACAAAAATTAAAAATTAAGCAGATAGAAATAATAATAAAAAATAGAACAGATATATATATATACTGGTTTATACTTGATAAAGAATTTCAACAGATAGAGAGAAAGAACAAGAGAGAAAGAAAAAAAGATTGCAACAGATCCTGGTTTGGTGTATTTTAACAGATAATAAAATTGAACAAATAGAAATAAATTGAAGATTGTGACTGGTTTGTTGAACGAATAAGAAATTTTGGATATGTATTTGAATAGATAAGAGATTAAAATTGAACTGATAATAAAATCAAGACAAATTTGCACAGATAGGTAAAAAAATTGAACAGATAGTTAAGATTTTTGAATATATGGACAAAAAAATAATAATTAAACACTTAAATTTAAATTTGAACATATAGAAAAAAAATTCAACAGATAAATTAAGGAGTAAAATTGAAAACAAAATGTTTTTCAAAACAAATAATAAGATTTCACACCAAATTATTTTATTCAATGCCTGCAGAGGACCATCGGAGGAGAAGACTCCATTGATCCAGCTACTTATGGACAGCTTTTTTTCTTCAAGCACACAGATCCAATTTCTCCTCATTTTTTTTTTTTAAAAGTTGTTTATCTTTGTTGTTGTTGTTGTATGATGAAACAAATTGCAACAGATAGTTGTAAATGAACCCAAAAAAATTAAAAATTAAGCAGATAGAAATAATAATAAAAAAATAGAACAAAAATATATATATATATATACTGGATTATATTTGAGAAAGAATTTCAACAGATATAGAGAAAGAACGAGGGAGAGAGAAAGAAAGATTGCAATAGATCCTGGTTTGGTGTATTTTAACAGATAATAAAATTAAACAGATAGAAATAAATTGAAGATTGTGACTGGTTTGTTGAACGGATAAGAAATTTTGCACAGATATTTGAACAGATAACAAATTAAAATTGAACTGATAATAAAATCTAGACAAAAATTTACACAGACAGGGAAAAAAAATTGAACAGATAGTCAAGATTTTTTAACATATAGACAAAAAAATAATAATTAAACACTTAAATGTAAATTTGAACATATAGAAAAAAAATTCAACAGATAAATTAATGAGTAAAATTGAAAACAAAACATCTTTCAAAACAAATAAAAAGACTTCTCACCAAATTATTTTACTCAATGCCTGCATAGGACCATCGGAGGAGAAGACTCCATTGATCCAGCTCCTTATAGACAATTTTTTTTCTTCAAGCGCACAGAACCAATTTCTCCTCCTTTTTTTTTTTTAAAGTTATTGATCTTTGTTATTGTTGTATGATGAAACAAATTGCAACAGATAGTTGTAAATGAACCAAAAAAAATTAAAAATTAAGTAGGTAGAAATAATAATAAAAAATAGAACAGATATATATATATATATACTGGATTATATTTGTGAAAGAATTTCAACAGATAGAGAGAAAGAACAAGAGAGAGAGAAAGAAAGATTGCAATAGATCCTGGTTTGGTGTATTTTAACAGATAATAAAATTAAACAGATAAAAATAAATTGAAGATTGTGACTGGTTTGTTGAACGGATAAGAAATTTTGCATAGATATTTGAACAGATAACAGATTAAAATTGAACTGATAATAAAATCTAGACAAAAATTTGCACAGATAGGGAAAAAAATTGAACAGATAGTCAAGATTTTTGAATATATAGACAAAAAAATAATAATTAAACACTTAAATGTAAATTTGAACATATAGAAAAAAAATTCAACAGATAAATTAATGAGTAAAATTGAAAACAAAACATCTTTCAAAACAAATAAAAAGACTTCTCACCAAATTATTTTACTCAATGCCTGCATAGGACCATCGGAGGAGAAGACTCCATTGATCCAGCTCCTTGTAGACAATTTTTTTTCTTCAAGCGCACAGATCCAATTTCTCCTCCTTTTTTTTTTTAAAGTTGTTGATCTTTGTTGTTGTTGTATGATGAAACAAATTGCAACAGATAGTTGTAAATGAACCCAAAAAAATTAAAAATTAAGCAGGTAGAAATAATAATAAAAAATAGAACAGATATATATATATATATATATACTGGATTATATTTGTGAAAGAATTTCAACAGATAGAGAGAAAGAACAAGAGAGAGAGAGAGAGAAAGAAAGATTGCAATAGATCCTGATTTGGTGTATTTTAACAGATAATAAAATTAAACAGATAGACATATATATTGAAGATTGTGACTGGTTTGTTGAACATATAAGAAATTTTGGATAGATATTTGAATAGATAAGAGATTAAAATTGAACTGACAACAAAATCTAGACAAAAATTTGCACAGAGAGGGAAAAAAATTTAATAGATAGTCAATATTGTTGAATAAATAGACAAAAAAATAATAATTAAACACTTAAATGTAAATTTGAACATATAGAAAAAAAAAATTCAACAGATAAATTAAAGGGTAAAATTGAAAACAAAACATCTTTCAAAACAAATAAAAAGACTTCTCACCAAATTATTTTACTCAATGCCTGCAGAGGACTATCGGAGGAGAAGACTCCATTGATACAGCTTCTTATGGACAATTTTTTTTCTTCAAGCACACAGATTGATCTTTGTTGTTGTTGTATGATGAAACAAATTGCAACAGATAGTTGTAAATGAACAAAAAAAATTAAAAATTAAGCCGATAGAAATAATAATAAAAAATAGAACAGATATATATATACTGGATTATATTTGAGAAAGAATTTCAACAGATAGAGAGAAAGAACAAGAGAGAAAGATAGAAAGTTTGCAACAGATCCTGGTTTGGTGTATTTCAACAGATAATAAAATTGAACAGATAGAAATAAATTAAAGATTGTGACTAGCTTGTTGATGTCATGCCCCACTTTTTATTACTCGAAGTCATTACCAATTTCCTTAACTTAATTCAATTTCAGAGATAACATGCGGAAATAAACTCAAATGTTCAATCAGAAGTAATGAACAACAACTCTCTCATTCGAATGAAAATTAAATACAACATGAGCATCCTTAAATACATTGCCCTCAGGCTTACAACATTAAATAATCAAATGAAGGGTGTAACCCTTTCACACATATGGCATTCCGCCAACAACAAGAGGCCAAGTGGCCAACAAATAAGAAGATCCAAATCTTGTAGCATGTCCTGCTAAGCACCTGAAAAAGATTCAACAACGTGGGATGAACATATAGTCCAGTAGGGATCTCAACATGATCCTCAACAATAACAACATTACAGATAGCTATGATCATGAACTCTCATTCTCATAATAGAATAGTACTGTGACAGTTTATACAAAATATATATATGTATGAACTTTTCTCGAAAATAACCATTTCATTCAATGCTATAAGCGATTCATCTTTCTTTTCCTTTCATTAACCCCCATTCCCATTCTTTCATAACATTAATTATTTCTTAGGAAATAAATTCACTAAGCCCACTACTTTTTTCCATTTTCCCTCACATACAACAAATGTACCTTTTCAAAACATATTTCTAAGATGTTCGGTTTTCTTCACACTTCCAAATGACAAAAGGGCATTTCGGTTCAATCCCAATTCTATCATAACTATACATGCATACCTTTACAAAAGGGAGATAACAACTCAACTACATGCATAAGATAAACCAATGAGGCAACTCGGCCCTCCAAAACTCAGAACCAACACAATCGACAATGTTCCCAGATACACTGAAACAATAACAACAAAACTTTGCTCTACTAGCTATGTGCATAGTAAACCAAAGATACACTTCTCACAACGAACTACCAATTTACCAGGCGCTAGCTGAAAGGGTGTGGTACCTTAGATTCTCAAGATTCGGTTCTCCAGCGCTAGCCGGAAGTAACGGCAGTACCTCTAATTATCGCCAGCAGGTATAACACCAACAACCACAATACAACAAGGTATAATCAACATGTGTAAAACATACACATAAACTATCAAGATACAAGTAATGTGTTAAGGTATATGAACACATAGGTGTGTGGAGTCCATCCCCTATCTTCTCACACACACTGGAGTACAACAAGTACACATTCATCACATAAGATGTTCGATCAATAATGGTGTAATGTATACACAACAATTCAACGCAACCGTGTCATCCTCCACCGATGACCAAGGACAAAAACCTCTAGATGCAGGTATATTGTACCTCTATTAACAGACTCAACTATCATGAGCTCACAAAACCCAACAACAACCTCAACATAGTAGTTAAAGATACAACCTCCTCAAATGTGTTCAACACTCAAATTACAACAATCTGATTCCCATATCTTTTGTTTTCACAAATTCAATTCCATGGACAATAAGGCCATAACTCATTTTAATCTACTACATTCTTTTCAAAGCCATTCCAATTTAATTATGCAAATTAAGTCATAATCATTAAATTAGGGTTTTTCTCACTCTTTCTCAATATTGACCTAAGGTTCAATTATCAACAACAAACAACGATGATCACATTTAAGACCCAAAATACATAAGTATTTGCCCAAAGATCCAAACCCCTCTATTAATTTGTTAAATCAAATAAAAATTAGGGTTTCCCCTCCTTTCAACAACAACATGCTAATTAACACCCGAATTAGCCTAAACCACAACCAATGATAATAAACCCAAATCCAACAACCAACCCAAGGTTCAACCTCATGATTTTTAACAAATCAAACATGATGTAATGTTTTTATGCAATATAAAAACTACCACATGTCTATCTATAGATGAAGTATTGAAAAGAAACAAGGAGAATCCCTACCTCAAAAGGACAACTCAAATGGAGAAAATGACCCGAAATCAAAGTGCTCCAAATCCACTATTTTCCAGATTAGAACGAAGCCCAAGCCACCCTCTATCTTTCTTACAAAGAGCCTAGGATGGATTCACACTAGAAGGAGATGAAAACCTAGAGAGAAGGTGAGTTTAGAGAGAGAGAGAGAGTCTCGTATCTAGGGTTTCAAAAAAGAAAAGGGGATGAAAAAGTGATGTTTAACCCGCTGCTGCGTTCTGATAACCGACAGGCTCGCTCTAGCGAAGACTTGGTCGCTCGAGCGACCAGAAACAAGAAACCTACATCGCTTGAGCCAACAACCCAGAAGCTCGCTTGAGAGAAGAAAAGCTCGCTCGAACCAAGAAACACAACTCTCAGGTCTATACCTAGACGCAATCACTCGATCGAGCGAAGAAACCCTGGCTTGAGCGACGGACCAAAAACAAAGAGCTCGCTCGAGCGAAGAACTGCTCGCTCGAGCGAAGGGTCAAAATTCTGGGCAGCAACCCTTTGCTCCCAAACACAACCAACCTGCTACAAATCAGCCCAATACATCCTATAACTCAAATACGAAGTATGAAAGGATGTAAACTAAAAATAAACAACTATTAACATCTACGGAACCAAGTCCGGATCACTGTACAAAAAGGGGTAAAACCCGGGATCGCTATAGTTGAACGGATAAGAAATTTTGCATAGATATTTGAACAGATAAGAGATTAAAATTGAACTGATAAGAAAATCAAGACAAATTTGCACAGATAGGGAAAAAAATTGAACAGATAGTAAAGATTTTTGAATATATAGACAAAAAAATAATAATTAAACACTTAAATGTAAATTTGAACATGTAGAAAAAAAATTCAACAGATAATTAAGGAGTAAAATTGAAAACAAAAAGTCTTTCAAAAAATAAAAAGACTTTTCACCAAATTATTTTACTCAATGCTGCAGAGGACCATCGGACGAAGACTCCATTGATCTGATTCCTTATGGGCTTTTTTTTCTTCAAGCACACAGATCCAATTTCTCCTCATTTTTTTTAAGTTGTTAATCTTTGTTGTTGTTGTATGATGAAACAAATTGCAACAGATAGTTGTAAATGAATCAAACAAAAATTAAAAATTAAGCAGATAGAAATAATAATAAAAAATAGAACAGATATATATAAATATATATATATATATACTGGATTATATTTGATAAAGAATTTCAACAGATAGAGAGAAAGAACAAGAGAGAGAGAAAGAAAGATTGCAACAGATCCTGGTTTGGTGTATTTCAACAGATAATAAAATTGAATAAATAGAAATAAATTGAAGATTGTGACTAGTTTTTTGAACGGATAAGAAATTTTGGATATATATTTGAACAGATAAGAGATTAAAATTGAACTGATAATAAAATCAAGACAACTTTGCACAGATAGGGAAAAAAATTGAGCAGATAGTCATGATTTTTGAATATATAGACAAAAAAATAATAATTAAACAATTCAACAGATAAATTAAGGAATAAAATTGAAAACAAAACGCCTTTCAAAACAAATAAAAAGACTTCTCACCAAATTATTTTACTCAATGCCTGCAGAGGACCATCGGAGGAGAAGACTCCATTGATACAGCTCCTTATGGACAGTTTTTTTTCTTCAAGCACACAGATCCAATTTCTCCTCCTTTTTTTTATTTTATTTATTTATTTATTTTTTTTTTTTTTTAAAGTTGCTGATCTTTGTTGTTGTTGTATGATGAAACAAATTGCAACAGATAGTTGTAAATGAATCAAACAAAAATTAAAAATTAAGCAGATAGAAATAATAATAAAAAATAGAACAGATATATATACACTGGATTCTATTTGATAAAGAATTACAAAGAATCTGAGAGAAAAGAACAAGAGAGAGAATGAAAGATTGCAACATATCCCGGTTTGGTGTATTTCAGAGATAATAAAATCGAACAAATAGAAATAAATTAAAGATTGTGACTGGTTTGTTGAACGGATAAGAAATTTTGGATATATATTTGAACTGATAAGAGATTAAAATTGAATTGATAATAAAATCAAGACAAATTTGCACAGATGGGGAAAAAAATTGAACAGATAGTCAAGATTTTTGAATATATAGACAAAATAATAATAATTAAACACTTAAATGTAAATTTGAACATATAGAAAAAAAAATCAATAGATAAATTAAGGAGTCAAATTGAAATCAACACGTTTTTCAAAAAAATAAAAAGACTTCTCACCAAATTATTTTACTCAATGCCTGCAGAGGACCATCGGTGGAGAAGACTCCATTGATCCAGCTCCTTATGGATAGTTTTTTTCTTCAAGCACACAAATCAATTTCTCCTCCTTTTCTTTTCTTCTTTTTTTGTTTTTTTTAAGTTGTTGTTCTTTGTAGTTGGTTTGTGATGAAACAATTTGCAACAGAAAGTTGTAAATGAACCAAACAGTATTAAAAATTAAGTGGATAGATATTATAATAAAAATAGAACATATATATATATATATATCTTTGGATTATATTTGAGAAAGAATTTCAGAGATAGAGAGAAAGAACAAGAATGAGAGAAAGAAAGATTGCAACAGATCCTGGTTTGGTATATTTCAACAGATAATAAAATTGAACAGATAGAAATAAATTGAAGATTGTGACTGGTTTGTTGAACGGATAAGAAATTTTGGATAGATATTTGAAACAGATAAGAGATTAAAATTGAACTGATAATAAAATCAAGACAAATTTGCACAGATAGGGAAAAAAAATTGAATAGATAGTCAAGAGTTTTGAATATATAGACAAAAAAATAATAATTAAACACTTAAATGTAAATTTGAACATATAGAAAAAAAAATTCAACAGATAAATTAAGGAGTATAATTGAAAACAAAACGTTTTTCAAAATAAATAATAAGACTTCTCACCAAATTATTTTACTCAATGCCTGCAGAGGACCATCGGAGGTGAAGACTCAATTGATCCAGCTCTTTATGGACAGTTTTTTTTCTTCAAGCACACAGATCCAATTTCTCCTCCTTTTTTTTTTTTTTTTAAGTTGTTGATCTTTGTTGTTGTTGTATGATGAAACAAATTGCAACAGATAGTTGTAAATGAACCAAAAAAAAATTAAAAATTAAGCAGATAGAAATAATAATAAAAAATAGAATTGATATATATATACTGGATTATATTTGAGAAAGAATTTCAATAGATAGAGAGAAAGAACAAGAGAGAACGATAGAAAGATTGCAACAGATTCTAGTTTGGTGTATTTCAACAGATAATAAAATTGAGCAGATAGAAAGAAATTGATGATTGTGAATGGTTTATTGCACAGATAAGAAATTTTGGATAGATATTTGAAACAGATAAGAGATTAAAATTGAACTGATAACAAAATTAAGACAAATTTGCACAGATAGGGGAAAAAATTGAAAAGATAGTCAAGATTTTTGAATATATAGGCAAAAAAAATAACAATTAGACACTTAAATGTAAATTTGAATATATAGAACAAAAATTCAACAAATAAATTAAGGAGTAAAATTGAAAACAAAACGTTTTTCAAAACAAATAAAAAGACTTCTCACCAAATTATTTTACTCAACGCCTGCAGAGGACCATCGGAGGAGAAGACTCAATTGTTCCAGCTCCTTATGGACAGTTTTTTTTTTTAAGCACACAGATCCGATTTCTCCTCCTTTTTTTTTTTTTTAAGTTGTTGATCTTTGTTGTTGTTGTATGATGGAACAAATTGCAACAGATAGTTGTAAATAAATCAAAAAAAGTTAAAAATTAAGCAGATAGAAATAATAAAAAAAAATAGAACAGATATATATACACTGGATTATATTTCAGAAATAATTTCAACAGATAGAGAGAAAGAATAAGAGAGAAAGATAGAAAGATTGCAACAGATTCTGGTTTGGCGTATTTCAACAGATAATAAAATTGAACAGATAGAAATAAATTGAAGATTGTGACTGGTTTGTTGAACGGATATGTATTTTTGTATAGATATTTGAATCTCATTGAACTGATAAGAAAATCAAGACAAATTTGCACATATAGGGGAAAAAATTGAACAGATAGTCAAGATTTTTGAATATATAGATAAAAAAAATAATAATTAAACACTTAAATGTAAAGTTGAACACATAGAAAAAAAATTGAAGAGATAAGTTAAGGAGTAAAACAAAAGCGTCTTTCAAAACAAATTAAAAGACTTCTCATCAAATTATTTTACTCAATGCCTGCAGAGGACAACCAGAGGAGAAGACTCCATTGATCCAGCTCCTTATGGATAGTTTTTTTTCTTCATGCACACAAATCCACTTTCTCCTCCTTTTCTTTTTTTTTTTTTTTTTTTTTGTTGATCTTTGTTGTTGTTGTATGATGAAAAAAATTGCAACAGATAGTTGTAAATGAACCAAACAAAAATTAAAAATTAAGCAAATCGAAATAATAATAAAAAATAGAAAAGATATATATATATATATATATTGGATTATATTTGATAAAGAATTTCAACAAATAGAGAGAAAGAACAAGAGATAGAGAAAGAAATATTGCAACAGATCCTGGTTTGGTCTATTTCAACAGATAATAAAATTGAACAGATAGAAATAAATTGAAGATTGTGACTGGTTTGTTGAACGGATAAGAAATTTTGGATAGATATTTGAAACAGATAAGAGATTAAAATTGAACTGATAATAAAATCAAGACAAATTTGTACAGATAGGGAAAAAATTGAACAAATAGTCAAGATTTTTGAATATATAGACAAAAAAATAATAATTAAACACTTAAATGTGAATTTGAACATATAGAAAAAAAAATTCAACATATAAATTAAGCAGTAAAATTGAAAACAAAACGTTTTTCAAAACAAATAAAAAGACTTCTTACCAAAATATTTTACTCAATGCCTTCAGAGGACCATCGGAGGAGAAGACTCAATTGATCCAGCTCCTTATGGACAGTTTTTTTTTCTTCAAGCACACAGATCCAATTTCTCCTACTTTTTTTTTCTTCTTTTTAAGTAGTTGATCTTTGTTGTTGTTGTATGATGAAACAAATTGCAACAGATAGTTGTAAATGAACCAAAACAAAATTAAAAATTAAGCAGATAGAACTAATAATAAAAAATAGAACAGATATATATATATATATACTGGATTATATTTGAGAAAGAATTTCAACAGATTGAGAGAAAGAACAAGAGAGAAAGATAGAAAGATTGCAACAGATTCTGGTTTGGCGTATTTCAACAGATAATAAAATTGAACAAATAGAAATAAATTGAAGATTGTGACTGGTTTATTGAACGGATAAGAAATTTTGGATAGATATTTGAAACAAATAAGAGATTAAAATTGAACTGTTAATAAAATCAAGACAAATTTGCACAGATAGGGAAAAAAATTGAACAGATAGTCAAGATTTTTTAATATATAGATAAAAAAATAATAATTAAACACTTAAATGTAAATTTGAACATATAGAAAAAAAAAATCAACAGATAAATTAAGGAGTAAAATTGAAAACAAAACGTTTTTCAAAACAAATAAAAAGACTTCTCACCAAATTATTTTACTCAATGCCTGCAGAGGACCATCGGAGGAGAAGACTCAATTGACCCAACTCGTTATGGACAGTTTTTTTTCTTTAAGCACATAGATCCAATTTTTTTTTTTTTTAAAGTTGTTGATCTTTGTTGTTGTTGTGTGATGAAACAAATTGCAACAGATAGTTGTAAATGAACCAAAAAAAATTAAAAATTAAGCAGATATAAATAATAATAAAAAATAGAACAGATATATATACACTGGATTATATTTGATATCGCGACCCCGGTCTTTTCCCATTTGATTATTGTATCCGGACTTAGGTTCCGTAGATTCTATCATTGTATAATTGTTGTTGTCGTCCTTTATTTTCTCATTTGGAGTTATAGGATGTATTGGGCCGGTTTGTTTCAGGTTGGTTGGGTTCGGAAACCAGGTGTTGCTGTCTATTTTTTGGGTTGCTCGCTCGAGCGAGGGTTTGGTTGCTCGAGCGAGGGTTGAATTTTGTGTCTGGTGGATCGAGCCAGGGTTCCTTCGCTCGAGCGAGCGATTGCGTCTAGTATAGACCTGAGAGCAGTGTTTCTTGGCTCGAGCGAGCTTTTCTTCACTCGAGCGAGCTGGTTTGTTCTTCGCTCGAGCGAGCATTCCTTTGCTCGAGCGTGCGTCTGGTTGCAGACCTGAGGGTTTGAGTTCTTCGCTCGAGCGAGCTTTCCTTCGCTCGAGCGAGCTTCTGGGTTGTTGGCTCGAGCGAGGCATTCTTGGCTCGAGCGTGGTTTTCTGTGTCTGGTCGCTCGAGCGACTGTGTCTCGCCGAGCGAGCTCACAGTTTAAATAGGCAGCAGCGTGTTTCAGATCAGTTTTTCATCCCCTTTCAGATTCCAAAACCCTAGGTACGAGTTTTCTCTCCCTCTACACACCTTCTCTCTTAGGTTTGATCTACATAGAGTGTGTTTCTACCCTAGTTGCTTTATTAAAAAGATAGAGTGAGTTGAGAGCTTGCTTAATCTGAGAGTTTGTGGATTTGGAGCACTTTGGTTTTTGGGTCATCTCCATCTTGTACCCATTCGCTTGTAGAGAGTACCTTCTTGTTTTGCAATTCAGGTTAGTGTTTTGATCGACACGGTGCATCTTATTCCTTTGTGTCTGCTACATTTGCATATATTTTGGAGTTGGAGTTAGCACAGTTAGCATCTCCTATTTGTGTAGTGTCACCTCTTGGGGGTGAATTGATTTTGAAACAAGGTGGTAGGGGTTGTGATATAGAGGTTCTTGATTATAGGCTTCCGCTTCCTTTTTGTGGTTATGCCCATGAAGGGCTTTGATGTTATTTTGGGTATGGACTGGTTATCGTCATACCGGGCTGTTATTGATTGCTACCGCCAGAGGGTCACACCTCGTACCTTGAGCGGGGAGTGTTTTCATTTTCTGGGGGATCGGGTTGGTAGTGTTTTGCCATCGGTATGATCACGAGGCGAGTGAGTTGAGTGGTCTTCTTGCTAGCCTTTTGAGTAATGAGTGTGATGAGACCCAGATTGTGTTGCCAAGGGTGGTTTGTGAGTACTCGGACGTCTTTCCCGAGGATCTTGTTAGTTTGCCACCACATCGAGAGATTGAGTTGTCTATTGATCTAGTGCGCACCTGGCCGATTTCTATGGCACCTTATCGCTTTTGCCCTCACCGAGTTAGTTGAGTTGAAGGTTCAGCTCCAGGAGTTACTAGATAAGGGCTACATTCGTCCTAGTGTTTCGCCGTGGGGAGCACCGGCCCTCTTTGCTAAAAAGAAAGGTGGTGCTTTGAGACTGTGTATCGATTATCGAAAGTTGAATCGGGCTACAGTTAAGAATAAGTACCCTATGCCTCGTATAGATGATCTATTCGATCAGTTGAAGGGTTCCCGTTGTTTCTCTAAGATAGATTTGAGATCGGGTTACCACCAGTTGAGGGTCAGGGAGGAGGATATTCCGAAGACGGCATTCCGTACGCGGTATGGCCACTATGAGTTTCTAGTGATGCCATTTGGGCTCACCAATGCACCGGCAGTGTTTATGGATTTGATGAACCAGATATTTCGGGAATTCTTAGATCGTTTTGTAGTCGTCTTCGTGGACGACATTCTGATTTATTCACCTTCGGAGGAGGAGCACAAGGAACACTTGAGAGTGGTGCTTGAGTTACTTAGAGCCCATAAGCTTTATGCCAAGTTTGGGAAGTGTGAGTTCTGGCTAGATGAAGTGAAGTTCTTAGGCCATGTAGTTTCTGGGGAAGGGGTGTCTGTTGATACATCCAAGATCAAGCAAAGGCAAGATTGGGCACAGCCTAAGAGTGTATTTGAGATCCGCAGTTTTCTGGGATTAGCTGGGTATTACCGTCGGTTTGTGAAGGATTTCTCCAGGTTAGCTTCGCCGATGACTAGATTGACTCGGAAGGGAGTCAAATTTGTATGGAGTGAGACTTGTGAAAAGTCGTTTCAGGAGTTGAAGGTTAGATTGACCACCGCTCCGGTCTTGATTATTCCGGAGAGAGGGGTGGGTTATGCGGTCTATTGTGACGCCTCACGAGAGGGTCTGGGTTGTGTGTTGATGCAAGAGGGGAAAGTGGTTGCCTATGGCTCACGCCAGTTGAAAATTCATGAGAAGAATTACCTTACGCATGATCTAGAGTTAGCAACCGTGATCTTTGCCTTGAAGATTTGGAGGCATTATCTTTATGGTGAGAGGTTCGAGGTATTCTCGGATCATAAGAGTCTGAAATATCTGTTTACACAGAAAGACTTGAACTTGAGGCAGAGGAGGTGGATGGAGTTCATTGAGGATTATGACTTCGAGTTGCACTATCATCCGGGGAAGGCCAATGTTGTGGCCGATGCCCTTAGCAGGAAATCTGTTGGTGACGCAGCTAGTATAGCCATCCGAGAGTGGGAGATGTTGGGTGCACTTGGGGAGTTTGATTTGCTTCTGGGCGAATCCGTTGAGGCTGCGGCCTTGTTTTCTGTTGTTGCGCAGCCTACACTTGTGACTCGAGTGTTAGAGGCTTAAAGGGGTGACCTTGAGGTAGAATCCCTCCGAGAGAAGATTTCCAGTGGAAAGGTTGAGAAGGGTTTGACGGTGTATCCCGACCTAAGTGTGAGATATCGAGACCGTCTGTTTGTGCCGGAGTCTTGCCGAGAGGAGGAACTCCGAGAGTTTCATCATTCGCGCCTTGCGGTGCATCCGGGAGGCACTAAGATGTATCGGGATTTGGGTCGCCAATTTTGGTGGCGGGGTATGAAGAGAGATGTGGCGCCAGATCTAAGTGCCTTACTTGTCAGCAAGTGAAGGTCGAGCATCAGAAGCCAGCGGGTTTGTTACAACCCTTGCCTATTGCCGAATGGAAGTGGGAGCATGTCACTATGGACTTCGTTGTAGGTCTTCCGAGGACTCAGCGGGGTAGTGATGCCATTTGGGTGGTTGTAGACCGGTTGACTAAGTCGGCGACTTCATTCCTATGCGTGAGAGATTCGGTAGATCATCTTGCCGATTTGTATATTCGGGACATAGTGAGGTCAAGACGGGTCCCGTGACGCACCGCCTCGCTTGAGATCTCGCTTTGTCGCCAAAGTTGTGGCAGAGTTTGCAGAGTGCCTTAGGCACTAAGTTGACCTTTAGCACGGCTTATCATCCTCGGACCGACGGGCACCCGAAAGGCATTATTCAGATCCTTGAGGATATGCTTGGGGTTGTGTTCTCGACTTTTAGTGGGTCGGGAGAGGCACTTACCATTAGTGGAGTTTGCCTACAAAACAGCTTCTAGTCTAGTATCGGTATGGCACGCTTGAGGCGTTGTATGGCCTAATCGTGTAGGTCTCCGCTTTGTTGGGCCGAGGTGGGTGATGCACCTCTGTTGGGTCCGGTTGGTGAGGGAAACGACGGAGAAAGTTGAGCTTATCCGTAAGAGGCTTGTTATACCGAGAGTCGCCGTAAATCTTATGCCTAATCGTAGGAGGAGACCTTGGTGTTTGAGGTGAGTGATCACGCTTTTCTCAAGATATCACCTAGGCGAGGTTTGATGAGGTTTGGGAAGAGCGGAAGTTCTCCCTCGGTTTATTGGTCCTTTGAGATCCTTGAGAGGATTGGCGAGGCTGCCTATCGTTTAGCTTTGCCGCCGCAGTTATCCGGAGTTCATGACGTGTTTCATGTGAGTATGCTTCGGAAGTATGAGCCGGATCCATCACATGTGTTGGATTGGACCGACTTAGTTGTTGACGAGGATGTCTCGTATGAGGAGAGACCGATTCGGGTTTTGGATAGGCGGGATCAAGTTTTGCGGGGCAAGACCATCCCTTTGGTAAAGGTTTTGTGGAAACATTACGAGTGGAGGAAGCCACTTGGGAGCGTGAGTTGGAAGTCCGCGAAATATCCGGACATGTTTATTGATTTGTAATCTTGTATTTAGATTTTGTAATATTGTTGAACTTGAGAGCTTTATATATGTCTTAAGTTGGAAAACATTGAGAATGTTTTGGTTTAATGGAAGTTTATTGGAACATTGCATATGTTGATTTATTGTAGAATTGGAGTTATATCATGAAATTGAATATGATATGAAAGGGAATCATGTATATGAAAACCTTTAAATTGAAAGGAAAATGCTTATTATTGATGCAGGTTGAAATATATGTTGTTTAATTTATATTGGGAGGTGCCTCTTGATAAGCGAGGAAGTGACCGGAATTGGGTAAAGTTGTATATTATTGTTATATAATATCATTGGGGATTGAGAAAAACTTGTTTTTTAAAAAAAACTTATGCTTAATTTCGGGGACTAAATTTTTAAGGGGGAGGTTATAGCGAATTCCTCCTTTTCCCATTTGATTATTGTATCCGGACTTAGGTTTCGTAGATTCTATCATTGTATAATTGTTGTTGTCGTCCTTTATTTTCTCATTTGGAGTTATAGGATGTATTGGGCAGGTTTGTTTCAGGTTGGTTGGGTTCGGAAACCAAGTGTTGCTGTCCAGTTTTTGGGTTGCTCGCTCGAGCGAGGGTTTGGTCGCTCGAGCGAGGGTTGAATTTTGTGTCTGGTGGATCGAGCCAGGGTTCCTTCGCTCGAGCGAGCGATTGCGTCTAGTATAGACCTGAGAGCAGTGTTTCTTGGCTCGAGCGAGCTTTTCTTCGCTCGAGCGAGCTGGTTTGTTCTTCGCTCGAGCGAGCGTTCCTTCGCTCGAGCGTGCGTCTGGTTGCAGACCTGAGGGTTTGAGTTCTTCGCTCGAGCGAGCTTTCCTTCGCTCAAGCAAGTTTCTGGGTTGTTCCTTCGCTCAAGCGAGCTTCTGGGTTGTTGGCTCGAGTGAGGCATTCTTGGCTCGAGCGTGGTTTTCTGTGTCTAGTCGCTTGAGCGACCAGGTCTTCGCTCGAGCGAGCCTGTCAGGTTTAAATAGGCAGCAGCGTGTTTCAGATCAGTTTTTCATCCCCTTTCAGATTCCAAAACCCTAGGTACGAGTTTTCTATCCCTCTACACACCTTCTCTCTTAGGTTTGATCTACATAGAGTGTGTTTCTACCCTAGTTGCTTTATTAAAAAGATAGAGTGAGTCGAGAGCTTCGCTTTAATCTGAGAGTTTGTGGATTTGGAGCACTTTGGTTTTTGGGTCGTCATCTCCATCTTCACCATTCGAGTTCTTTTCTTCGAGGTAGGGATTTCCTACTTGATATTATAAGTTTTGTTCTAAGTTCTGGTATTTTGATATGTTGGGGGTAAATTGGTAATTTTGGGAAAGCCCTAATTGTTTTAATAAATTAATTTGTATAATTAATTTAAGGGAAGTTGGGGATATTAGTTAAATGCATGGATTTGAGAATTCTAAGTGTAAATGGCGTAGTTGGTTAATTTAATCACTGGCCTATTGAAATGTTGAGATTATAATTGTTGATATATTTATTTCTTGTCTAGAAATAACTGTTTTGGGATATCGGTGGAAGATAGCCATGATTGTTGTAGACACTGCATGTGGATTAGGAAAAACTGAAACTAATCACATTGGTTAAGTCATTTACTTTGACTATTGAATTAATACAGAAATTACGTGTATTGATTGAGCATTGCATATGCATATTGTTTGGGAGGAGATAGGGGATGTACTCCGCGGTTCAGGGGAAGATAGGGGATGGACCTCTAAATCGGATTTTGTTTGGGAGGAGATAGGGGATGGACTCCATTAGCATCACTATTATGTGTGCTTATTGATTATAGAAGTGTTTCTATATGTTGTTGATACAGCACTAAAATGTGTATCAAATGAGAAGTATGAAGTGTTTTGATATGAGCCTTGGTCTCATTTGTTTTGTTGATATGGGAAGTGATGTTAATGTGATATGTAGTTCACTGTTATAGTCTGGCCAGGTTCTGAGCCATATTGGTAATAATGGAAAGTGAAACTGATATTTTGTATTAACCATCTATTGAATGCTATTGCTTTATTCAATGCTTATATTTCGTTTAGTATTTTTCATCGGTGTGGCTCACCCTATAAGGAACATCATTTTCGTGTTCAGTGATGGGCTACCTCCAAGGAATTAGCTTGAAGGATTTAGAGTTGAAGACTCATTTTAGATTAGTCGTTATTTGCTTTATTTGATATTACATGTAAGGACTCAAGCCAAGGGCTTAACTTGTAAATGAGTTAGGACTCATATTTTTGTGTCCAAGTATTGGCTTGGGAAGATGTAAGCCCATAGGGCATTTACTTTCTTTATTACATGTAATGTCTTTTAATAAGTTTACTCTGATGAATGGAATAATACTCTTTGTTTTCTTATAATTATGCATGTTAATATTATATATTATGGGTTTAATTTTGAGGGCGTTACATTTGAGAAAGAATTTCAACAGATAGAGAGAAAGAACAAGAGAGAAAGATAGAAAGATTGCAACAGATTCTGGTTTGGTGTATTTCAATAGATAATAAAATTGAACAGATAGAAATAAATTGAAGATTGTGACTGGTTTGTTGAACGGATAACAAATTTTCGATAGATATTTGAACAGATAAGAGATTAAAATTGAACTGATAAGAAAATCAAGACAATTTTGCCCAGATAGGGAAAAAAATTGAACAGGTAGTCAAGATTTTTGAATATATAGATAAAAAAAATAATTAAACACTTAAATATAAATTTGAACATATAAAAAAAAATTCAACAGATAAGTTAAGAAGTAAAATTGAAAACAAAACGTTTTTCAAAACAAATAAAAAGACTTCTCACTAAATTATTTTACTCAATGCCTGCAGAGGACCATCGGAGGAGAAGAGTCCGTTGATCCAGCTCCTTATGGATAGTTTTTTTTTTCATGCACACAAATCCAATTTCTCCTGCTTTTCTTTATTTATTTATTTATTTATTTTAAGTTTTTGATCTTTTTTGTTATTCTATGATGAAAAAAATTGCAACAGATAGTTGTAAATGAACCAACCAAAAATTAAAAATTAAGCAGATAGAAATAATAATAAAAAATAGAATAGATATATATATATATACTGGATTATATTTGATAATGAATTTCAACAGATAAAGAGAAAGAACAAGAGAGAGAGAGAAAGAAAGATTGCAACAGATCCTGGTTTGGTGTATTTCAACAGATAATAAAATTGAACAGATAGAAATAAATTGAAGAGTGCGACTGGTTTGTTGAACGAATAAGAAATTTTGGATATATATTTGAACAGATAAGAGATTAAAATTGAACTGATAATAAAATCAAGACAAATTTGCACAGATAGGGAAAAAAAATTGAACAGATAGTCAAGACTTTTGAATATATAGACAAAAAAATAATAATTAAACACTTAAATGTAAATTTGAACATATAGAACAAAAATTCGACAGATAAACTAAGGAGTAAAATTGAAAACAAAACGTTTTTCAAAACAAATAAAAAGACTTCTCACCAAATTATTTTACTCAATGCCTGCAAAGGACCATCGGTGGAGAAGACTCCATTGATCCAGCTCCTTATGGATAGTTTTTTTCTTCAAGCACACAAATCCAATTTCTCATCCTTTTCTTTTCTTTTCTTTTTTTTTTTCTTTTTTGTTTTTTTTTTAAGTTGTTGATCTTTGTTGTTGTTGTATGATGAAACAAATTGTAACAGATAATTGTAAATGAACCAAACAAAAATTACAAATTAAGCAGATAGAAAAAATAATAAAAAAATAGAACAGATATATATATACTGGATTATATTTGAGAAAGAATTTCAACAGATAGAGAGAAAGAACAAGAGCGAGAGAGAATGAAATATTGTAATAGATCCTGGTTTGGTGTATTTCAACAGATAATAAAATTGAATAGATAGAAATAAATTGAAGATTGTGACTGGTTTGTTGAACGGATAAGAAATTTTGGATAGATATTTGAAACAGATAAGAGATTAAAATTGAACTGATAATAAAATGAAGACAAATTTGCACAGATAGGGAAAAAAATTGAACAGATAGTCAAGACTTTTGAACATATAGACAAAAAAATAATAATTCAACACTTAAATGTAAATTTGAACATATAGAAAAAAAAAATGCAACAGATAAATTAAGGAGTAAAATTGAAAACAAAACGTTTTTCAAAATAAATAACAAGACTTCTCACCAAATTATTTTACTCAATGCCTGCAGAGGACCATCGGAGGAGAAGACTTAATTGATCCGGCTCCTTATGGACAGTTTTTTTTCTTCAAGCACACAAATCCAATTTCTCTTCCTTTTTTTTTTTTTTTTTTTTTTTAAGTTGTGGATCTTTGTTGTTATTGTATGATGAAACAAATTGCAACAAATAGTTGTAAATGAACCAAAAAAAAAAATTTAAAAATTAAGCAGATGTAAATAATAATAAAAAATAGAACAGATATATATATATACTGGATTATATTTAAGAAAGAATTTCAACAGATAGAGAGAAAGATAGAAAGATTGCAACAGATTCTGATTTGGTGTATTTCAACAGATAATAAAATTGAACAGATAGAAATAAATTGAAGATTGTGACTGGTTTGTTGAACGGATGAGAAATTTTTGATAGATATTTGAACAGATAAGAGATTAAAATTGAACTGTTAAGAAAATCAAGACAAATTTGCACCGATAGGGAAAAAAATTGAACAGATAGTCAAGATTTTTGAATATATAGATAAAAAAATAATAATTAAACACTTAAATGTAAATTTGAACATATAAAAAAAAATTCAACAGATAAGTTAAGGAGTAAAATTGAAAACAAAACGTTTTTCAAAACAAATAAAAAGACTTCTCATCAAATTATTTTACTCAATGCTTGCAGTGGACCATCGGAGGAGAAGACTCCATTGATCCAGCTCCTTATATGTAAGGACCCACATTTTATACCTTAGTCATGCTTGCATGCATTCATAAGATTTGCCATGTTAAGATTTGCTATGATGAATTGTGTCTTGTTTTGTATCGTATTTGATTTGCCTAAGTGAATATGTGTAACAACCCTCACTTTGAATCAGTCTTGCTTGCATGTATTTTGTATGATCTTGAATTGTCAAGTTTGAAATCTTGATACTTGCCTTGTTTTGCTTTGTCTTATTGTAAGTTGTTGGAATTCGTGTTTTGTTTGGAGTGTAGCCGAGGCCACCTCAGCATAGTTTGCCTTTGAGCCTTTGCGTTTTGGCGCTTTTGGAACCTTAGCCGACCTCCATCTTCACCCGGCATGTTTGCGAGATGTTTTGTGCTTGTAATCTTTGTTCTTGGCGGTATGGCCTAGGTAGAGATGTGGTACACCGAGGCCAAGGTGTGGCAGCTTAGTCAAGTGTCGCCCTCCTAGCCTTTGTCTTTGTTGACTGTTGCGAAGTCTTGTCTTTGGCGAGGTCATTCTAGCTCAAGGCGTTTAGCCGCCAAGCGTGTTGTGTACGCTTTGTCGAGACTTGTCTTGTCTAGCGATCACCTTTCTAATCGCACCAATCCGGTGATGCCACGTGTCCAGTGAAGGCTATGACAAACAGTGCCTATAATGCATCATTGTGTATCTTTTGATTATGATTTGGTCTCAAATCTTTGTCTTGTTTAGAGAGAAGCTCTAGAACTTAGAGTTAGAATTTTAGTGTGAGAGTTGAGCTCGAGCTTGATCGTGGAAGATCGAACCGTTGGATTCGATTTTGAGGTTAGATTCTTGTTCTACATCGATTGTTCCTATTGATCATCTAGATGCATTGCATGATTGGATCTGTTTTGCATGTCATGCATTGATTTGAACTTGGTTTTGAAAGAAAAAATGTTGTTCTTGTGTTCTTAAAGGAGAACCTTGTTTTGATCAAAGTTTGGAACAAGAATCATGTTTTGTGTTTGTTCTTGCATAATTTTCTCGAATGAGTATCCTAGTCCACGTTTTTGAACTCTTAGCTTGAAAACCCAGTTTCGTATGTGTGAGTGGGATTTCAAATGCATGATCTTGTTCTTCGTGTCCTTTGAAAGGAAACTCGTGTTTTCCTAACTTTGCCTTGATTTGGCTTTCGAGTCCACACCTCGGCGGAGGTGTAGGACCTCGGCTAGAGACTGGCGGTACCTAGTGCACTTCCTGTGATGGGAAATAATGTTTTGATTCCTTGCATGTATGTGAAGCTCGTTTTGAGAGTATGGTTTGCTATGTGATTGTAGGACTTTGATCTTTGCTTGAGCCTACACACGAAGACCGAGGTGAGTGGTGCTTTTAATAAAGCTATGTTATAAAGCTTTTGATAAATCTTGCTTGTTTCGCTTTGGTAAAAGTAATTGCTAAGCATGAATGATTAGCCTATTTTGATGTTTTGTATATGAGCTTGTTTTGATGGTATTCTTGAAAGTCCTGTCTTTGGAGGACTCTAAACTTTAGCAAAGACTAGATGAAAAGGTAAGTATGAACTTCGTCTTGATGATGTCCTTGTAATGAGTTGAGCTTTGTTTGGTTTCTTTGGAAAGTCCCTTGTCTTTGGAGGACTCTAAACTTTCGCAATACATCTTGTTAAAAGGATACGGTCCTTTCTTTGGAAAGTCCCTTGTCTTTGGAGGACTCTAAACTTTCGAAGACATCTTGTTAAAAGGATACGGTCCTATCTTGCTAAGATAAATGTTAAAGCGGGCCACGGGCCTAAGTAACACAAGTCCCTTGTGCTAGAGGACTTTAAACTTTTGTAGCACCACTTGGTGAAAAAGGGCTACGGGCCTAAGTCACAAACTTCGGTGAAAAAGGGCTGCGGGCCTAAGTCATATAAGCTTGATATGTTTTGTCTTGAAGATTACCTCGGCTACTACTTGTGCTATCTCGGCAAATGTTTTGACTTGTAAGACTTGTTGGATGAATACGGTTCATCACTTGATTCGATACAACTTGATTTGTTTTGTTTTGAAAGGAACCTCGGCTACCACTTGTTTAATCTCTGTATTGCTTTGTCTGGTAAGATTTGACAGATGAATACGGTTCATCTCTTGTTTTATGCAACTTGATATTCTTTGCTGGCAGGAACCTCGGCTATTGTTTGAATGGTTTTGATATGTTTTGTTTTGGCGGACTTGGCTAGTATTCATGCAAACCTTTATTTCTAGTACCATTCATTTGAGTTTCCAAGCTCACCCTCTCTATATATATGTAGGTGATGAGCGGAATGGCGGCGCCTAGAAGTATTTGTACTGACTTGTTTTGGGATTTTTGTTATGCCGACTTGACTTGCTTACATTTGTTTTGTGATTACCTCGGCATATGTGTTACTTGCAGATTCTTGAAAATCATGCTTCTTTGCTCGTAACTTCAGATTTGTATATATGTTTGAGAAGCCTTTTGATCGAGATGTAACTTGTATTTGTTTTGTTATCTGCCGAGGTGCGATTACATTATGTATGCATTTACATTTGATCTATGCTGACTCTCAAGGACCATTTGTATTTAGTTTATTAAGCTTCGCATATGTGAGCCCCTATGATTACTCGATGTGTGTGAAATTTTGTGCCGGCCTTTGGTAATTACGGATTCTTGGCCATCTCGACACCTGACCTACTAAGGCGAGGTTGGGGAGTAAATGACAGTGGTATCGAGCACAAGTTCCTCATAGTACGTTGATTCACACTCGAGTCCTAAAGAGCATAGGATTCCATTTAGAAAGATGCTAGGGTTGCATCATATTGCTTGCTATTTGAACAAGGTGTGCATTGTCTTGACTTGCTTAATTGTTACTTACTGCGGAGTTATTTGTTTACTTGCTTTAAAGTCACACTTTGTATACTCATAGTATCATGAGGAGAGGTAGACCTCCACTTGCCCGAGATCACCTGAAGGCAGTTGGGAGAATGGAAAGATTAATGGAAGGATTGACCCGTGAGTTAAGGCAAATAAGACAAGAAGACGCTAGTACTACATCGACCCAAGCGAAGCGCATTTAATGGCGAAATGTAGTCCCTCCTCCACCTCCCCGATGCCACAAGTCGCTCCTGACCCGGCCTTATATGGAGATGGCACAATAGCTTTGATCAGGAGTTCAAGAAGATGAGACCACCAAGGTTTTACGGAGGTATTGAGCCAATGAAGGCGAGGCATGGGTTTTGGAAATGGAGAAAGCTGTTTGAGATTTTCCCAAAGACCGATGTTCGAAGGTGACTTTATTTGCATTCACCACAGACGGCGATGCTCGGAGATGGTGGATGATGACCAGAGAAACTAACCTGGTTTAACTCGGGCAAGGTTTTGGAACTATTTTACAAGAAGCATTTTCCCTCGGCGTTGAATCGCAAGGCTACGAATTTGGACTTTGACGCAAGGCGATCGAGCGATGGCGGAATATGATCGCGTTTTCTTGAATTGGTAAGGTTTGTACCTCACATGATCAATGATGAATACATGAAGGCTAGGAAGTTTGAAAGTGGGCTTCGGACCGATTCAAGACGGGTTAGTCGCTCGATATGCCGACCTATGCCGAAGTCTTTGAACAAAGCCGTTTTGGCGAAACCAACTTGAACAGTACCGAGAACTCGAGAGAATCGGCGGAAGAGACAGAACTATGACAATCACCGAACACGCTTGAACACCAATAAGAAGATGAACAAGAGGCGTCTTTGGTTATCGAAGCGGGAAGGTAATACTAAGCCGAGCATGTTCAGTTGTGGGAAGCAACATTTTGGGGTTTGTCGTCGGACATCTGGAGCTTGCTATGAATGTGGAGAAGTGGGTCATTTTGTGTGAGATTGTCCTAAGTCAAAGACTGAAACCAGCAAGAAAGGTGAGAATACCTCAGGTACGGTACAAAAGAATAATCTTTGGGAAAGGACGGATGAGGCAGGCGAGTATTTGCACTAGTGCGGGGATACTCGAGAATCTTTGAGGCGGTAGTGTCGTATACTTTTAATTTGCTCGAAATGCTTATGTGTTAGTTGATTCGACTCTACGCACTCGTTTGTTTCTATCAAGTTTGCCGAGAAGATTAATAGGAAATTAGAATCTCTTGATTATGTGCTATCTGTGTCTACTCCGTCTGGGAGATCCATGATTGTTGCATCCATTTATAGAGCATGTGTTGTTGTCATTGAGCATGTTGAACGCTAGTTGATTTAATGCCCTTGAATATAGATCAATTCGATGTTATATTGGGAATGGATTGGTTAGTAGCAAACCACGCACTCATTGATTGTGTTTGAAGAGTGTCACATTGAAACCCCAAACCTAGCGAAGTTATTTTTCAAGGTAAAGGAGTAATTCCCCACCTTACTTAATCTCATCCATGAAGGCACGTAAGTTGATCCAAAAAGTTTGTAAGGGTTATTTGTGTAGTATATTGAAAGATCGGGATGGAAATGTTAGTTTAGCCGACATCCCAGCTTGTCCATGAGTTCGCCGACGTCTTTCCTAATGATTTACGGCCACTTGGTCGATAGAGAAATAGAGTTCTTCGTTGATGTTATATCGGGAACACAGTAGATCTCCAAAACACCATATAGAATGGCCCGAACTTAGAGAATTGAAACTACAATTGCAAGAGTTGTTGGACAAGGGATTTATTAGGCGAGCACATCACCATGGGGAGCACTGTGTTATTTGTTAAGAAGAAGGATGGCACACTTCGCCTTTGTATTGATTATAGAGAACTCAATAAGGTCACCATTAAGAATAAGTACCCATTACCTAGGATTGATGATTTACTTGATCGGTTACAAGGAGCACGAGTCTTTTCCAAGATTGACCTTAGGTCGGGCTACCATCGCCTTAAGGTTAAGGCAAGAGGATGTTGAGAAGGCGCCTTCGGACTAGATATGGCCACTACGAATTTTTAGTGATGCCTTTCGGATTGACCAATGCCCTCTTGCATTTATGGATTTAATGAACAGAGTCTTCAAGCCCCACTTAGATGAGTTTGTGGTCGTCTTCATCGATGATATATTGATTTATTCCAAGAGTGAAGTTGAACATGAAAACCATCCGAGAATTTCTTCTTGAGATATTGAGAGACCGGAAGCGTATGCTAAATTTAACGAGTGTGAGTTTTGGCTTTCTACTATTTCATTTCGGGTCATGTAATAAATGAAGAAGGTATTTCATTGATCCGAGCAAAATAGAAGCCGTGGTAAATTGGCGAGGCCGACCAATGTGTCCGAGGTTCAAGTTTTCGGGTTTGGCAGGTTACTACAGGAAGTTCAGAAAAGAATTCTCGATTGCAACTCCATTGACACAATTGACTAGGAAGGAGCACCGTATAAATGGATGAAGATCGAGTCACTTTTCAGAACTAAAGGCGAGGTTGGTTCTGACAAGATCTTGGTACTTCCATCGTAATGAGGAGTTTCATGTTTACTGATGATGCGTCGCATAAGGGTTTGGGTTGTGTATTAATGCAAGGAGGTAAGGTTATAGCATATGCATCTCGTCAATTGAAGCCACATGAGAAGAACTATCCTACCCATGACTTGGAGCTAGCGGTAGTGGTATTTGCTTTGAAGATTTGGCGTCATTACTTGTATGGAGCTTCTTGTCGTTTTACAGATCATCGAGCTTGAAGTATCTATTCACTCGTATGAACCGAACTTGAGACAAAGAAGATGGCTCGAGTTGTTGAAGGACTACGATATCTGATTCAATATCACCCAGGGAAAGCTAACAGCGTGGCCGACGCTCTGACGTAAAATCGGTTGGAAATTTGGCATGCCTAACCTTGATTTCGGCAGAACCAACCATTGTTGAAGAAGTAAAGGCAAGACAAATGGAGGATGAATTCTTGAGAAAAAGCCGATGAGATTGTTACCAAGCCGAGATCCTGGTACACCTTTGAAAACCAAGTGCTTAAGTTTGAAGGAAATTGTGTGTGGCCGATGTTAGGAGTTTGAAAAGGAAGATTTTCTTTGGAAGCCCATAATTCCAAGTTCTTTGTTCATCCAGAAATACCAAGATGTACCATGATGTAAAAGCAGATGTTTTGGTGGCGAACATGAAGAGAGAGATAGCCGAATTTGTGTCCCAGTGTTTGCATTGCCGAAGTAAAAGCAGAACATCGAGACCACAGGACTTCTACAACCTTTGCCGATCCTCGAGTGGAAGTGGGAACACATCTCTATGGATTTTGTGGACCGGATCGCCGAGAACACGAAGGTATGGATTCGATTTGGGTTGTGGTAGATAGACTAACCAAGTCAAGACACTTTTTGCTGTTAAGACTACTTTCAACGCCGATCAACTTGCCCTACTTTATGTGAATGAGATTGTTAGACTTCATGGAGTGCCGATGTCAATAGTGTCGGACAGAGATCCTAAATTTGTTTCAGTTTTGGCGAGTCTCTGAGAGGGCCTTTGGAGCCGAACCGAGATTTAGTCTGACTTTTCATCCCAGCAGATGGGCAAGCAGAAAGAACGATTGAGACACTTGAAGATATGCTTAGACTCTGTGTATTGGATTTCCAAGGAAATTGGGGAATGCATTTGCCATTAGTGGAATTCGCCACAACAACAGTTATCACGCGAGTATTGGTATGGCGCCGTATGAAGCTCTATATGGAAGAAAATGCAGATCGCCGATATGTTGGATCGAAGTTGGAGATAAGGCTCGCTTGGTCCCGAACTCATTCAAGTAACAACAGAGAAGATTAAACTTATTCAAAGAGAGAATTAAAAGCGCCCAGAGCCGACAAAAGAGTTATGCCGACCAGAGAAGAAATGAGCTAGAATTGAAGTTGGGGATCACGTATTCCTAAAGGTTTCACCAATGAAAGGAGTTTCAGTTGGGAAGAGAGGTAAGTTAGCACCCGTTATATTGGTCCATTTGAAGTCCTTGACAAGGTTAACTCCGTTGCCTCTGAGACTTGCTTTGCCACGTAATTGAGCCAAGTCCATAACGTGTTTCATGTTTCGATGTTAAGGAAGTATATTCGGGATCCTTGCATGTAATTAAGCATTCGGAATCGAAGTTAATGAGAATTTGGGCTATGAAGAGAAGCCGACGTCTATTGTGAGACAAGTTAAGCAATTGAGAAACAAGTCGATACCAATGGTAAAGGTGGAATGGAAAGAGCACTATGGCAAGGACGCCACATGGGAAATGGAAGAGGAAATGAGAATTCGACATCCGTGAGTTATTCTTGGACCAAGGTATAGTAAGTTTGGGGTCCAAACTTCCTTAAGGGGTAGGATGTAACAACCCTCACTTTGAATCGATCTTGCTTGCATGTATTTTGTATGATCTTGAATTGTCAAGTTTGAAATCTTGATACTTGCCTTGTTTTGCTTTGTCTTATTGTAAGTTGTTGGAATTCGTGTTTTGTTTGGAGTGTAGCGAGGTCAACTCAAAGATAGTTTGCCTTTGAGCCTTTGCGTTTTGGCGCTTTGGAACCTTAGCCGACCTCCATCTTCACCCGGCATGTTTGCCGAGATGTTTTGTGCTTGTAATCTTTGTTCTTGGCGGTATGGCCTAGGCCGAGATGTGGTACACCTGGCCAAGGTGTGTACAGCTTAGTCAAGTGTCGTCCTCCTAGCCTTTGTCTTTGTTGACTGTTGTCAAGTCTTGTCTTTGGCGAGGTCATTTCTAGCTCGTGCTTAGCCGCCAAGCGTGTTGTGTACGCTTTGTCGAGACTTGTCTTGTCTAGCGATCACCTTTCTAATGCACCAATCCGGTGATGCCACGTGTCCGAGTGAAGGCTATGACGGTAAACATGTGCCTATAATGCATCATTGTGTATCTTTTGATTATGATTTGGTCTCAAATCTTTGTCTTGTTTAGAGAGAAGCTCTAGAACTTAGAGTTAGAATTTTAGTGTGAGAGTTGAGCTCGAGCTTGATCGTGGAAGATCGAACCGTTGGATTTCAGCTTTTGAGGTTAGATTCTTGTTCTACATCGATTGTTCCTATTGATCATCTAGATGCATTGCATGATTGGATCTGTTTTGCATGTCATGCATTGATTTGAACTTGGTTTTGAAAGAGAAAAAATGTTGTTCTTGTGTTCTTAAAGGAGAACCTTGTTTTGATCAAAGTTTGGAACAAGAATCATGTTTTGTGTTTGTTCTTGCATAATTTTCTCGAATGAGTATCCTAGTCCACGTTTTGAACTCTTAGCTTGAAAACCCCAGTTTCGTATGTGTGAGTGGGATTTCAAAGATGCATGATCTTGTTCTTCGTGTCCTTTGAAAGGAAACTCGTGTTTTCCTAACTTTGCCTTGATTTGGCTTTTCGAGTCCACACCTCGGCGGGGAGGTGTAGGACCTCGGCTAGACCTGGGTACCAGTGCACTTCCTGTGATGGGAAATAATGTTTTGATTCCTTGCATGTATGTGAAGCTCGTTTTGAGAGTATGGTTTGCTATGTGATTGTAGGACTTTGATCTTTGCTTGAGCCTACACACGAAGACCGAGGTGAGTGGTGCTTTTAATAAAGCTATGTTATAAAGCTTTTGATAAATCTTGCTTGTTTCGCTTTGGTAAAAGTAATTGCTAAGCATGAATGATTAGCCTATTTTGATGTTTTGTATATGAGCTTGTTTTGATGGTATTCTTGAAAGTCCCTGTCTTTGGAGGACTCTAAACTTTAGCAAAGACTAGATGAAAAGGTAAGTATGAACTTCGTCTTGATGATGTCCTTGTAATGAGTTGAGCTTTGTTTCGGTTTCTTTGGAAAGTCCTTGTCTTTGGAGGACTCTAAACTTTCATGAGACATCTTGTTAAAAAGGATACGGTCCTTTCTTTGGAAAGTCCCTTGTCTTTGGAGGACTCTAAACTTCGCAAAGACATCTTGTTAAAAAGGATACGGTCCTATCTTGCTAAGATAAATGTTAAAGCAGACTCACGGGCCTAAGTAACACAAGTCCCTTGTGCTAGAGGACTTTAAACTTTTGTAGCACCACTTGGTGAAAAAAGGGCTACGGGCCTAAGTCACAAACTGGTGAAAAAATTTGCGGGCCTAAGTCATATAAGCTTGATATGTTTTGTCTTGAAGATTACCTCGGCTACTACTTGTGCTATCTCGGCAAATGTTTTGACTTGTAAGACTTGTTGGATGAATACGGTTCATCACTTGATTCGATACAACTTGATTTGTTTTGTTTTGAAAGGAACCTCGGCTACCACTTGTTTTAACTCTGTATTGGTTTATGCAGTAAGATTTGTGAGATGAATACGGTTCATCTCTTGTTTTGGTACAGCTTGATATTCTTTGCCTGGTAGGAACCTCGGCTATTGTTTGAATGGTTTTGATATGTTTTGTTTTGGCAGACTTCGGCTAGTATTCATGCAAACCTTTATTTCTAGTACCATTCATCGAGTTTCCAAGCTCACCCTCTCTATATATATGTAGGTGATGAGCGGGGCGGCTGACGCCTAGAAGTATTTGTCTGACTTGTTTTGGGATTTTGTTATGCCGACTTGACTTGCTTACATCTACATTTTGTGATTACCTCGGCATATGTGTTACTTGATTCTTGAAAATCATGCTTCTTTGCTCAGAATCATTTGTATTTGTATATGTCAATGAAAGCCTTTTGATCGAGATGTAACTTGTATTTGTTTTGTTATCTCACGAGGTGCGCTCATATGTATGCATTTACATTTGATCTATGCACAGCTCTCAAGGACCATTTGTATTTAGTTTATTCGCTTCCGCATATGTGAGCCCCTATGATTACTCTGATGTGTGTGAAATTTTGTAAGCCGGCCTTTGGTAATTACGGATTACTGGCCATCTCGGCACCCAGCCTACTAGGGGCAGGTTGGGGTCGTGACAATATGTATGCTTTGTTCCTCCCTTGTATTGTTAAGCCTAGGTCCTGCTAAGCCTAGATCATTTCTTAGCCAAGGTCATCTTCAGTCCAGAACCATCTTGGTAACACTTTATTGACCTCCACCTTTGTCCTGGCATATTGGCCGAGATGATTATCATCTGGGCCGAGGTGTGTATCGCCGAGGCCGAGATGTGTACTATCTGGGCCGAGATGTTATCTTTGTGCCGAAGTGATCTTGTCCTGGAAGTGGTATGACCTAGACCGGGGTGTGGTGCATCTAGGCCGAGGTGCGGCACAGCTTAGTCAAGTGTTGTCCTTCCTAGCCGAGATCATTGTTACCTTAGTGCCGAGGTCATTATCCTTAGTTCGCCGATGTCTTGTCCCTTGCCGATGTCATTCCTGGCCGGAGTGTTTGCTGTGTAGCTTGTTAGATACGTTTTGTCAGAATGTTGTCTTGTCAATCTGTCACCTTTTTGAGGTAAACCAATCCGCCATTGCCACGTGTCCGAGCTGAGTGTATATCAGCCGGCAGAGAGAGAAAAGCTATCATTTGTTGTATTCTTGGTTTTGGAAGAGGAAGAAGCTCTAGAGGAGTTCTAGAGAGAGAGTAGAGTTCGAGCTTGATTCCTAGAGATCCAACCGTTAGATCCGTGATCTAAGGTTAGATTCTTGATCTACTCTTGATGTTCTTTATGTTTATGTTATTGCATTGCGTGATTGAATATGATTTGTAAGCCATGCATTGTTTTGAAGTTCGGTTTTGAAAGAGGAAAATGATATTCAAGTGTTCTTCAAGAAAAGCCATGTTTTGATCCGAAAGCTCAAGCCAAGATATATGTTTTTGTGTTTGTTTTCATATGATCTTCAAGTATGGGTGCCCAGGTCAATGTTTTCGAACTCATAGCATGAAAACCCAGATTTTGAATAGGGAAAATGATGATTTTGGCATTCATGTTCTTCATGTTCATGTTCATGTTCTTCATGTTCTTCGCGGGGGGGAAGCCCCGATCTCCAGACCTCACTTTCCGAAGTGTAGTCGCCGAGATCACTCTTGTTTGGACTTTACACTTAGGCCAAGCATCGTATCTCACCTTGGCCTACCTTGCATGATCGCTTGCACTTGTCTTGTATGAACCTCGGCATGCAGCAGCACGCCAAAGCCTTGGTAACCACACCTCGGCCAGGAGGTGTGGGACCTCGGCATAGACCTGATTGGTGCCCAGCATGTCTTATTGACATGTAAAATAGTGTTTTGACTTCCAGCATGTTTTCCGAGATCATTTGCATGCATGTATGATTTGTTTGAAGAATCATGTTTAGTAGACTTTGCCATGTATTTGTAGGACTTGGACCTTTGCTGTGATCCCGACGTCCCAAGAACTATGTGAGTGGTGCTTTTAATAAAGCTATGTTGTAAATGTTTTGATAAGCTTTGCCTTGCTTTGTTTTGAAAAGTATTTGTGAAGTATGAATGATTGCCCTATTTTGTGTACCAAGTATAAGTTGTATGTCAAGTATATGATTTGTGTTGGAGTCCGTGGTGATGGGGACCTAAGCCCAATAACCCGGCCTACAAGTGAATTGTATTGGAGTCCGTACGTGCCAAGGGACTTTAAGCATTGGTGGCACAATCCTATTGGAGTCCGTACGTGCCAAGGGACTTTAAGCATTGGTGGCACAATCCTATTGGAGTCCGTACGTGTCAGAGGACTTTAAGCATTGGTGACACAAGTCCGTACGTGCTAGGGGACTTTAAACGTTAGTAGCACATATGATTTGATAGACCAAGATTGAAGTACAAGCTTTGATATGTTTTGTTTGGAATGTGATGATCCGAAGTACATGTTTTGATATAAGTTTTGCCAAGTATGCTCTGTACATGTTATGCTAAGTATGTGTTTTGCCACAAGCCATGCCAAGTATGTTTTGTATAGGTTTTGCCGAAGTACATGTTTTGACAAGTTTTGTTATATGTATTGTTTTGACAGAAACCTCGGGAATCATTCATGGAACCCCTTTATTATTTGTATCATTCACTGAGTTTCCAGACTCACCCTCTCTATATATATATGTAGGTTCCAAGCAGGAAGTCGGCTCCGCCGAGATGTTTGTTTTGTAGCCGAGGTTTTATATGCATGTTAGGTCGGCGTTGAGGACGTCGGCAACCATGAAGATTGTCCCTTGTCTTGGGTTTTGTTATGTCGGCTTGAGAAGCCTTTTGTTAAGATGTAACGTATGTATTTGATTTATGTTGTAACCAAGTTGTAAAGTTATGTAAAGATGTTTGCCATTTCATTTGACTTATGCACGGCTCTTATGGACCACTTGTATTTTAAATTATTGCTTCCGCTCTTGTTAGCCCCATATGTATACTCTGATTGTGTGTGATTTTAGAAAGTTGGCCTTTGGTAATCTCGGATTACTGGCCATCACGGCACTATTCTACTAGGGGCAGTTTGGGGTCGTGACATTATAGATAGTTTTTTTTCTTCATGCACACAAATCCAATTTCTCCTCCATTTCTTTTTTTTTTTTTTTTTTTTTTTTTTTTTTTTTAAGTTGTTGATCTTTGTTGTTGTTGTATGATGAAAAAAAATGCAACAGATAGTTGGAAATGAACCAAACAAAAATTAAAAATTAAGCAGATAGAAATAATAATAAAAAATAGAACAGAAATATATATATATATATATATATATAGATTGCAACAGATCCTGGTTTGGTGTATTTTAATAAATAATAAAATTGAACAAATACAAATAAATTGAAGATTGTGACTGGTTTGTTGAACGGATAAGAAATTTTGGATATATATTTGAATGGATAAGAGATTAAAATTTAACTGATAATAAAATCAGGACAAATTTGCACAGATAGGGAAAAAAATTGAACAGATAGTCAAGATTTTTGAATATATAGACAAAAAAATAATAATTAAACACTTAAATGTAAATTTGAACATATACAAAAAAATTTAACAGATAAATTAAGGAGTAAAATTGAAAACAAAACGTTTTTCAAAACAAAATAAAAAACTTCTTACCAAATTATTTTACTCGCTGCCTGCAGAGGACCAACGGAGGAGAAGACTCAATTGATCCAGCTCCTTATGGACAATTTTTTTTCTAAAAGCACACAGATCCAATTTCTCCTCCTTTTTTTTTTATTTTTTTTATTTTAAAGTTGTTGATCTTTGTTATTGTTGTATGATGAAACAAATTGCAACAGATAGTCGTAAATGAACCCAAAAAAAATTAAAAATTAAGCAAATAGAAATAATAATAAAAAATAGAACAGATATATATATATATACTGGATTATATTTGAGAAAGAATTTCAACAGATAGAGGGAAAGAACAAGAGAGAAAGATAGAAAGATTGCAACAAATTATGGTTTGGTATATTTCAACAGATAATAAAATTGAACAGATAGAAATAAATTGAAGATTGTGATTGGTTTATTGAACGGATAAGAAGTTTTGGATAGATATTTGAAACAGATAAGAGATTAAAATTGAACTGATATTAAAATCAAGACAAATTTGCACAAATAGGGAAAAAAATCGAACAGATGGTCAAGAGTTTTGAATATATAGACAAAAAAAATAGTAATTAAACACTTAAATGTAAATTTGAACATATAGAAAAAAAAAATTTAACAGATAAATTATGAAGTAAAATTGAAAACAAAACGTTTTTCAAAACAAATAAAAAGACTTCTCACCAAATTATTTTACTCATGCCGAGGACCATCGGAGGAGAAGACTTAATTGATCCAGGTACTTATGGACAGTTTTTTTTCTTCAAACACACAGATCCAATTTCTTCTCCCTTTTTTTTTTTTTTAAGTTGTGGATCATTGTTGTTATTGTGTGATGAAACAAATTGCAACAGCTAGTTGTCAATGAACCCACACAAATTAACAATTAACCAGATAGAAATAATAAAAAAAATAGAACAGATAGATATATATATATATATATATACTGGATTATATTTGATAAAGAATCTCAACAGATAGAGAAAAAGAACAAGAAAGAAAGATAGAAGGATTGCAACAGATTCTGGTTTAGTGTATTTCAACAGATAATAAAATTGAACAGATAGAAATAAATTTAAGATTGTGACTAGTTCGTTGAACGGATAAGAAATTTTGGATAGATATTTGAAACAGATAAGAGATTAAAATTGAACTGATAATAAAATCAAGACAAATTTGCAAAGATAGGAAAAAATTTTGAGCAGAGATAGTCAAGATTTTTGAATATATAGACAAAAATTAAGAATTAAACACTTAAATGTAAATTTGAACATATAGAAAAAAAATTCAACAGATAAATTAAGGAATAAAATTGAAAACAAAACGTTTTCAAAACAAATAAAAAGACTTCTCACCAAATTATTTTACTCAATGCTGCGAGAGGACCATCGGAGGAAAAGACTCAATTGATCTAGCTCCTTATGGATAGTTTTTTTCTTCAAACACAGATCCAATTTCTCCTCCTTTTTTTTTTTTAAGTTGTTGATCTTTGTTGTTGTTGTGTGATGACACAAATTGCAACAGATAGTTGTCAATGAACCAAAACAAATTAAAAATTAAGCGGATAGAAATAATAATAAAAATAGAAACAGATATATATATATATATATATCGGATTATATTTGAGAAAGAATTTCGACAGATAGAGAGAAAGAACAAGAGAGAAAGATAGAAAGATTGCAACAGATTCTGGTTAGTGTATTTCAACAGATAATAAAATTGAACAGATAGAAATAAATTGAAGATTGTGACTGGTTTGTTGAACGGATAAGAAATTTTTGATAGATATTTGAACAGATAAGAGATTAAAATTGAACTGATAAGAAAATTATAGCGGTCCCGGGTTTACCCCTTGTTGTATAGTGATCTGGACATGTGTCCGTGGATGTTGGTAGTTGAGTATTGTCTTATTTACGTCCTTTCTTGCTTTGTTTTTGAGTTCTGAGATGTGTTGGGCGAGTTTGTCCAAAGTTGGTTGAGTTTAAGAACCAAGTCTAGTTGCCTGAGTTTGATAGTCCGCCGGCGGACATGTTTACGCCAGCGGATGGGTTGTTGTTGCTTTTACGCCGGCGGAGGTTTTGGCGCCGGCGGAGAATGCACTTTCAAGATTTCGTGCACCGCAAAACTTCGCAAGTGTGGTTTATGCGCCGGCGGGTCCTTGCGCCGAGCGTCTGATATGTTTTTGGTGAGAGTTCAGGAGGAGACTGCGCCGAGCGGCCGGATCTACGCAGCGGGACGAACTTTGTGTTCATGTCTTGGAGCTCGAGCGGACAATGTTGCGCTTCAGCGGAACTGTTTTATGTGTCTTTACGCCGGCGGAGAGTCTTACGCCGAGCGGACTGTCAGATAACCGAGAGTGGGATGGGCATTTTAAATCACTTTTGACTTATCTTCTTTCTCCTACTTTACCAAAACGCCATTTTGAGCTTCTCACCAAAAACCATAACTTCTCTCTAAGTGTTGATGTACCTAGAGTGTGTTGTTCACCTTTTGTCTTCACAAAAAGGGTGTTGATCGTCGAGGGCGTCATTTTGATCCGAATAGTTTGGTGTTTGGAGCATTTTGGTTTTGGGTCCTTCTCCTTTGGAGCTCATCTTTTGAGGTAGGGATATCCTACTCCTCTATATGAGTCTTGTCTTTAAATTTTAGCATTTTGATATGTTGGTAGTTGTTGTGTAATTTTGGAAAACTTTGGGCCATTGTGTAATTTTATAAAAGTTTGGGGTTTTGTCTATAATAAACCTAGAAGCATGTTTGGTATAGAAACATGGAATTAATGTCGAAACATTAGTGAAATTGGAACCTAAGGGTTGTAATGTTATGAATTATAACGATGGGTAGAATACATTGATTTTATGTATTGTTATGTGATGTGTATAATTGTTGTTTATATGCACTGTGTTATGTTGGAGGAGATAGGGGATGTACTCCGCGGTTTAGGGGAAGATAGGGGATGGACCTCTAAACCGGATGTTATTGGGAGGAGATAGGGGATGAACTCCGTAGATAGAGCATGTATGCTTATCTAGTAATGTATTGACAGAGCGTATATGCTTGTCTTTGGAAGTATGAATATAACTGTTATGTTTATATTTGTTGAAGTGAAATGTGTAGGCATGAGTGCTTGTCTCATGTGAGATGTTTGAGCCAAGGTTATGATATGGCAAATGAAAAGGAAATATAGACTTAAACGTCTTGGAATTGTATTATGTTATGAAAGAATGTAAAAGAGTTGGCCATCTATCAACTGTTAATCTTTTAGTCATTATTCATAACTGGTTTAGTATATTTCTACTGGGCTGTGGCTCACCCTATATGGGAACATCATTTTCAGGTACAGGTAGCATGCCACCTCCAAGGACTTAGCTTGGGAGGCTAGTGGCGGACGGACTTTTTGGTTGTCTTTCCTTTTGTAATATTACATGTAAATTCAAGCCAAGGGCTTAATGTGTAAATGAGTTAGCACTCTACTTTCTTGTAACCAAGTGTTAACTTGGAAAGCTGTAAGCCCTTAGGGCATTTGCTTTTGTTGTTAACATGTAATGCTTTTTGTAATAGAACCCTGTTGAATGAAAGGACGTGGATCTTGTATATATCATAGCATGTCAATATTGTTGGGTTTAATGTCATTATTTTGAGGGCGTTACAAAAATCAAGACAAATTTGCACAGATAGGGAAAAAAATTGAACAGATAGTCAAGATTTTTGAATATATAGATAAAAAAATAATAATTAAACACTTCAATGTAAATTTGAACATATAAAAAAAAAATCAACAGATAAGTTAAGGAGTAAAATTGAAAACAAAACGTCTTTCAAAACAAATAAAAAAACTTCTCACCAAATTACCTTACTCAATGCCTGCAGAGGACCATCGGAGGAGAAGACTCCATTGATCCAGCTCCTTATGGATAGTTTTTTTTCTTCATGCACGCAAATCCAATTTCTCCTCATTTTCTTTTTTTTTTTTTTTTTTTTTTTTTAAAGTTGTTGATCTTTGTTGTTGTTGTATGATGAAAAAAATTGCAATAGATAGTTGTAAATAAACCAAACAAAAATTAAAAATTAAGCAGATAGCAATAAGAATAAAAAATAGAACAGATATATACATATATATATATACTGGATTATATTTGAGAAAGAATTTCAGAGATAGAGGGAAAGAACAAGAGAGAGAGAAAGAAAGATTGCAACAGATCTGGTTTGGTGTATTTCAAGATATTAAAATTGAGCAGATAGAAATAAATTGAAGATTGTGGTGGTTTGTTGAACGGATAAGAAATTTGGGATATATATTTGAACACTTAAGAGATTAAAATTGAACTGATAATAAAATCAGGACAAATCTGCACAGATAGGGAAAAAATTGAACAGATAGTCAAGATTTTTGAATATATAGACAAAAAAATAGTAATTAAACACTTAAATGTAAATTTGAACATATAGAAAAAAAAATCAACAGATAAATTAAGGAGTAAAATTGAAAACAAAACGTTTTTCAAAACAAATAAAAAGACTTCGCACCAAATTATTTTACTCAATGCCTGCAGAGGACCATCGGTGGAGAAGACTCCGTTGATCCAGCTCCTTTTGGATAGTTTTTTTTCTTCAAGCACACAAATCCAATTTCTCCTCCTTTTCTTTTCTGTTTTTTTTTTTTTTTTGTAGTTATTTTTTTTTTAAAATTGTAGATCTTTGTTGTTGTTGTATGATGAAACAAATTGCAACAGATAGTTTTAAATGAACCAAACAAAAATTGAAAATTAAGCAGATAGACATAATAATAAAAAATAGAACATATATATATATATATATACTAGATTATATTTGAGAAAGAATTTCAACAGATAGAGAGAAAGAACAAGAGAGAGAGAAACAAAGATAACAACAAATCCTGGTTTGGGGTATTTCAACAGATAATAAAATTGAATAGACAGAAATAAATTGAAGATTGTGACTAGTTTGTTGAACGGATAAGAAATTTTGGATAGATATTTGAAACAGAAAAGACATTAAAATTGAGCTAATAATAAAATCAAGAAAATTTTGCATAGATAGGGAAAAAAATTGAACAGATAGTCAAGATTTTTGAACATATGGACAAAAAAATAATAATTAAACACTTAAAGGTAAATTTAAACATATAGAAAAAAAATTCAACAGATAAATTAAGGAGTAAAATTGAAAACAAAACGTTTTTCAAAACAAATAAAAAGACTTCTCACCAAATTATTTAACTTCATGCCTAAAGTGGACCATCGGAGGAGAAGACTCAATTGATCCAGCTCCTTATGGACATTTTTTTTTTCTTCAAGCACACAGATCCAATTTCTCCTCCTTTTTTTTTTTTTTTTTTTTAAAGTTGTTGATCTTTGTTGTTGTTGTATGATGAAACAAATTGCAACAGATACTTGTAAATGAACTTAAAAAAAATTAAAAATTAAGCAATTAGAAATATGTATAAAAAATAGAATATATATATATATATATACTGGATTATATTTGAGAAAGAATTTCAACAGATATAGAGAAAGAACAAGAGAAAAAGATAGAAATATTGCATCAAATTCTGGTTTGGTGCATTTCAACAGATAATAAAATTGAACAGATAGAAATAAATTGAAGATTGTGACAGGTTTGCTGAACGGATGAGAAATTTTGGATAGATATTTTGATAGATAAGAGATTAAAATTGAACTGATAAGAAAATCAAGACAAATTTGCACAGATAGGGAAAAAAAATTGAACAGATAGTCAAGATTTTTGAATTTATTGATAAAAAATTAATAATTAAACACTTAAATGTAAATTTGAACATATAGAAAAAAAAAATTCAACAGATAAGTTATGGAGTAAAATTGAAAACAAAACGGCTTTCAAAACAAATAAAAAGACTTCTCACCAAATTATTTTACTCAATGCCCGCAGAGGACTATCGGAGGAGAAGACTCCATTGATCCAACTCCTTATGGATAGTTTTTTTTCTTCATGCACACAAATCCAATTTCTCCTCCTTTTCTTTTCTTTTTTTTTTTTTTTTAAGTTGTTGATCTTTGTTGTTGTTGTTATATGATGAAAAAAATTGCAATAGATAGTTGTAAATGAACCACACAACAATTAAAAATTAAGCAGATAGAAATAATAATAAAAAATAGAACAGATATATATATCTTTGGATTATGTTTGTGAAAGAATTTCAACAGATAGAGTGGAAGAACAAGAGAGAGAAAGAAAGAAAGATTGCAACAGATCCTGGTTTGGTGTATTTCAACAGATAATAAAATTGAACAGATAAAAATAAATTGAAGATTGTGACTGGTTTGTTGAACGGATAAGAAATTTTGGATATATATTTGAACAGATAAGGGATTAAAATTGAACTGATAATAAAAACAGGACAAATTTGCACAGATAGGAAAAAAAATTGAACAGATAGTGAAGATTTTTGAATATATAGACAAAAAAATAATAATTAAACAATTAAATGTAAATTTGAACATATAGAAAAAAAAATTCAACAGATAAATTAAGGAGCAAAATTGAAAAAAAAACTTTTTTCAAAACAAATAAAAAGACTTCTCACCAAATTATTTTACTCAATGCCTGCAGAGGAGCATCGGTGGAGAAGACTCCATTGATCCAGCTCCTTATGGATAGTTTTTTTTCTTTAAGCACACAAATCCAATTTCTCCTCCTTTTACTTTCTTCTTTTTTTTTTTGGTATTTTTTTTTAAGTTATTGATCTTTGTTGTTGTTGTTGTATGATGAAACAAATTGCAACAGATATTTGTTAATGAACCAAACAAAAATTAAAAATTAAGCAGATAGAAATAATAATAAAAAATAGAACAAATATATATATATATATATATATATACATACTGGATTATATTTGAGAAAGAATTTCAACAGATAGAGAGAAAGAAAAAGAGAGAGAGAAAGAAAGATTGCAACAAATCCTGGTTTGGTGTATTTCAACAGATAATAAAATTGAACAGATAGAAATAAATTGAAGATTGTGACTGGTTTGTTGAACGGATAAGAAATTTTGGATAGATATTTGAAACAGATAAGAGATTAAAATTGAACTGATAATAAAATCAAGACAAATTTACACAGATAGGGAAAAAAATTGAATAGGTAGTTAAGATGTTTGAATATATAGACAAAAAAAATAAGAATTAAGCATTTAAATGTAAATTTGAACATATAAAAAAAAAATTCAGCGGATAAATTAAGGACTAAAATTGAAAACATAACGTTTTTCAAAAGAAATAAAAAGACTTCTCACGAAATTATTTTACTCAATGCCTGTAGAGAACCATCGGAGGAGAAGACTCAATTGATCCAGCTCCTTATGGACAGTTTTTTTTTCTTCATGCACACAGATCCAATTTCTCCTCCTGTTTTTTTTTTAAGCTGTTGATCTTTGTTGCTGTTGTATGATGAAACAAATTGTAACAGATAGTTGTAAATGAACCAAAAAAAATTAAAAATTAAGCGAGATAGAAATAATAATAAAAATAGAACATATATATATATATATATATCTTGGATTATACTCGAGAATGAATTTCAACAGATAGAGATAAAGAACAAGAGAGAAAGATGAAAGATTGCAATAGATTACGGTTTGGTGTATTTCAACAGATAATAAAATTGAGCAGATACAAATAAATTGAAGATTGTGGTTTGTTGAACGGATAAGAAATTTTGGATAGATATTTGAAACAAATAAGAGATTAAAATTGAACTGATAATAAAATCAAGACAAATTTGCACAGATAGGGAAAAAATTAAACAGATAGTCAAGATTTTTGAATATATAGACAAAAAAATAATAATTAAACACTTAAATGTAAATTTGAACATATAGACAAAAAAATTCAACTGATAAATTAAGGAGTAAAATTGAAAACAAAACGTTTTTCAAAACAAATGAAAAGACTTCTCACTAAATTATTTTACTCAATGCCGGCTTAGGACCATCGGAGGAGAAGACTCAATTGATCCAGCTCTTTATGCATAGTTTTTTTTTCTTCAAGCACACAGATCCAATTTCTCCTCCTTTTTTTTTTTTTTTTTTTTAAAGTTGTTGATCTTTGTTGTTGTTGTGTGATGAAACAAATTGCAACAGGTAGTTGTAAATGAACCAAACAAAAATTAAAAATTAAGCAGATAGAAATAATAATAAAAACTAGAACGGATATATATATACTGGATTATATTTGATAAAGAATTTCAACAGATAGAGAGAAAGAACAAGAGAGAGAAAGAAAGATTGCAACAGATCCTAGTTTGGTGTATTTCAACAGATAATAAAATTGAACAGATAGAAATAAATTGAAGATTGTGACTGGTTTTTCGAATGTATAAGAAATTTTGGATATATATTTGAACAGATAAGAGATTAAAATTGAACTGATAATAAAATAATGACAAATTTGCACAGATAGGGGAAAAAATTGAACAGATAGTCAAGATTTTTGAATATATAGACAAAAAAATAATAATTAAACACTTAAATGTAAATTTGAACATATAGAACAAAAAAAAATTCAACAGATAAATTAAGGAGTAAAATTGAAAACAAAACGTTTTTCAAAACAAATAAAAAGACTTCTCACCAAATTATTTTACTCAATGCCTGCAGAGGACCATCGGAAGAGAAGACTCTATTGATCCAGCTCCTTATGGATAGTTTGTTTTCTTCAAGCACACAAATCCAATTTCTCCTCCTTTTCTTTTCTTTTTTTTTTTAAGGTATTGATCTTTGTTGTTGTTGTATGATGAAACAAATTGCAACAGATAGTGGTAAATGAACCAAACAAAAATTAAAAATTAAGCAGATAGAAATAATAATAAAAAATAGAACATATATATATATATATATACATACTGTGTAATAACCCTCACACTACTTTGATCATACTCATATGCATTATGTATGATTTTGCTTTGTTAAGCTTGCATTTGAATCTTGACTTGTCTTGCATAAAGTGTTACTTGAGTATTATGTTCCTTTGGTGTGTGTGTGTGTTTTAGCCGAGGTCATCTTGAGCTTAGGATACCCTTTCGATGCTCTTACACTTAGAATTCTTTTGTTGACCTCCACCCTTGTCCTGACATGTTGGCCGAGATGATTATCATCTGGGCCGAGGTGTGTATCGCCTAGGCCGAGACGTGTATCATTTGGGCCGAGATGTCAACCTTGTGCCGAAGTGATCTTGTCCTGGAGTGGTATGACATAGACCGAGGTGTGGCACATCTAGGCCAAGGTGTGGCAGCCTTAGTCAAGTGTTGTTCTTCCTAGCCGAGATCATTGTTCTTTGACTTGCAAGTTCTCCCCAGTCGATGTCTTTGTCACATTGTTGCCGAAGTCTTGTTGTTAGCTGATGTCATTACTTGCCGAGGTCCCTTGCCGCCTAGCTTGTTGAACACGCTTTGTCATAGACTTGTCTTGTCAATCTATCACCTTTTTGAGGAGAACCAATCAACCATTGCCACGTGTCCGAGCTGAGTGTTATATCAGCCGGCACATCTAGAAATGTCTCATTTTGTATCATTCTTGTTTTGGAGAAGAGAGAGAAGCTCTAGGAAGAGTTCTAGAGAGAGAAGGTAGATAGCAAGCTTGATCCTTGGTGTTTGATCCGTTGGGTTTGTGATTTGAGGTTAGAATCTTCACCTCCTCTTGTTGTTCTTGATGATCACTTGGCTGCATTGCATGATTGAATATGCTTTGAATGTCATACTTTGATTTAAAGTTGATTTTGGAAAGAAAATATGAACATTCATGTGTTCTTGAGAAAAGCCTTGATTTGATCCGAAAGCTTTCATTGAAATTCATACTTTTGTGTTTGTTTCACCAAGATCTTCTAGTATGGGTACCCAAGTCCATGTTTTCAAACTCATAGTATGAAATCTCTGATTTTGGTAAATGATAAGTTATGATCCTTGCATTCAATTCTTCATGCTCTTCTTGATCATGTTCTTGATGTTCTTGAGCGAGGAAAGCCCGTGTTTTTCGACTTCATTTGCCCTTGAATGTGGCCTCGGAACCTCACCTCGGCGAAGAGGTGTGGAACCTCGCTTAGACACAGTTAGGTGCCCAAAGATGTTTTCGAAATAAGAAACAATGTTTGTTTTGATTTGACTTAGTCTTGGAGCATGCCGAGATCATTTGCATGCATGTGAAACTTGTTTGAAAGTGTATTCAGTGAACTTGCCATGTACTTGTAGGACTTGGACTTGCCTTAACCCCGACGTTCGAAGAACTAGGTGAGTGGCATTCTTAATAAAGCTATGTTGTTTTGACTTGATGGAAGTATTGTTTTGCCTTGCTTTGAAAAGTGTTTGTAAGCATGAATGATTAATCCTATCTTGAGTATCAAACGTTATGTCTTGTTTTGATGACCGTTCTGGAAGTCCGTATGTGCCAGGGGACTTTAAGCATTTGTGGCACTAGTCCGTACGTGCTAGGGGACTATAAGCGCTTGTAGCACAAAGTTTGGGAGTCCGTATGTGCCAGGGGACTTTAAGCATTTGTGGCACTAGTCCGTACGTGCTAGGGGACTATAAGCGCTTGTAGCACAAAGTTTGGGAGTCCGTATGTGCCAGGGGACTTTAAGCATTTGTGGCACTAGTCCGTACGTGCTAGGGGACTTTAAGCATTTGTGGCACTAGTCCGTACGTGCTAGGGGACTATAAGCATTTGTAGCACACTCTTGTCTTGCCTTGCCACTGACGGTTTTACCGCGTGGGTTTGCTTGTTCAGAATGTCATCTATCTTGTATTACATTGATGTTAGTGAACATTCCTTGAAGCTTGAACGATTTGAAGAACAACTTGACTTATACTATGTATTGTTTTGTTATAAGACCTCGGATATCATTCATGTAAAACCTTTATTGTTTATGCCATTCACTGAGTATCCAAGCTCACCCTCTCTATATATATGTAGGTGATGAGCAGGGCGGCGGAGACGCCTAGACTTGTTTGCCGATATGCTTGCCGACGTGTTTTGTGTTTTTTTGTTTTGCAACATCTTGAAGATCATGCTTCTTTGTTATTTCCTTGTGTTTTGTAATTGATGGCCGAGAAGCCTGTTAGTCAGGATGTAATTTTTGGTACTCCATTTTGTTGTATATAAAAGCCATTTTGAGATGAATGTCATTCCCTTTAACTTAAGCACTGCTCTTATGGACTACTTGTTTCTTTTATTTATTGCTTCCGCATTTGTAAGCCCCATATATTTACTCTGATTTGTGTGTGAATTCTTGTAAGAGGCCTTTGGTAACCCCGGGTTACTGGCCATCTCGGCGCCGACCTTCTAGGGGCGGGTTGGGGTCGTGACATACTGGATTATATTTGAGAAAGAATTTCAACAGATAGAGAGAAAGAACAAGAGAGAGAGAAAGAAAGATTGCAACAGATCCTGGTTTGGTGTATTTCAACAGATAATAAAATTGAACAGATAGAAATAAATTGAAGATTGTGACTAGTTTGTTGAACGAATTAGAAATTTTGGATAGTTATTTGAAACAGATAAGAGATGAAAATTGAACTGATAATAAAATCAAGACAAATTTGCACAGATAGGGAAAAAAATTGAATAGATAGTTAAGATGTTTGAATATATAGACAAAAAAATAATAATTAAGCACTTAAATGTAAATTTGAACATATAGAAAAAAAAATTCAACGGATAAATTAAGTACTAAAATTGAAAACATAAAGTTTTTCAAAAGAAATAAAAAGACTTCTCACGAAATTATTTTACTCAATGCCTGTAGAGAACCATCGGAGGAGAAGACTCAATTGATCCAGCTCCTTATGGATAGTTTTTTTTTCTTCATGCACACAGATCCAATTTCTCCTCTTGTTTTTTTTTTTTAAGTTGTTGATCTTTGTTGCTGTTGTATGATGAAACAAATTGTAGCAGATAGTTGTAAATGAACCAAAAAAAATTAAAAATTAAGCAGATAGAAATAATAATAAAAAATAGAACATATATATATATATACTGGATTATACTTGAGAATGAATTTCAACAGATAGAGATAAAGAATAAGAGAGAAAGACAGAAAGATTGCAATAGATTCTGGTTTGGTGTATTTCAACAGATAATAAAATTGAACAGATAGAAATAAATTGAAGATTGTGACTGGTTTGTTGAATGGATAAGAAATTTTGGATAGATATTTGAAACAAATAAGAGATTAAAATTGAACTGATAATAAAATCAAGACAAATTTGCACAGATAGGGAAAAAATTAAACAGACAGTCAAGATTTTTGAATATATAGACAAAAAAATAATAATTAAACACTTAAATGTAAATTTGAACATATAGACAAAACAATTCAACAGATAAATTAAGGAGTAAAATTGAAAACAAAACGTTTTTCAAAACAAATAAAAAGGCTTCTCACCAAATTATTTTATTCAATGCCGGCATAGGACCATCGGAGGAGAAGACTCAATTGATCCAGCTCTTTATGCATAGTTTTTTTTCTTCAAGCACACAGATCCAATTTCTCCTCCTTTTTTTTTTTTTTAAAAGTTCTTGATCTTTGTTGTTGTTGTGTGATGAAACAAATTGCAACAGATAGTTGTAAATGAACCAAACAAAAATTAAAAATTAAGCAGATAGAAATAATAATAAAAACTAGAACGGATATATATATATACTGGATTATATTTGATAAAGAATTTCAACAGATAAAGAGAAAGAACAAGAGAGTGAGAAAGAAAGATTGCAACAGATCCTGGTTTGGTGTATTTCAACAGATAATAAAATTGAACAGATAGAAATAAATTGAAGATTGTGACTGGTTTGTTGAATGGATAAGAAATTTTGGATATATATTTGAACAGATAAGAGATTAAAATTGAACTGATAATAAAATCAAGACAAATTTGCACAGATAGGGGAAAAAATTGAACAGATAGTCAAGATTTTTGAATATATAGACAAAAAAATAATAATTAAACACTTAAATGTAAATTTGAACATATAGAACAAAAAAAAATTCAACAGATAAATTAAGGAGTAAAATTGAAAACAAAACGTTTTTCAAAACAAATAAAAAGTCTTCTCACCAAATTATTTTACTCAATGCCTGCAGAGGACCATCGGAGGAGAAGACTCAATTGATCCTGCTCCTTATGGATGGTTTTTTTTCTTCAAACACACAAATCCAATTTCTCCTCCTTTTCTTTTCTTCTTCTTTTTTTTTTTTTGTTTTTTTGTTTTTTTGTTTTTAAGTTGTTGATCTTTGTTGTTGTTGTATGATGAAACAAATTATAACACATAGTTGTAAATGAACCAAACAAAAATTAAAAATTAAGCAGATAGAAATAATAATAAAAAATAGAACAGATATATAAATATATGCTGGATTATATTTGAAAAAATTTCTCTGAGATAGAGAGAAAGAAAGATTGCAACATAACTTTGGTTTGGTGTATTTCAAAGAGTAATAAAATTGAACAGATAGAAATAAATTGAAGATTTTGACTGGTTTGTTGAGTAGATAAGAAATTTTGGATAGATATTTGAACAGATAAGAGATTAAAATTGAACTGATAATAAAATCAAGACAAATTTGCACAGATAGGGAAAAAAATTGAACAGATAGTCAAGATTTTTGGATATATAGACAAAAAAATAATAATTAAACACTTAAATGTAAATTTGAACATATAGAAAAAAAAAAAATTCAACAGATCAATTAAGGAGAAAAATTGAAAACAAAACGTTTTTCAAAACAAATAAAAAGACTTCTCACCAAATTATTTTACTCAATGCCTGCAAAGGACCATCAGAGGAGAAGGCTCAATTGATCCAGCTCCTTATGGGCAGTTTTTTTTTCTTCAAGCATACAGATCCAATTTCTCCACCTTCTTTTTTTTAAGTTGTTGATCTTTGTTGTTATTATATGATGAAACAAATTGCAACAGATAGTTGGAAATGAACCAAAAAAAATTAAAAATTAAGCAGATAGAAATAATAATAAAAAAATAGAACAGATATATATATACTGGATTTTATTTCAGAAAGAATTTCGACAGATAGAGTGAAAGAACAAGAGAGAAAGATAGAAAGATTTCAACAGATTCTGGTTTGGTGTATTTCAACAGATAATAAAATTGAACAGATAGAAATAAATTGAAGATTGTGACTGGTTTGTTGAACGGATAAAAAACTTTGGATAGATATTTGAACAGATAAGAGATTAAAATTGAACTGATAAGAAAATCAAGATCAATTTGCACAGATAGTGCAAAAAATTGAACAGATAGTCAAGATTTTTGAATATATAGATAAAAAAATAATAATCAAACACTTCAAAGTAAATTTAAACACATAGAAAAAAAAAATTCTACAGATAAATTATGGTGTAAAATTGAAAACAAAACGTCTTTCAAAACAAATAAAAAGACTTATCACCAAATTATTTTACTCAATGCCTGCAGAGGACCATCGAAGGAGAAGACTCCATTGATCCAGATCCTTATGGATAGTTTTTTTTCTTTATGCACACAAATCCAATTTCTCCTCCATTTTTTTTTTTTTTTTTTTTTTTAAGTTGTTGATCTTTGTTGTTGTTGTTGTTGTATGATGAAAAAAATTGCAACAGAAAGTTGTAAATGAACCAAACAAAAATTAAAAATTAAGCAGATAGAAATAATAATAAAAAATAGAACAGATATATATACTGGATTATATTTGAGAAAGAATTTCAGCAGATGGAGAGAAAGAACAAGAGAGAAAGATAGAAAGATTGCAATAGATCCTGGTTTGGTGTATTTCAACAGATAGTAAAATTGAACAGATAGAAATAAATTGAAGATTGTGACTGGTTTGTTGAACGGATAAGAAATTTTGGATAGATATTTGAAACAGATAAGAGATTAAAATTGAACTGATAATAAAATGAAGACAAATTTGCACAGATAGGGAAAAAAATTGAACAGATAGTCAAGACTTTTGAACATATAGACAAAAAAATAATAATTCAACACTTAAATGTAAATTTGAACATATAGAAAAAAAAATGCAACAGATAAATTAAGGAGTAAAATTGAAAACAAAACGTTTTTCAAAATAAATAACAAGACTTCTCACCAAATTATTTTACTCAATGCCTGCAGAGGACCATCGGAGGAGAAGACTTAATTGATCCGGCTCCTTATGGACAGTTTTTTTTCTTCAAGCACACAAATCCCATTTCTCTTCCTTTTTTTTTTTTTTTTTTTTTTTAAGTTGTGGATCTTTGTTGTTATTGTATGATGAAACAAATAGTTGTAAATGAACCAAAAAAAAAAAAATTAAAAATTAAGCAGATGTAAATAATAATAAAAAATAGAACAGATATATATATACTGGATTATATTTAAGAAAGAATTTCAACAGATAGAGAGAAAGATAGAAAGATTGCCTTGATTCGATTTGGTGTATTTCAACAGATAATAAAATTGAGCAGATAGAAATAAATTGAAGATTGTATGGTTTGTTGAGCGGATGAGAAATTTTGATAGATATTTGAACAGATAAGAGATTAAAATTGAACTGTTAAGAAAATCAAGACAAATTTGCACCGATAGGGAAAAAAATTGAACAGATAGTCAAGATTTTTGAATATATAGATAAAAAAATAATAATTAAACACTTAAATGTAAATTTGAACATATAAAAAAAAATTCAACAGATAAGTTAAGGAGTAAAATTGAAAACAAAACGTTTTTCAAAACAAATAAAAAGACTTCCCATCAAATTATTTTACTCAATGCTTGCAGTGGACCATCGGAGGAGAAGACTCCATTGATCCAGCTCCTTATAGATAGTTTTTTTTCTTCATGCACACAAATCCAATTTCTCCTCCATTTCATTTTTTTTTTTTTTTTTTTTTAAAGTTGTTGATCTTTGTTGTTGTTGTATGATGAAAAAAAATGCAACAGATAGTTGGAAATGAACCAAACAAAAATTAAAAATTAAGCAGATAGAAATAATAATAAAAAATAGAACAGAAATATATATATATATATATAGATTGCAACAGATCCTGGTTTGGTGTATTTTAATAAATAATAAAATTGAACAAATACAAATAAATTGAAGATTGTGACTGGTTTGTTGAACGGATAAGAAATTTTGGATATATATTTGAACGGATAAGAGATTAAAATTGAACTGATAATAAAATCAGGACAAATTTGCACAGATAGGGAAAAAAATTGAACAGATAGTCAAGATTTTTGAATATATAGACAAAAAAATAATAATTAAACACTTAAATGTAAATTTGAACATATAGAAAAAAATTTAACAGATAAATTAAGGAGTAAAATTGAAAACAAAACGTTTTCAAAACAAAATAAAAAACTTCTTACCAAATTATTTTACTCATGCTGCGAGAGGACCAACGGAGAGAAGACTCAATTGATCCGGCTCCTTATGGACAATTTTTTTCTAAAAGCACCTGAGATCCAATTTCTCCTCCTTTTTTTTTTTATTTTTTTTTATTTTAAAGTTGTTAATCTTTGTTATTGTTGTATGATGAAACAAATTGCAACAGATAGTCGTAAATGAACCCAAAAAAAATTAAAAATTAAGCAAATAGAAATAATAATAAAAAATAGAACATATATATATATATACTGGATTATATTTGAGAAAGAATTTCAACAGATAGAGGGAAAGAACAAGAGAGAAAGATAGAAAGATTGCAACAAATTATGGTTTGGTATATTTCAACAGATAATAAAATTGAACAGATAGAAATAAATTGAAGATTGTGATTGGTTTATTGAACGGATAAGAAGTTTTGGATAGATATTTGAAACAGATAAGAGATTAAAATTGAACTGATATTAAAATCAAGACAAATTTGCACAAATAGGGAAAAAAATCGAACAGATGGTCAAGAGTTTTGAATATATAGACAAAAAAAATAGTAATTAAACACTTAAATGTAAATTTGAACATATAGAAAAAAAAATTTATGAGATAAATTATGAAGTAAAATTGAAAACAAAACGTTTTTCAAAACAAATAAAAAGACTTCTCACCAAATTATTTTACTCATGCCGAGGACCATCGGAGGAAGACTTAATTGATCCAGTACTTATGGATGGTTTTTTCTTCAAACACACAGATCAATTTCTTCTCCCTTTTTTTTTTTTAAGTTGTGGATCATTGTTGTTATTATGTGATGGAACAAATTGGAACAGCTAGTTGTCAATGGACCCACACAAATTAACAATTAACCAGATAGAAATAATAAAAAAAATAGAACAGATAGATATATATATATATCTTTGGATTATATTTGATAAAGAATCTCAACAGATAGAGAAAAAGAACAAGAAAGAAAGATAGAAGGATTGCAACAGATTCTGGTTTAGTGTATTTCAACAGATAATAAAATTGAACAGATAGAAATAAATTTAAGATTGTGACTAGTTCGTTGAACGGATAAGAAATTTTGGATAGATATTTGAAACAGATAAGAGATTAAAATTGAACTGATAATAAAATCAAGACAAATTTGCAAAGATAGGAAAAAAATTTTGAACAGATAGTCAAGATTTTTGAATATATAGACAAAAAATTAAGAATTAAACACTTAAATGTAAATTTGAACATATAGAAAAAAAATTCAACAGATAAATTAAGGAATAAAATTGAAAACAAAACGTTTTTCAAAACAAATAAAAAGACTTCTCACCAAATTATTTTACTCAATGCCTGCAGAGGACCATCGGAGGAAAAGACTCAATTGATCTAGCTCCTTATGGATAGTTTTTTTTCTTCAAACACACAGATCCAATTTCTCCTCCTTTTTTTTTTTTTTAAGTTGTTGATCTTTGTTGTTGTTGTGTGATGACACAAATTGCAACAGATAGTTGTCAATGAACCAAAACAAATTAAAAATTAAGCGGATAGAAATAATAATAAAAAATAGAACAGATATATATATACTGGATTATATTTGAGAAAGAATTTCGACAGATAGAGAGAAAGAACAAGAGAGAAAGATAGAAAGATTACCTTGATTACGGTTGGTGTATTTCAACAGATAATAAAATTGAACAGATAGAAATAAATTGAAGATTGTGACTGGTTTGTTGAACGGATAAGAAATTTTTGATAGATATTTGAACAGATAAGAGATTAAAATTGAACTGATAAGAAAATCAAGACAAATTTGCACAGATAGGGAAAAAAATTGAACAGATAGTCAAGATTTTTGAATATATAGATAAAAAAATAATAATTAAACACTTCAATGTAAATTTGAACATATAAAAAAAAAATCAACAGATAAGTTAAGGAGTAAAATTGAAAACAAAACGTCTTTCAAAACAAATAAAAAAACTTCTCACCAAATTACCTTACTCAATGCCTGCAGAGGACCATCGGAGGAGAAGACTCCATTGATCCAGCTCCTTATGGATAGTTTTTTTTCTTCATGCACGCAAATCCAATTTCTCCTCATTTTCTTTTTTTTTTTTTTTTTTTTTAAAGTTGTTGATCTTTGTTGTTGTTGTATGATGAAAAAAATTGCAATAGATAGTTGTAAATAAACCAAACAAAAATTAAAAATTAAGCAGATAGCAATAAGAATAAAAAATAGAACAGATATATACATATATATATATACTGGATTATATTTGAGAAAGAATTTCAACAGATAGAGGGAAAGAACAAGAGAGAGAGAAAGAAAGATTGCAACAGATCCTGGTTTGGTGTATTTCAACAGATATTAAAATTGAACAGATAGAAATAAATTGAAGATTGTGACTGGTTTGTTGAACGGATAAGAAATTTGGGATATATATTTGAACACTTAAGAGATTAAAATTGAACTGATAATAAAATCGGGACAAATCTGCCTGAATAGGGAAAAAATTGAGCAGATAGTCAAGATTTTTGAATATATAGACAAAAAAATAGTAATTAAAGACTTAAATGTCACTTTGAAGATATAGAAAGAAAAAATCAACAGATAAATTAAGGGTAAAATTGAAAACAAAACGTGTTTCAAAACAAATAAAAAGACTTCGCACCAAATTATTTTACTCAATGCCTGCAGAGGACCATCGGTGGAGAAGACTCCGTTGATCCAGCTCCTTTTGGATAGTTTTTTTTCTTCAAGCACACAAATCCAATTTCTCCTCCTTTTCTTTTCTGTTTTTTTTTTTTTTTTGTAGTTATTTTTTTTTTAAAATTGTAGATCTTTGTTGTTGTTGTATGATGAAACAAATTGCAACAGATAGTTTTAAATGAACCAAACAAAAATTGAAAATTAAGCAGATAGACATAATAATAAAAAATAGAACATATATATATATACTAGATTATATTTGAGAAAGAATTTCAACAGATAGAGAGAAAGAACAAGAGAGAGAGAAACAAAGATAACAACAGATCCTGGTTTGGGGTATTTCAACAGATAATAAAATTGAATAGACAGAAATAAATTGAAGATTGTGACTGGTTTGTTGAACGGATAAGAAATTTTGGATAGATATTTGAAACAGAAAAGACATTAAAATTGAGCTAATAATAAAATCAAGAAAATTTTGCATAGATAGGGAAAAAAATTGAACAGATAGTCAAGATTTTTGAACATATGGACAAAAAAATAATAATTAAACACTTAAAGGTAAATTTAAACATATAGAAAAAAAATTCAACAGATAAATTAAGGAGTAAAATTGAAAACAAAACGTTTTTCAAAACAAATAAAAAGACTTCTCACCAAATTATTTAACTTCATGCCTAAAGTGGACCATCGGAGGAGAAGACTCAATTGATCCAGCTCCTTATGGACATTTTTTTTTTCTTCAAGCACACAGATCCAATTTCTCCTCCTTTTTTTTTTTTTTTTTTTTAAAGTTGTTGATCTTTGTTGTTGTTGTATGATGAAACAAATTGCAACAGATACTTGTAAATGAACTTAAAAAAAATTAAAAATTAAGCAATTAGAAATATGTATAAAAAATAGAATATATATATATATATACTGGATTATATTTGAGAAAGAATTTCAACAGATATAGAGAAAGAACAAGAGAAAAAGATAGAAATATTGCATCAAATTACGGTTTGGTGCATTTCAATGAATAATAAAATTGAACAGATAGAAATAAATTGAAGATTGTGACAGGTTTGCTGAACGGATGAGAAATTTTGGATAGATATTTTGATAGATAAGAGATTAAAATTGAACTGATAAGAAAATCAAGACAAATTTGCACAGATAGGGAAAAAAAATTGAACAGATAGTCAAGATTTTTGAATTTATTGATAAAAAATTAATAATTAAACACTTAAATGTAAATTTGAACATATAGAAAAAAAAAATTCAACAGATAAGTTAGGGAGTAAAATTGAAAACAAAACGGCTTTCAAAACAAATAAAAAGACTTCTCACCAAATTATTTTACTCAATGCCCGCAGAAGACTATCGGAGGAGAAGACTCCATTGATCCAACTCCTTATGGATAGTTTTTTTTCTTCATGCACACAAATCCAATTTCTCCTCCTTTTCTTTTCTCTTTTTTTTTTTTTTTTTTTTTTTAAGTTGTTGATCTTTGTTGTTTTTGTTATATGATGAAAAAAATTGCAATAGATAGTTGTAAATGAACCACACAACAATTAAAAATTAAGCAGATAGAAATAATAATAAAAAATAGAACAGATATATATATATATACTGGATTATGTTTGTGAAAGAATTTCAACAGATAGAGAGGAAGAACAAGAGAGAGAGAAAGAAAGAAAGATTGCAACAGATCCTGGTTTGGTGTATTTCAACAGATAATAAAATTGAACAGATAAAAATAAATTGAAGATTGTGGTGGTTTGTTGAGCGGATAAGAAATTTTGGATATATATTTGAGCAGAGATAAAGGGATTAAAATTGAACGATAATAAAAGCAGGACAAATTTGCACAGATAGGAAAAAAAATTGAACAGATAGTGAAGATTTTTGAATATATAGACAAAAAAATAATAATTAAACAATTAAATGTAAATTTGAACATATAGAAAAAAAAAATTCAACAGATAAATTAAGGAGCAAAATTGAAAAAAAAACTTTTTTCAAAACAAATAAAAAGACTTCTCACCAAATTATTTTACTCAATGCCTGCAGCGGAGCATCGGTGGAGAAGACTCCATTGATCCAGCTCCTTATGGATAGTTTTTTTTCTTCAAGCACACAAATCCAATTTCTCCTCCTTTTACTTTCTTCTTTTTTTTTTTGGTTTTTTTTTTTAAGTTATTGATCTTTGTTGTTGTTGTTGTATGATGAAACAAATTGCAACAGATATTTGTTAATGAACCAAACAAAAATTAAAAATTAAGCAGATAGAAATAATAATAAAAAATAGAACAAATATATATATATATATACATACTGGATTATATTTGAGAAAGAATTTCAACAGATAGAGAGAAAGAAAAAGAGAGAGAGAAAGAAAGATTGCAACAAATCCTGGTTTGGTGTATTTCAACAGATAATAAAATTGAACAGATAAAAATAAATTGAAGATTGTGACTGGTTTGTTGAACGGATAAGAAATTTTGGATAGATATTTGAAACAGATAAGAGATTAAAATTGAACTGATAATAAAATCAAGACAAATTTGCACAGATAGGGAAAAAAATTGAATAGGTAGTTAAGATGTTTGAATATATAGACAAAAAAAATAAGAATTAAGCATTTAAATGTAAATTTGAACATATAAAAAAAAAATTCAACGGATAAATTAAGGACTAAAATTGAAAACATAACGTTTTTCAAAAGAAATAAAAAGACTTCTCACGAAATTATTTTACTCAATGCAGAGAGAACCATCGGAGGAAGACTCAATTGATCCAACTCCTTATGGATGCTTTTTTTTTCTTCATGCACAGATCCAATTTCTCCTCCTGTTTTTTTTTAAAAGTTGATCTTTGTTCTTTGTTGTATGATGAAACAAATTGTAGAGATAGTTGTAAATGAACCAAAAAAAATTAAAAATTAAGCGAGATAGAAATAATAATAAAAATAGAACATATATATATATATCTTTGGATTATACTAGAATGAATTTCAACAGATAGAGAAAAAGAACAAGAGAGAAAGACAGAAAAGATTGCAATAGATTACGGTTTGGTGTATTTCAGAGATAATAAAATTGAGCAGATAGAAATAAATTGAAGATTGTGGTTTGTTGAACGGATAAGAAATTTTGGATAGATATTTGAAACAAATAAGAGATTAAAATTGAATTGATAATAAAATCAAGACAAATTTGCACAGATAGGGAAAAAATTAAACAGATAGTCAAGATTTTTGAATATATAGACAAAAAAATAATAATTAAACACTTAAATGTAAATTTGAACATATAGACAAAAAAATTCAACCGATAAATTAAGGAGTAAAATTGAAAACAAAACGTTTTTCAAAACAAATAAAAAGACTTCTCCCTAAATTATTTTACTCAATGCCGGCTTAGGACCATCGGAGGAGAAGACTCAATTGATCCAGCTCTTTATGCATAGTTTTTTTTCTTCAAGCACATAGATCCAATTTCTCCTCCTTTTTTTTTTTTTTTTAAAAGTTGTTGATCTTTGTTGTTGTTGTGTGATGAAACAAATTGCAACAGGTAGTTGTAAATGAACCAAACAAAAATTAAAAATTAAGCAGATAGAAATAATAATAAAAACTAGAACGGATATATATATACTGGATTATATTTGATAAAGAATTTCAACAGATAGAGAGAAAGAACAAGAGAGAGAAAGAAAGATTGCAACAGATCCTAGTTTGGTGTATTTCAACAGATAATAAAATTGAACAGATAGAAATAAATTGAAGATTGTGACTGGTTTGTCGAATGGATAAGAAATTTTGGATATATATTTGAACAGATAAGAGATTAAAATTGAACTGATAATAAAATAATGACAAATTTGCACAGATATAGGAAAAAATTGAACAGATAGTCAAGATTTTTGAATATATAGACAAAAAAATAATAATTAAACACTTAAATGTAAATTTGAACATATAGAACAAAAAAAAATTCAACAGATAAATTAAGGAGTAAAATTGAAAACAAAACGTTTTTCAAAACAAATAAAAAGACTTCTCACCAAATTATTTTACTCAATGCCTGCAGAGGACCATCGGAAGAGAAGACTCTATTGATCCAGCTCCTTATGGATAGTTTGTTTTCTTCAAGCACACAAATCCAATTTCTCCTCCTTTTCTTTTCTTCGTTTTTTTTTTTTTTTGTTTTTTTTTTTAAGGTATTGATCTTTGTTGTTGTTGTATGATGAAACAAATTGCAACAGATAGTGGTAAATGAACCAAACAAAAATTAAAAATTAAGCAGATAGAAATAATAATAAAAAATAGAACATATATATATATACATACTGGATTATATTTGAGAAAGAATTTCAACAGATAGAGAGAAAGAACAAGAGAGAGAGAAAGAAAGATTGCAACAGATCCTGGTTTGGTGTATTTCAACAGATAATAAAATTGAACAGATAGAAATAAATTGAAGATTGTGACTAGTTTGTTGAACGAATTAGAAATTTTGGATAGTTATTTGAAACAGATAAGAGATGAAAATTGAACTGATAATAAAATCAAGACAAATTTGCACAGATAGGGAAAAAAATTGAATAGATAGTTAAGATGTTTGAATATATAGACAAAAAAATAATAATTAAGCACTTAAATGTAAATTTGAACATATAGAAAAAAAATTCAACGGATAAATTAAGTACTAAAATTGAAAATATAAAGTTTTTCAAAAGAAATAAAAAGACTTCTCACGAAATTATTTTACTCAATGCCTGTAGAGAACCATCGGAGGAGAAGACTCAATTGATCCAGCTCCTTATGGATAGTTTTTTTTTCTTCATGCACACAGATCCAATTTCTCCTCTTGTTTTTTTTTTTAAAGTTGTTGATCTTTGTTGCTGTTGTATGATGAAACAAATTGTAGCAGATAGTTGTAAATGAACCAAAAAAAATTAAAAATTAAGCAGATAGAAATAATAATAAAAAATAGAACATATATATATATATATACTGGATTATACTTGAGAATGAATTTCAACAGATAGAGATAAAGAATAAGAGAGAAAGACAGAAAGATTGCTATAGATTCTGGTTTGGTGTATTTCAACAGATAATAAAATTGAACAGATAGAAATAAATTGAAGATTGTGACTGGTTTGTTGAATGGATAAGAAATTTTGGATAGATATTTGAAACAAATAAGAGATTAAAATTGAACTGATAATAAAATCAAGACAAATTTGCACAGATAGGGAAAAAATTAAACAGACAGTCAAGATTTTTGAATATATAGACAAAAAAATAATAATTAAACACTTAAATGTAAATTTGAACATATAGACAAAACAATTCAACAGATAAATTAAGGAGTAAAATTGAAAACAAAACGTTTTTCAAAACAAATAAAAAGACTTCTCACCAAATTATTTTACTCAATGCCGGCATAGGACCATCGGAGGAGAAGACTCAATTGATCCAGCTCTTTATGCATAGTTTTTTTTCTTCAAGCACACAGATCCAATTTCTCCTCCTTTTTTTTTTTTTTTTTTTAAAGTTGTTGATCTTTGTTGTTGTTGTGTGATGAAACAAATTGCAACAGATAGTTGTAAATGAACCAAACAAAAATTAAAAATTAAGCAGATAGAAATAATAATAAAAACTAGAACGGATATATATATATACTGGATTATATTTGATAAAGAATTTCAACAGATAAAGAGAAAGAACAAGAGAGTGAGAAAGAAAGATTGCAACAGATCCTGGTTTGGTGTATTTCAACAGATAATAAAATTGAACAGATAGAAATAAATTGAAGATTGTGACTGGTTTGTTGAATGGATAAGAAATTTTGGATATATATTTGAACAGATAAGAGATTAAAATTGAACTGATAATAAAATAAAGACAAATTTGCACAGATAGGGGAAAAAATTGAACAGATAGTCAAGATTTTTGAATATATAGACAAAAAAATAATAATTAAACACTTAAATGTAAATTTGAACATATAGAACAAAAAAAAATTCAACAGATAAATTAAGGAGTAAAATTGAAAACAAAACGTTTTTCAAAACAAATAAAAAGTCTTCTCACCAAATTATTTTACTCAATGCCTGCAGAGGACCATCGGAGGAGAAGACTCAATTGATCCTGCTCCTTATGGATGGTTTTTTTTCTTCAAACACACAAATCCAATTTCTCCTCCTTTTCTTTTCTTCTTTTTTTTTTTTTTGTTTTTTTGTTTTTTTGTTTTTAAGTTGTTGATCTTTGTTGTTGTTGTATGATGAAACAAATTATAACACATAGTTGTAAATGAACCAAACAAAAATTAAAAATTAAGCAGATAGAAATAATAATAAAAAATAGAACAGATATATAAATATATGCTGGATTATATTTGAGAAAAATTTCTACAGATAGAGAGAAAGAAAGATTGCAACATAACCTGGTTTGGTGTATTTCAGCAGGTAATAAAATTGAACAGATAGAAATAAATTGAAGATTTTGACTGGTTTGTTGAGTAGATAAGAAATTTTGGATAGATATTTGAACAGATAAGAGATTAAAATTGAACTGATAATAAAATCAAGACAAATTTGCACAGATAGGGAAAAAAATTGAACAGATAGTCAAGATTTTTGGATATATAGACAAAAAAATAATAATTAAACACTTAAATGTAAATTTGAACATATAGAAAAAAAAAAAATTCAACAGATCAATTAAGGAGAAAAATTGAAAACAAAACGTTTTTCAAAACAAATAAAAAGACTTCTCACCAAATTAATTTACTCAATGCACGCAAGGACCATCAGAGGAGAAGGCTCAATTGATCCAGCTCCTTATGGGCAGTTTTTTTTTCTTCAAGCATACAGATCCAATTTCTCCACCTTCTTTTTTTTAAGTTGTTGATCTTTGTTGTTATTATATGATGAAACAAATTGCAACAGATAGTTGGAAATGAACCAAAAAAAATTAAAAATTAAGCAGATAGAAATAATAATAAAAAAATAGAACAGATATATATATACTGGATTTTATTTCAGAAAGAATTTCGACAGATAGAGTGAAAGAACAAGAGAGAAAGATAGAAAGATTTCAACAGATTCTGGTTTGGTGTATTTCAACAGATAATAAAATTGAACAGATAGAAATAAATTGAAGATTGTATTTGGTTTGTTGAGCGGATAAAAAACTTTGGATAGATATTTGAGCAGATAAGAGATTAAAATTGAACGATAAGAAAATCAAGATCAATTTGCACAGATAGTGCAAAAAATTGAACAGATAGTCAAGATTTTTGAATATATAGATAAAAAAATAATAATCAAACACTTCAAAGTAAATTTAAACACATAGAAAAAAAAATTCTACAGATAAATTATGGTGTAAAATTGAAAACAAAACGTCTTTCAAAACAAATAAAAAGACTTATCACCAAATTATTTTACTCAATGCCTGCAGAGGACCATCGAAGGAGAAGACTCCATTGATCCAGATCCTTATGGATAGTTTTTTTTTCTTTATGCACACAAATCCAATTTCTCCTCCATTTCTTTTTTTTTTTTTTTTTTTAAGTTGTTGATCTTTGTTGTTGTTGTTGTTGTATGATGAAAAAAATTGCAACAGAAAGTTGTAAATGAACCAAACAAAAATTAAAAATTAAGCAGATAGAAATAATAATAAAAAATAGAACAGATATATATACTGGATTATATTTGAGAAAGAATTTCAGCAGATGGAGAGAAAGAACAAGAGAGAAAGATAGAAAGATTGCAACAGATCCTGGTTTGGTGTATTTCAACAGATAGTAAAATTGAACAGATAGAAATAAATTGAAGATTGTATTTGGTTTGTTGAACGGATAAGAAATTTTGGATAGATATTTGAACAGATAAGAGATTAAAATTGAACTGATAAGAAAATCAAGACAAATTTGCACAGATAGGGAAAAAAATTGAACAGATAGTTAAGATTTTTGAATATATAGATAAAAAAATAATAATTAAACACTTCAATGTAAATTTGAACATATAGAAAAAAAAATTCAATAGATAAATTAAGGAGTAAATTGAAAACAAAACGTCTTTCAAAACAAATAAAAAGACATCTCACCAAATTATTTTACTCAATGCCTGCAGAGGACCATCGGAGGAGAAGACTCCATTGATCCAGCTCCTTATGGATAGTTTTTTTTCTTCATGCACACAAATCCTGTAGCGATCCCGATTCTTCCTCCTTTGGTTGTTGTATCCGGACTTAGTTCCGTGGATTCCGGCTGTTGTTTTGAGCTGTTTCTATCCTTCAATTCTTAAAATTTGAGTTGTAGAAATTTTTGGACTTATTTGTTCCAAGTTGGGTGTGATTGGGAGCAGTGTAGTTCTGCCTGAGTTTTTGGTCTTCGCTCGGCGGCGGTTGGTCGCTCGAGCGAGCTTCTTGTTTTGGTTCTTCGCTCGAGCCAGAGTGGCTTCGCTCGAGCGAGCGATTGTGTTTGGTTCTGGACCTGAGAGCTGTGTTTCTTCGCTCGAGCGAGCTTTCCTTCGCTCTAGCGAGCGAGGGTTTTCAGGTTCCGTCGCCGAGCAACTGTGTCTTCGCCGGCGAGCCTATGTATATGATTAGCGGCAATGGGAAGAACATCGCTTTTTCTCCTCTTTTCACTTTTGAAACCCTAAATCCGAGACTCTCTCTCTCTAAACTCATCTTCTCTCTAGATTTTCATCTCCTTTTAGTGTGAATCCATCCTAGGCTCTTTGGAAGAAAGATAGAGGGTGGCTTGGGCTTCGTTCTAATCTGAAGAATAGTGGATTTGGAGCACTTTGATTTCGGGTCATCTTCTCTATTTGAGTTCTCCATTTGAGGTAGGGATTCTCCTTGTTTCTTTTCAATACTCCATCTATAGATAGACATGTGGTAGTTTTTGTATTGCATAAAAACATTATATCATGTTGGATTTGTTAAAAATCATGAGGTTGAACCTTGGGTTGGTTGTTGGATTTGGTTTTATTATCATTAGTTATGGTTTAGACTAATTGGGATGTTAATTAGCATGTTGTTGTTGAAAGGAGAGGAAACCCTAATTTTATTTGATTTAATAAATTAAAAGAGGGGTTTTGATCATTGGCGGAATACTTATGTATTTTGGGTCTTAGATGTGATCATTGTTGTTTGTTGTTAATAATTGAGCCTTTTAGGTCTATATTGAGAAAGAGGGAGGAAAACCCTAATTTAATGATTATAACTTAATTTGCATAATTAAATTGGAGTGGCTTGAAAAGAGAATGTAATGGATTAAAATGAGTTATGGCCTTATTGTCCATGGAATTAAATTTGTGAAAACAAAAGGTATGAGAATTGGATTGTTGTAATATGAGTGTTGAACACATATGTGGAGGTTGTATCTTTAACTACCATGATTAATGTTGTTGTTGGGTTTGTGATCTCATGTTGATTGAGCCTTTTAAATAGATGTACTAAATATCTGCATCTAGAGGTCTTGTTCTTGGTCATCGGTGGAGGATGACACGGTTGCGTTGAATTGTCATATATGCATTACACTATTGTTGATTGAACATCGTATGTGATGAAATGTTGAGGTACATTATATATATATACTTGTTAAGGAGGTGAGAGGGGTTGTACTCCAGTGTGTGTGAGAAGATAGGAGATGGACTCCACACACCTATGTGTTCATATATCTTAACACATTACTTGTATCCTGATAGTTTATGTGTATGTTTTACACATGTTGGTTATCTGTTTGCATTGTGATTGTTGGTGTTATACTCTGCGCTTATAATCGGAGGTACCATACCCTTCGACTAAGCGCTGGAGGCTGGTGATAATCGAAGGCACCACACCCTTCGACTAAGCGCTGGTAAACTGGTAGTTTGTTGTGAGAAGCGTATCTTTGGCTTACTACACACATAGCTTGTAGAGCAAAGTTTTGTTGTCATTATTTGATGTATCTGGGAACATTGTGGATTGTGTTGGTTACAGTTTTGGAGGGCCGAGTTGCCTCATTGGTTTATCTTGTACATGTAGTTGAGTTGTTATCTCCCTTTTGTAAAGGTATGCATGTATAGTTATGATAGAATTGGGATTGAACCGAAATGCTTTTTTTTTCATTTGGAAGTGTGAAGAAAACCGAACATCTTAGAAATATGTTTTGAAAAGGCATATTTGTTGTATGTGAAGGAAAATGGAAAAGAGTAGTGGGCTTAGTGAATTTATTTCCTAAGAAATGGTTAATGTTACGAAAGAATGGGAATGGGGGTTAATGAAAGGAAAAGAAAGATAAATCGCTTATAGCGTTGAATGAAATGGTTGTTTTCGAGAAAAGCTCATACATATCTATATTTTGTATAAACTGTCACATTACTATTCTAGTATGAGAATGAGCGTTCATGATCATAGCTATCTGTAATGTCGTTATTGTTGAGGATCATGTTGAGATCCCTACTGGACTATATGTTCATCCCACGTTGTTGAATCTTTTTCAGGTGTTTAGCAGGATGTGCTACAAGATTTGGATCTTCTTATTTGTTGGCCACGGGGCCTCTTTGTTGTAGGCGGAATGCCATTTATGTAAAAGGGTTGCACCCTTCATTTGATTATTTAATGTTGTAAGCCTGAGGGCAATTTATTTCGAATGCTCATGTTGTATTTAATTTTCATTCGAACGAGAGAATTGTTGTTCATCACTTTTAATTGAACATTTGAGTTTATTTCCGCATGTTATCTCCGAAATTGAATTAAGTTAAGGAATTTGGTAATGACTTGGAGTAATAAAAAGTGGGGCGTGACAAATCCAATTTCCCCTCCTTTTCTTTTCTTTTTTTTTTTTTTTTAAGTTGTTGATCTTTGTTGTTGTTGTATGATGAAACAAATTGTAACACATAGTTGTAAATGAACCAAACAAAAATTAAAAATTAAGCAGATAAAAATAATAATAAAAAATAGAACAGATATATAAATATATACTGGATTATATTTGAGAAAAATTTCTACAGATAGAAAGAAAGAACAAGAGAGAGAGAAAGATTGCAACATATCACGGTTTGGTGTATTTATTGAGTAATAAAATTGAACAGATAGAAATAAATTGAAGATTTTGACTGGTTTGTTGAGTAGATAAGAAATTTTGGATAGATAATTGAACAGATAAGAGAGTAAAATTGAATTGATAATAAAATCAAGACAAATTTGCACAGATAATGAAGAAAATTGAGCAGATAGTCAAGATTTTTGGATATATAGACAAAAAAATAATAATTAAACACTTAAATGTAAATTTGACAATATAGAAAAAAAAATTCAACAGATAAATTAAGGAGAAAAATTGAAAACAAAATGTTTTTCAAAACCAATAAAAAGTCTTCTCACCAAATTATTTTACTCAATGCCTGCAGAGGACCATCGGAGGAGAACGATCAATTCATCTAGCTTCTTATGGACAGTTTTTTTTCTTCAAGCATACAGATCCAATTTCTCCTCCTTTTTTTTTTTTTAAAGTTGTTGATCTTTGTTGTTGTTGTCTGATGAAACAAATTGCAATAGATAGTTGTAAATGAACCAAAAAAAATTAAAAATTAAGCAGATAGAAATAACAATAAAAAATAGAACAGATATATATATATACTGGATTTTATTTTAGAAAGAATTTCGACAGATAGAGAGAAAGAACAAGAGAGAAAGATAGAAAGATTGCAACAGATTCTGGTTTGGTGTATTTCAACAGATAATAAAATTGAACAGATAGAAATAAATTGAAGATTGTGACTGGTTTGTTGAACGGATAAGAAATTTTGGATAGATATTTGAACAGATAACAGGTTAAAATTGAACTAATAAGAAAATAAAGATAAATTTGCACAGATAGGGAAAAAAATTGAACATATAGTCAAGATTTTTGAATATATAGATAAAAAAATAATAATCAAACACTTCAATGTAAATTTTAACACATAGAAAAAAAAATACAACATATAAATTAAGGTGTAAAATTGAAAACAAAATGTTTTTCAAAACAAATGAAAAGACTTCTTACCAAATTATTTTACTCAATGCCTGCAGAGGACCAACGGAGGAGAAGACTCCATTGATCCAGCTCCTTATGGATAGTTTTTTTTCTTCATGCACACAAATCCAATTTCTCCTCCTTTCATTTTCATTTTTTTTTTAAGTTGTTGATCTTTGTTGTTGTTGTTGTATGATGAAAAAAATTGCAACAGAAAGTTGTAAATGAACCAAACAAAAATTAAAAATTAAGCAGATAGAAATAATAATAAAAAATAGAACAGATATATATATACATATACTGGATTATATTTGAGAAAGAATTTCAGCAGATAGAGAGAAAGAACAAGAGAGAAAGATAGAAAGATTGCAACAGATTCTGGTTTGGTGTATTTCAACAGATAATAAAATTGAACAGATAGAAATAAATTGAAGATTGTATTTGGTTTGTTGAGCGGATAAGAAATTTTGGATAGATATTTGAACATATAAGAGATTAAAATAGAAGCGATAAGAAAATCAAGACAAATTTGCTGAGATAGGGAAAAAAATTGAATAGATAGTCAAGATTTTTGAATATATAGATAAAAAAATAATAATTAAACACTTCAATGTAAATTTGAACATATAGAAAAAAAAAATGAATAGATAAGTTAAGGAGTAAAATTGAAAACAAAACGTCCTTCAAAACAAATAAAAAGACTTCTCACCAAATTATTTTACTCAATGCTGCGAGAGGACCATCGGAGGAAGACTCCATTGATCCGACTCCTTATGGATAGTTTTTTCTTCATACACACAAATCCAATTTTTCTCCTTCTTTTTTTTTTTTTTTTTTAAGTTGTTGAACTTTGTTGTTGTTGTATGATGAAACAAATTGCAACAGATAGTTGTAAATGAACCAAAAAAAAAAATTAAAAATTAAGCAGCTTGAAATAACAATAAAAAATAGAACAGATATACATATAGATACTGGATTATATTTGAGAAAGAATTTCAACAGATAGAGAGAAAGAACAAGAGAGATAGAAAGAAAGATTACAACAGATCCTGGTTTGGTGTATTTCAACAGATAGTAAAATTGAACAGATAGAAATAAATTGAAGATTGTGACTGGTTTGTTGAACGGATAAGAAATTTTGGATAGATATTTGAACAGATAAGAGATTAAAATTGAACTAATAAGAAAATCAAGACAAATTTGCACAGATAGGGAAAAAAATTGAACAGATAGTCAAGATTTTTGAATATATAGATAAAAAAATAATAATTAAAGACTGAAATGTATATTTGAACATATAGAAAAAAAAATCAACAGATAAATTAAGGAGTAAAATTGAAAACAAAACGTCTTTCAAAACAAACAAAAAGACTTCTCACCAAATTATTTTACTCAATGCCTGCAGAGAACCATCGGAGGAGAAGACTCCATTAATCCAGCTCCTTATGGATAGTTTTTTTTGTTCAAGCACACAAATCCAATTTCTCCTCCTTTTCTTTTCTTTTCTTTTCTTTTCTTTTTTTTTTTTAAGTTGTTGATCTTTGTTCTTGTTGTATGATGAAACCAATTGCAACAGATAATTGTAAATGAACCAAAAAAAATTAAAAATTAAGAAGATAGAAATAATAATAAAAAATAGAACAGATATATATATATATATATATACGGGATTATATTTGAGAAAGAATTTCAACAGATAGAGAGAAAGAACAAGAGAGAGAGATAGAAAGATTGCAACAGATTCTGGTTTGGTGTATTTCAACAGATAATAAAATGGAACGGATAGAAATAAATTGAAGATTATGACTGGTTTGTTGAACGGATAAGAAATTTTGGATAGATATTTGAAACAGATAAGAGATTAAAATTGAACTGATAATAAAATCAAGACAAATTTGCACAGATAGGGAAAAAAATTGAATAGATAGTCAAGATTTTTGAATATGTATACAAAGAAAATAATAATTAAACACTTAAATGTAAATTTGAATATATAGAAAAAAAAATTCAACAGATAAATTAAGGAGTAAAATTGAAAACAAAACGTTTTTCAAAACAAATAAAAAGACTTCTCACCAAATTATTTTACTCAATGCCTGCAGAGTACCATCGGAGGAGATGACTCAATTGATCCAGCTCCTTATGGACAGTTTTTGTTCTTTAGGCACACAGATCCAATTTTTCGTCCTTTTTTTTTTTTTTTTTTAAGTTGTTGATCTTTGTTGTTGTTGTATGATAAAACAAATTGCAACAGATAGTTGTAAATGAACCAAAAAAATTTAAAAATTAAGCATATATAAATAATAATAAAAAATAGAACTGATATGTATATACTGGATTATATTTGATAAAGAATTTCAACAGATAGAGAGAAAGAACAAGAGAGAAAGATAGAAAGATTGCAACAGATTCTGGTTTGGTGTATTTTAACAGATAATAAAATTGAATAGATTGAAATAAATTGAAGATTATGAGTGGTTTGTTGAACAGATAAGAAATTTTGGATAGATATTTGAATAGATAAGAGATTAAAATTGAACTGATAAGAAAATCAAGACAAATTTGCACAGATATGAAAAAAAATTGAATAGATAGTCAAGATTTTTGAATATATAGATAAAAAAATAATAATTAAACATTTAAATGTAAATTTGAACATATAGAAAAAAAAAATTCAACAGATAAATTAAGGAGTACAATTGGCAACAAAACGTCTTTCAAAACAAATAAAAAGACTTCTCACCAAATTATTTTACTCAATGCCTGCAGAGGACCATCGGATGAGAAGACTCTATTGACCCATCTCCTTATGGATAGTTTTTTTTTCTTCAAGCACATAAATCCAATTTCTCCTCATTTTTTTTTAAAGTTGTTGATCTTTGTTGTTGTTGTATGATGAAACAAATTGCAACAGATTGTTGTAAATGAACCAAACAAAAATTAAAAATTAAGCAGATTGAAATAATAATAAAAAATAGAACAGATATATATATGTACTGGATTATATTTGATAAAGAATTTCAACAGATAGAGAGAAAGAAAAAGAGAGAGAGAAAGAAAGATTACAACAGATCCTGGTTTGGTGTATTTCAACAGATAATAAAATTGAACAGACAGAAATAAATTGAAGATTTTGACTGGTTTGCTAAATGGATAAGAAATTTTGGATATATTTTTGAACAGATAAGAGAATAAAATTGAACTGATAATAAAATCAAGACAAATTTGCACAGATAGGGAAAAAATTGAACAGATAGTCAAGATTTTTGAATATATAAACAAAAAAAATAATTATAGCGATCCTGGGTTTGCCTTTGTTGTACAGTGATCCGGACGTGTGTCTGTGGATGTTAGAAGTTGGTTATTATCTTGTTTACATCCTTTCCTACTTTGTGTTTGAGTTATAGGATGTGTTGGGCAGGTTTGTTACAGGTTGGTTGAGCTTAGGAACCAAAACTAGTTGCCCAGATTTTGGCCTGTCTGCTCGAGCGGAGCTTTGGCCGCTCGAGCGGGGACCTTGTTGTTGCTTGCCGGCCGGGGGGGGGGTTTTGCCGCTGGAGCGGGGAATCCCCCCATCCATTATTCCCTGTGTAGTGATGTCCGCTGGAGGGGGGGATTGGCCGCTCGAGCGGAAGGTTATGAGTGATGCTCGAGTGAGTCAGACGCTCGGCTGGGACTGTCTGCAAAGTGCTAGGTGTGCATCCGCCACTCAGCGGGGTTGTTAGCTCGTCGGGGAATGTGAATGCCGCTCGGGGGGAGTTGCTTTCGGCGGGAGACTCTTATTTAAATCCGGAATCCGACTTTTTTAGCACTTTTTCAAGATCTTTTCTCTCTCTTACTCTTCCAAAAAGCCATTTTCAGAGCTTCTCACTCTAAACCGCCCCTTCTCTCTTAGATTTGATCTAGTAAGAGTTATGTAACAACCCTCATTCTTGACTTAGCTATACTTGCATACATCCATGTGTGACCTTGTCTTGATATGTTATGAATCTTGTTAATCTTGTTTCGGCTTGCCATGTTTTAGTATTGCTTGCTTGATTTTGATCCTTGCTCGGTTGTGACCGAGATCATCTTGAGATTAGTTCACTTTTGAACCCTTGTACTTAGAACCACTTGGCAGACCTCTATCTTCACTCCGGCATGTTAGCCGAGATGTTTGTGTTTGAGATCCTTGTTCTCGGGCGGGCATGACCTGGGCCGAGATGTGGCACACCCCGGCCAAGGTGTGGCACAGCTCAGTCAAGTGTCGTCCTCCCAGCCGAGGTATTTGTTACCTGCGAAGTTCCGCCTTTGGCGATGTTGTTGATGGCCGAGGTGTTCTCGCCATCTAGCTTGTCGTGGGCGCCTTGTCTAGTTTATTGTGGACGCTTTGTCGAGACTTGTCTTGTCAATCATCACCTTTTGAGTTAAACCAACCCGGTGGCATACGTGTCCGAGCTTGTCACGTGAGACTAATGCATCATTTTGTATCTTTTGTGTATCTTTTGTATCATTTTGTTATAAGTCTTGTTCTTGTAGAGAGAGAGAAACACTAGAGAGGAAGAAGTAGAGTTCTAGGGAGTTAAGTCTATATTCCAATTTTGTTCATTAGAGTTTGAACCGTTGGATTCGTAGACAGAGGTTTGTTTTATGATCTCCTCTTGTTGTTCTTGTTGAACATCCAGTTGCATTGTACGATTGAGTTTGTTTTGCATGCCATGCATCGATTTGAAGGTTCGGTTTTGAAAGAGAACATGGTGTTCTTGAGTTCTTGATAAAAAGCCTATTTTGATCCGAAAGTTTTGAACAAGAACCATGTCTTTGTGTTTGTTTTGCATGACCTTCTTGAATGGGTACCTAGGTCCATGTTTTAAAACTCTTAGCATGAAATCTCGGATTTTGTATAACCAAGTTATGATTTCAATGCATGTTCTTGTAGTTCTTGAGGACCTGTTCTTCACTTTGAATGTGGCCCTTGGACCACACCTCGGCGAGGAGGTGTGGGACCTCGGCAAGACCAGTTGGTACCCAGAGTATTTTCTTGAGATGAGAAGCTTGTTTTGAGAATGTATTTGCCATGTGTTTGTAGGACCTTGACCCTTGCTTTGAGCCTACACCTGAAGACTAAGGTGAGTGGTATTTCTAGTAAAGCTATGTTATAAAGCTTTTAATGAATCTTGCTTTGCTTTGTTTTGATGAAAGTATTTGTTAAGCATGAATGTCTAGCCTATTTCGATGTATCTTGTGTAAACCTTGTTTTGATGCTAACCTTGAAAAGTCCCTTGTGCTAGAGGACTCTAAACTTTCGTAGCACTAAGTATAAAAAGGATACGGTCCTTTCTTGGAAAGAGTATTTGGTTAAAAAGGGCTACGGGCCTAAGTAACACAAGTCCCTTGTGCTGGAGGACTATTGTCACGACCCCAAACCGCCCCTAGTAGAATGGTGCCGTGATGGCCAGTAATCCGAGATTACCGAAGGCCAACTTTCAAAGTTCACACACAATCAGAGTATAATATATGGGGCTTACATGTGCGGAAGCAATATATGTGAATCTAACTAGTCCATAAGAGCTGTGCATATGTCAAATGAAATGGCATACATCTTAATTAAAGTCTTACAACTTGACTACAAATAAAATAAGGTACATATTACATCTTGATCAAAAGGCTTCTCAAGCCAACATTTACAAAATACATGAAATGCAACTAAGAAGCATAATCTTCAAGATTGCTGACATAACATGAATCCAAAACATCTTGCAAAACACACACATCTCGTGGCCGACTTCTTGCTTGTTACCTACATACATATAGAGGGTGAGCTTGGATACTCAATGAATGGTACAAGTAATAAAGGGTTTAATGAATGATTCAGGTCTTGTCAAAACAATACATAAATCATAGTTTGTTCAAAACATGTACTTGGCATAACTTGTATCTAAACATGTACTTGGGGTGATGACATTCCGAGCAAAACAAAAGCATAACCTCGGCATCGAGCACACCCGTTCATAGTCCGTCGGTGGCCGATATCTTAACAAGGGTGCTACTTGGGCTTAACGTCCCCTAGCACGAAAGGACGGTGCTACCTGGGCTTAAAGTCCCCTAGCACGGAAGGACTATGTTACCTGGGCTTAACGTCCCCTAACACGAAAGGACGGTGCTACCTGGGCTTAACGTCCCCTAACACGAAAGGACGGTTCCAAGAATGTCATCCAAAACAAAACTTATACTTGATACATAAAATAAGGGTAATCATTCATACTTAACAAATACTTTCAAAGCAAAGCAAAGCAAAGCCTTTATCAAAACGTATAACATAGCTTTATTAAAAATACCACTCACATAGTTCTTGGGACGCCGGGATCAAAGCAAAGGTCCAAGTCCTACAAACACATGGCAAAGTCTATTGAATGCACTCTTAAAAACAAGCTTCACATGCATGCAAATGATCTAGGGAAAACATGCTGGAAACATCTAGGGAAAACATGTTAGAAATGACCTAGGCAAAACATGCTGGAAATGACCTAGGCAAAACATGCTGGGAATGACCTAGGCAAAACATGCTGGGAATGACCTAGGCAAAACATGCTGGGTACCAACCAGGTCCTGGAATGGATGCACAGAAATGATCTAAGCAAAAGTGACCTAGCTGAGTGAACTCAGGAGGTCTTGGCCGAGGTCCCACACCTCTTGGCCGAGGTGTGCATGCAAGATAGATTAAAGTTCAAGTGATCATGCAAGGTAGGCCAAGGTGAGATACGATGCTTGGCCTAGGTGTGTGATCTAGGCAAGAGTGGTCTCGGAGATCACACCTAGGGAAAAGAAATCTGGAAATCTGGGTTTCCTCCTTGAAGAACATGAAGAACATGAACATGAAGAACATGAAGAACATGAATGCTAAAATCATAACTTGTTATTACAAAATCTGGGATTTCATGCTATGAGTTCGAAAACATGGACCTTGGTACCCATACTTGAAGATCATATGAAAACAAACATGAAAACATGGACCTTGGTGCAAACTCTTGGATCAAAACATGACTTTTCTTGAAGAACACATGAATACCACTTTCTCTTTCTAAAACCGAACTTTGAATCAATGCATGGCTTACAAATCGTATTCAATCATGCAATGCAATAACATGATCATAAGGAACAACATGAGCAAATCAAGAATCTAACCTTAGAACACGGATCTAACGGTTCGATCTCTAGGAATCAAGCTTGGAAATCTACCTCTCTCTAGAACTCCTCTTCCTCTTCCTAGAGCTTCTCTCTCCTCTTCAAAAACAAGGGTATAACAAATGATAGGTTTCTCTCTATCGGCTGACTTAACACTCTGTTCGGACACGTGGCAACTGGTTGGTTCTCCTCAAAAGGTGGTGATTGACAAGACATGACTATGACAAAGCGTACTCAACAAGCTAAGGCAAGGGAACTTCGGCAAGCAATGATCTCGGCTAAGGAGATAGGCTTCGGCAACTAAGGTCTCAATGAGCTAGGGTAGGAAGGGTAACACTTGGCCAAGTGCCACACCTCGGCCTAGATGTGCCACACCTCGGTCTAGGTCATTCCACTCCTGAACAAGATCACTAGGTACAAGGACTAAGGATCTAGGATGCCTAGATGATAACATCTCGGCCTAGATGATGCATATCTCGGCCTAGGTGATGCACACCTCGGCCTAGATGATGACATCTCGGCCAATATGCCTAGGTGATGGTGGAGGTCAACCAAAGTGGTTCTAGGATGGTCCTAGGCTTAAGATGACCTCGGCTTGACATGACCTAGGCTTGACATGACCTAGGCTTGGCATGACCTAGGCTTGGCATGACCTAGGCTTGACATGACCTAGGCTTAACATAACCTAGGCTTGACATGACCTAGGCTTGACATGACCTAGGCTTAACATGACTTAGGCTTGGCATGACTTAGGCTTGACATGACCTAGGCTTAACATGACCTAGGCTTGACATGACCTAGGCTTGGCATGACCTAGGCTTAACATGACCTAGGCTTGACATGACCTAGGCTTGGCATGACCTAGGCTTGGCATGACCTAGGCTTAACATGACCTAGGCTTAACATAACCTAGGCTTAACATAACCTAGGCTTGGGGACAGCAAAGAAGGAACAAAGCACACATATAATACTTAGGCAAATCATATACGTACAAAACAAGGCAGGATTCATGAATGTTAACTTAACAAGACAAAAGTATGTGAATGCACTTGAACATAACCATGACATGAAATGTGGGTTGTTACAACTATAAACTTTCGCAGTACCCTTGTTTAATCGATTACGGATCGCATACCTCTTGTTTTGCCACAGACGGTTTACCGCGTGGATATGTTTTGCTCGGAAAGCTTGCCTTGTATTTGCCGACGTCCGTAGACATCCCTTGGTTTACTTGTTTTGAAGAATGAATACGGTTCATCCCTTGATGTATAAGTTTTGACAGGAAATACTGTTTTGCCGATGTTAGTAAGCATCCTTGAGATTGTAAGACTTGTTAGATGAATACGGTTCATCCCTTGATTGGTACAACTTTGATGTGTTTGTTCAGGAAGAACCTCGGCTAAGGTTTGTATGGTTTTGACTCGTTTTGCCTTGAGTAATCTTGATGTAAACTTGAATGGTTTGATGAGTTTTGTTTTGAAGGACCTCGGCTATATTCATGCTAAAACCTTTATTATTAGTACCATTCATCGAGTTTCAAGACTCACCCTCTCTATATATATGTAGGTGATGAGCGGACGGCATGACGCCTAGTTGTGTCTTGCAGAGCTTGTTTTGGACTCTTGTCATGTCGGCTTGACCGCTTATGTCGGCCATTTTGTGTTTACCTCGACAGCGTGTATTTATGTCGGCAAATCTTGAAGATTATGCTTCTTTGGCTTGTAATTGCTGTTTTGCACATGTCGGCTCTAGAAGCCTTTTGATCAAGATTGTAATATGTATTTTTTGTTTGCCAGCAGTTAATGATAAACTATGTCTTGTATGTCATCTCATTTGATTTATGCACAGCTCTTCTGGACCACTTGTATTTGATTATCGCTTCCGCATTTGTAAGCCCCCTTATGTAAACTCTGTTTGTGTGTGAAACCTTGTAAGAGGCCTTTGGTAATCTTGGATTACTGGCCATCATGGCACCATCCTACTAGGGGCTGGTTGGGGTCGTGACAAGTTGTTTGTTCACTTTTGACCTTTACAAGAGTTGTGTTGATCGTCGAGGGCTTCATTTTAATCTAAAAATTTCAGGATTTGGAGCATTTTGGTTTTGGTCTTCTTCTCCGTTGGAGCTCAAACTTTGAGGTAGGGATATCCTACTCCTCTTTATGGATTTTGTCTTTAAATTTTGGCATTTTGATATGTTGGGGGTAGTTGTTTAGTTTTGAGAAAGTTTGGGGCTTTTATGTAATTTTAATAAAAGTTGGGGTTTTATTTAAAATAAACCTATATGCATGTATGGCATAGAGAAATGAGATTAATGTGGAATCATTGATGAAAATGGAACCTTAAAGGGTTGTAATGTTAATTATGGAAAATGTCCTAATTACATTGATTAATTAATTGGAATAATTAATTGTGAGAAATGAGAAATTGAAGTGGAAATGTTGAGATTGGGAATGTACGAGATTAAAGGGTGTAGTTGGATTATTTATCGCTCACCTAGTAGGAATGTTGATTATATATCCATTTGTTGCATTTATTTTCTGTATAGAAATAAGTGCTTTGGGCTATCAGTGGAGGATAGTCATGATTGTTGTAGACAATGCATGATGATTAGGCAAACTAAAACTAATCATTGAAATGTGTCATTGAATATGACAGTGAAAGAATACATTAACTTTATGTATTGATTGGTGATGTGTATAATTATTGTTTATATGCATTGTGTTGTGTTGGAGGTGATAGGGGATGTACTCACGGTTTAGGGGAAGATAGGGGATGGACCTCTAAACCGGACGTTGTTTGGGGAGGAGATAGGGGATGGACTCCGTAGATAGAGCTCATATGCTTATCTAGTGATGTGTCGACAGAGCTCATACGCTTGTCTTCGGAAGTATGATATAGCTCATATGCTTATCTTTGGAAGTGTGATATAGCTAATATGCTTATCTGTGGAAGTATTGATATAACTAAAATGTTTATCTATGATGGAATGAAAAGTGTTTAGTATGAGTTACTGTCTCATATGAGTTGTTTGGCCAGGTTCTGAGCCAAGGTTATGAATTGTGAATTGAAAGGAAATAAATGGAAAATGAAAGGAAACATAGGCTTGAATGTCTTGGAACTGTGATGTGTTATGAATGAATGTAAAAGTGTTGGCCATCTATCAACTGTTAATCTTTTAGTCATTGTTCATAACTGGTTTAGTATATTTCTCTTTGGTGTGGCTCACCCTATATAGGAACATCAATTTCGTGCAGGTAGCATGCCACCTCCAAGGACATAACTTGGGAGGCCAAGCGGATGGACTTTTGATTTCTATTTATCTTTGATGTATTACATGTAGATTCAAGCCAAGGGCTTCATGTGTATTGAGCTAGAGCTCTCTTTTTGTAACCAAGTGTTAACTTGGAAAAGTCATAAGCCCTTAGGGCATTTGCTTTTGTTGTTAACATGTAATCCCTTTTGTAATGAATTATTCAGATAAATAGAAAAATGTGGGCTTTTGTTATATTAATGCATGTATACGTTGATGGGTTTAATGTTATTATTTTGAGGGCATTACAATAATAATTAAACACTTAAATGTAAATTTGAACATATAGAAAAAAAAAATTCAACAAATAAATTAAGGAGTAAAATTGAAAACAAAACGTTTTTCAAAACAAATAAAAAGACTTCTCACCAAATTATTTTACTCAATGCCTGCAGAGGACCATCTGTGGAGAAGACTCCATTGATCCAGCTCCTTATAGATAGTTTTTTTTCTTCAAGCACACAAATCCAATTTCTCCTCCTTTTCTTTTCTTCTTTTTTTTTTTTTGTTTTTTTTTTAAAGTTGTTGATATTTGTTGTTGTTGTATGATGAAACAAATTGTACCAGATACTTGTAAATGAACCAAACAAAAATTAAAAATTAAGCAGATAGAAATAATAATAAAAAATAGAACATATATATATATATAAATATATACTAGATTATATTTGAGAAAGCATTTCGACAGATAGAGAGAAAGAACAAGAGAGAGAGAAAGAAAGATTGCAACAGATCCTGGTTTGGTGTATTTCAACAGATAATAAAATTGAACAGATATAAATAAATTGAAGATTGTGACTGATTTGTTGAACGGATAAGCAATTTTGGATATATATTTGAAACAGATAAGAGATTAAAATTGAACTGATAACAAAATCAAGACAAATTTGCACAGATAGGGAAAAAAATTGAACAAATAGTCAAGATTTTTGAATATATAGAAAAAAAATAATAATTAAACACTTAAATGTAAATTTGAACATATAGAAAAAAAAATTCAACCGATAAATTATGGATTAAAATTGAAAACAAAACATTTTTCAAAACAAATAAAAAGACTTCTTACCAAATTATTTTACTCAATGCCTGCATAGGACCATCGGAGGAGAATACTCCATTGATCTAGCTCTTTATGGACAATTTTTTTTTTCTTCACGCGCACAGATCCAATTTCTACTCCTTTTTTTATTTTATTTTTTTAAGTTGTTGATCTTTGTTGTTGTTGTATGATGAAACAAATTGCAACAGATAGTTGTAAATGAACCAAAAAAAAATTAAAAATTAAGCAGATAGAAATAATAATAAAAAATAGAACAAATATATATATACTGGATTATATTTGAGAAAGAATTTGAACAGATAGAGAGAAAGAACAAGAGAGAAAGATAGAAAGATTGCAACAGATTCTGGTTTGGTGTATTTCAACAGATGATAAAATTGAACAGATAGAAACAAATTGAAGATTGTGACTGTGTAACAACGCCCGCGAGGGGCCTCGCTATAGTTCGGACTCGATTTTGTGTCGCGGTTCTAAATCTGAACCAAAGAGTCCAAATCTGGCAAATCGTTTGAGAAAACAGATTTTTTTTGAAAAGTAGTGCCAAACATGGATCTTTGCGGATGAGTCGCCACCTAAATATTTTTTAATTGGGAAATTTAGGAAACCACGACTCAAGGTCTTAGAATACATGTCCGTCATCACCAAAGTGGTCTTGGCTCGGGAGCTTGGGTACGATCGGGGAAGGTCAGCTATGAGCACCCCCTTTCGCCCGGTCCGAAAACCGGCCTCTACTAACCGTGATATCCGATTTTGAAAACATTACATGTTCTTATTCCGGTTATTAACCTAGAATTACTATGTGATACGCGCAACACAAAAGTATAGACTAGATCGCCTAACTTGGAAATAAACATTGCATATCCGTTTTGTCTCGAAAAACGTGTTGTTTTCTTTTGCTACCCGCAAGTAGGCTAAAATGCGGATTTCAATGAGTCGTTCCAACTCAGGCAATCCAACCTCCACCCACAGGCATTCAAACAGTTTAACTCACGTAAGCACTTAGCCGCATGGTAAGCATACTGTCATGGTAAACATTCACACGCATGCGATATGCTAAAGCCACAAAAACTTACATCGTACTCCGTGCCAAAACAATAAACCAGTTAGCAAAGCATGCATGACCTAGTTCATGTTAAATGGCTAATGCATCACATGCAGGGGTGCAATCTAAACAGGCTCGGCTAACCCTAAACATGGCACATGAGATGCAACAACTATCACGTATTCAATTTGGAATTGAAAGTACGATGCAGTTTGCATGATGTGCCGAGCCCGATGCATGTAAACAAATGCATGAATGCACACATGCATTACATAAGGTATGCTAAAATAAGTATGCCCTAATCTACCATAAGCAGGTAAATAAAAGGGGAGAAAGGAATGGGGGTTGGAAGACATACACCCACTCACGCACACTTATTACATTTTTGCCCTCGCTCGGAGGGACCGAAAGAATAATACAGACCGAATAAATAATTAACTGAACTAGCTAATTAAATATTACAAATCAACTAAATTAATTAAATTAAATAATTAATCTAATTAAGCATTAAATGCCTCGGGATGAGGGCTAACTGCAACGCGCGCCGGGGATTCGCTCGGAATCGCACTGCCATGCAAGTGTGCCTCTGTTTCCTCTGCTCTCCTTCTCTAAAAAAATTCCCAAAACTTCAGGAGTGCCTCTCAGAGCACTGGGGAGCATCAACGGCTGAGGCAGGGAGCCACCGGCTAAGGGAGGAAGCCACCGGCTCTGAATTTCATTATCTCGGTGCCAAGAGTGCCAAGTGCATTTATCCCCTATCCTAGAACACACACCAGTGGCAGAGAGAAACCAAAGGCAAGGCAATGCAAATCAAAGCATGTATGCACCAAGCACATCCTCATCATGCTATGGACTCAAGAGGGCATGTGCCTCGATTCAGGACCATCAATCGCGCATTTCCATGCGTGATGATCCTAAGAACCAAGGGTACAAATTTTATTTAAAATGCATACAAACCAAGCAAGCACATAAGGGGTGCTAAACCTCCATCATGACTTAGTCAAGAGGCCTAGCGTACATGCCAAATGCAATAAGGTCCTAAGCATGTTATCTATTATGCACACATGGACAATGGCATGGCATTTATGCAAGCATCCAAACAAGCACATGAACCAAGCATGCAAACCCATTGTGGACTGGGCTTAAACATGAATTGGGCAGCTCTAATAAGGCTCAAAAAGTGGCCAAAGTGCCTAGAAAATGAGACCAAACACACACACACACATGCAAGTGTTAGGGCTCAAGGCTTTAGGCATTCAAAAGCAACTCTCATGCACACTTAAAGAAGCCAAACATGGACTAATAGCGTGCATTTAAAACTCTGAAATTCATGCTAAACACGATGCCAAATCATGCAATGAAGCATGCCAAACAAAGCATGCAAATGGCCTAGGCTTAAGGCAAGTCACTAAGTCATTTAAACCACACTTGGCACAAACACATGTGGCATGCACTTAACAACCAAAAACAGGTTCTTAGCATGTTCAAGCAAGGCCAAAGAGCTACTTAGATGGCATCTAAGAGTCATTAAGCTAAAGGCATGCATTGAAGCCAAAACATGGAGCAAACAAGACATACTCTTAAAGCATTAACTAGGCCACTAAGGCAATCCAACAAGCATGTATGAAGGACTGAAATGGCATGTTAGATGGTTCCAATCATCAAAAACAAAGCTAGAATAGCATACCACATATTCATGCTTTTGAGGCCAACAAGCCAAATACAAAGAGGCTACCAAATTCATGCTAAGATTGGCCAAAATAGCTATGGACAGAGCTAAATCATGGCAAAATAAGCTTACAAGCTTCACAAATCTAAGCTTAAAACATGCTAGAAAATAGGGCAAACAACATAGACATGTTAAGGCATAAAAGGGCATTACAAGGCAACTATACTAAGCATGTATAGGAGACCAAAACCGACTTGAAAACATGTTATATCATGGCATAATAAGCATGGAAAACAAGCCAAGCATGCTCAACACACACTCAAACATGAAGCTCCTTAAGGAAGCAAAATTTGTCCTTTTTAAGGACATCAAGGAGAGGGGGGTGGCCCTCTCCTTCTTGAGACTTCAAGGCATGCTCTTCACCACTGAAATCCCTCAAGATTTCAGTGGTGAAGAGATCCTAAGACCAAAGTCTCGGATCTCTCCAAAATAGCATAAAATGGGACCTTTTTCAAGGTCTAAAGGGGGTCAAACCTCCCCAAACCACAAAACACTCTTAATATACAATGAAGAGGGTTCAAAATCAGAACTTTTTTGTGTTATATGCTAAGCTCAAAAACTATTTTAAAGCAAGTAAAAATAGAGTGCAAAAATGGGGAATAAAGGGTAGTTTTGCTTACCCTTGTAGCCTTCTTCACAAAGGTTGTGGTTGATGCTTCCTTGAGCTCAAAATCTGTCAAGAACCTCCAAGAACAGCCTCTAGAACCTCAGTTGCAAGGAGGAGGTGAAACACTAGGTGTTTTAGTACAATAGTGTGAACTAAAACACCTAGTGTACTAAGAGAAAAGAGAGATATGATATATGTATCTAACTTAACCCTAAAAACCAGAGCTCCAGCTCTCTAACAATGTCTAATGCTCTGAAAAATGCTAACCCTAAGTCAAGAGGGAGAGCTTTCCTCTTATAGAACTTGTAATGACTTACAAGCTAAGCAAGCAAGACTCATCCCCTCCATACACGTGTATGGAGGGAAGCATCTTTCAAAAGTCTGAAAATATCTCGAGCAATTTGTAAGTAATTTGGGCAAAATGGTCATTTCGCCCAAAATAGTGCCGACCGGCACAAAATAGTGCCGACCGGCACACTATAGTGCCGGTGACAACTACAGCCGGCCGGTGGCCTCTAGCCACAGCCGGTGGTGTGTAGGGATGCCTCACAAAGCATTCCCTGCCCTTCCAAGGCAAAACACAAGTGTTTGGTGCAAAACCAAACACAAACGGTCAAGTTCGGAGGTCCTGAGGCGGGGCGCGCGTAGCCGAGAACTCCGGGAACTCCAAACGAACACAAACATGGATAATCACCGAGTGTTCCAACAATGACGTCCAAGTCTTGAGGACGGTCAAAAATGGGGTGTCTCTGATTTGCCCCTCTTGTGAACTTCGAAAGTCATAACAATGACGGGAGTGAATGTCAAAGCCCAGAGACGACCCATTTTTGACAAGGCCGAAGACTTAGACAAAGATGCAAAGAAAGCTGTAATGAAGCATACATGCAACAGTTATAAGCTAACATGCACCAATCTACACTACAATGCAGAAAGGATGTAAGAGAATTATGCAATTCTCAAAACGTCTCACATGGAGGATACAATACCTGTGCGGCTCGTCCGGTTGCGCTGGCGGTAAATGAACCGTACATACAATATCGTGCCTGTAAAGAAAGCAAACTTAACAGGTACCATATTGTTAGCAACATGCATGACATATGTAATGCGAATGACGAATGATATGCAATATATACAAAACTATGTATGAATAATGCAAATGAAAATGTAGTGCAATTAAAACTAATGCGAACTACATGCAGGGCAATTGAATCATGATTCAAACCGGAGCGGTTCGAAACCACACAAATGTCAAATAGATTGATGGAGGTAACAAGTCCGTGTCCCATAGAACGATGTCTGATCTATGAGGAATACGCACGAACACCCGTGTCCCATAGAACGATGTCTGATCTATGAGTAATACGCACGGACGCAAGAAGAAGTATTGAGTGGATTGACATAAGTGGGGAAACGACCGAGGTGGGTGGGAATAATGATCCTAATGCCGGACGCAACAATTACACTACAATGTAATGGAAATGGATACAATGGGTATGGCATGCGGGCCAAACCGTATTTCGCCTAGGAAAGGCATGCACACGTACAAGCCGCGTCTAACACAGAAAAGGTGCCGCAACCTCAATCCAACATACCAGCGTGGAGTAGGCGCGATACACATGCAGAACTATGCTTCAACGTGAAGAGTAAGGGCACATACCAGACCAAGCTCAACAAGGAAAGGCGCAAGCCATAGATGGAAGATGATGCAGTGAATGCATGCAGCTATAATGCAATAGAAAGGGATATTTACAGAAATGCATGACATATGCACTATACTTATAATGGAATGCATGACATATGCATGGTTTTTTTTTTGTGTTTTGAATGTTTTTTGAAATGCATGACATATGCAATAGTATTGATGATGCATGAGATGCACGTGTTTTTTTTTTGTTTGTTGTTTTTGTTTTGAATGTTTTTTTTGAAATGCATGACATATGCAATAGTATTGATGATGCATGAGATGCACGTGTTTTTTTGTTTTGAATGTTTTTTTGAAATGCATGACATATGCAATAGTATTGATGCAATGCCTGCGATTGCAGTTTTCCCTATTCTCCCAACGGGGCGACATACTAGGTTGATTCAGTATCCAGGATCGAGGTGTAAACACGCCGCCTCAACCTATGGGGCTTCCATACAGATTTCAAGCCGAGGGTACATCCCCCTGGGTATTTAAACCAGACTTTAGTCTCGGAAATTCCGAACCTTTACGTTCTAGGCATAAGCCATTCAAACTCTAGTCTTCACCGTCCCCATTGGTCTCCTAGGAACTCACCGCAAACACAGACGGGTGGCTTTACCAGACCGCCGAAAGTCGTTCGGGCACGACGGACACCGAAGGAATTGCACCTTCAGAGGACTTAAGGTCTCCTAGACCGTGCGTGTTTAAGGTCTCGCCCGGACGAACGAACGCGATGAGATCATAAAACAACGCTACGGGAAGCATGCAAAATGCAATGAGGTGCATCTTAATGCACCGAAGGTTTTGCACCTCCCGAGGATTTAAGGTCTCCTAGACCGTGCGTGTTTTTGGTCCCGCCGGACCGTGCGTGTTTTCACTTGGGACCGGTGAGAATGGCTAATACACAATTCTTTAAGTGCATGCGATGCAAATGGGGCAAATGAGGCGTGCATGTCTCAAAAGATGGAAAATGGAGTGCAATGAGGGCGCTAAGCGCGCGATGAAATGCATGCCAAATGCAATGAGGGCAACTCTAGTGCAGAAGATCTTGCACCTCAGAGGATTTAAGGTCTCCTAGACCGCGTGTTTAAGGTCTCGCCCAGGGCCGGTATGGGGCAACCATGCGAATGTGACACGCGTGCCACAAAGGGGTGCAGAACAATGCAAATGAGAATGAAATGAACCATGATGAGGCGTGCATACCTCATAGGTGGAAAATTAAATGCAAACGAGGCACGCGCACCTCGAAATGCGATGAAATGCGAAATGAGGCACACGCACCTCATTTGATGGAAAGTGAAGTGCAAAACGAGACGTACGTGCCTCGAGATGCAAGGAAATACGAAATGAGGCATACGTACCTCATTTGATGGAAAATGAAGTGCAAAACGAGGCGTACGTGCCTCGAGATGCAATGAAATGCGAAATGAGGCACACGTACCTCATTTGATGGAAAATGAAGTGCAAAACGAGGCGTACGTGCCTTGAGATGCAATGATATGCGAAATGAGGCACACGTACCTCATTTGATGGAAAATGAAGTGCAAAACGAGGCGTACGTGCCTCGAAATGCAATGATATGCGAAATGAATGTAATGAGGTGCACCTTAATGCACCGAAGGTCTTGCACCTCCCGAGGATTTAAGGTCTCCTGGACCGCACGTGTTTTTGGTCCCGCCGGACCGTGCGTGTTTTCGGTCCCGCCGGACCCGGCTGGCAAAATGAAATGCTCATGGGGCACGCGTACCTCACGGGATAGAGAATGAAATGCAAAACAAAGTATGTGAGGTAGTACACCTCACGTGACTCAAGGTGAAATGCAAAATGAAACACGTGAAGTAGCACACCCCATGTGACTCAAAATGAGATGCAAAATGAAACACGTGAGGTAGTACACCCCACGTGAATCAAGATGAAATACGAAATGAAAGAGGATGACACGCATGCCACACGACAATTCAAAATGGTGCAAGTCGCGAGAGACGTGCAAGATGGCGCGATGCGTTAGACAACGCGAGTGCACAAAACAGTGCAATCGAATGCATGCCAAATGCAATATGATGCGCAAGATAGCGCGATGCGTTAGACAACGCGAGTGCACAAAACAGTGCGATTGAATGCATGCCAAATGCAATATGATGCGCAAGATAGCGCGATGCGTTAGACAATGCACATGGGGCAACTTTTGAATCCCTGTAAACGACAAAAGGATACGAAAGGATACAATCTTCGCTTGAATTTGAGCGTCACGCACAGTAGAGACGGTCCGAAGTCAAAACGGAGGTCGTTTGAGCATCGGGAATGCATTTTCTTGTACTTTCTTGAGCTATGAAGACCCAAAACCCCTCAACTTGCCTAAATAGGGCCTTGGGAACACCACCGGCTGGGTGGGGTGGTCACCGGCTGCCACCGGCTGCATGAACTCATCTATCGGCACAAAATAGTGCCGACCGGCACAAAACAGTGCCGACCGGCCAAAAATGACTGATCGGGGGCAGTTTTGCCATTTTGCCTCGGGTTTTATAAAATAGGGTTCCCAAACCCTATTTTCTTCACTTCAAGCCGCCGAAATCCAACCCTCTCTCTCTCTAGAGTGTTTTCCTTTCGCTTTTCGCTCACTTCCTCGAGTTTTCGCGCCATTTTCATCGTCCGATTCGCGAAGTTCACCGCGTTTCGGACATTTTCGACTGAACAAAACTTTGTTTCGGCGCATTTTTCACCATTTTCGCCTTCTCGGGTCTTGTTTCCCTTGATTTTGTCCATATTTCCGTGTATTTTCATCTTCCGACCTTCCCGGCCATTTCCGGCCCTCTCGGGGTTGACCTTCTTGGTTGACTTTTCGTATTCCGACCCGGTTTTCATTTTCCGGTTATTTTCTCGCCACCACTACCATGGCAGATGATGTTCCACATGTCGGGACTCCCCCGGACCATGAGATGGACCCCGGGGTCGAGCTCCTCCCGTTGAGCGAGCGCCCATTCGATCCGGCGACCTATCGCCCGGCCATCCACGTGCTACCACCCGATGGACTCCGCCACTTCCGCGACTTTGACAGAGTTTTGGACCCAGAGCTTCTGCTGCGCAAGCCGGCCTCCCACTTGTCTGCTGGCGCCACTGAGGTAACATTCTGGTCTTTTATTTTCCGCAATGTAGGATTTCCTGTCAACTGCCATAGCTAACTGAACCCATTAATCGCTTTCAACAACCGTAGTCGATTGTAGACAAACTCTGGCCCGACATTTGTTTAGGACCGACGCACATGCACACACTGCATCGGCCTCAAGCACTCAAACACACGGCACATTACCGCCAATTCACCAACACTGGCGCTTATTTGAATCAAACTTCATACGCATGCTAGATTTGCACAAAACTACACCCAGCACGCGGACACATCACACGTTGTAGTTTACTGAAACATACCAAGACCTGGCTTCTATTTGAACGTTGAAAAGCACGCACGCACGCTGTTTACACCAATCCTCATAGGAGCACTGGCATGTCACAGACCGTAGCCCACCCACTGGTAAGCTGAAACCCGATATCTGCTTGAATCTGGAAAATGTGCATACATGCACCGTATCTACATGCTAACCTTTACAAAACACACTGGCACATCACAGGCCGTATTCCACCGCAGTACACTGAAGCCCGATATCTGCTTGAATCTGAAAAATGTGCACACATGCACCGTGTTTATACTGGAGCATTCAAAACACACTGACGCACCACGGGTTTGTAGTTTACTATAAGCACACGGCACCGGTTTGCTTGAATTTTAAAGATAATCTGACGCATACTAGATTTATACCAACTGCATATCTTCATATGGCTTTGCAATTTTTGATTCGGGGGACTCCATACTTTCCGGGTATGGGAACATTACGCTTCGCGATTAGTACGCAGTTGCCCGATGCCGTTAGCGCGCGTGGATCGGGCCGGCCGGTACCTTCTGCGAGGGACTTTCCGGACTCTCTACTTGCGGACCTCTTCTTGCCGCTCTGGCGAGAGGTGGTGGGATACCACCGATTCTTTTCACCTATCGGACGGGGACATAGCGATGACCCCTTATGACTTCTCGATGCTCACCGGCATCGGGGTGAAGTGATCCGATCGCCCTTCGACAGACATGGACGAGTGGATCGCCGCCGAGTTCATTGCTTTCGGCGCGCCGCCACTTGTTCGTCGAGGGTTCGTCCGCTACTCTGGTTCGATTTAGTCTGAACCATCTTTGGTGGACGCAGATGACCCATATAGCGATCCGGGTTTACCCTTGGTGTCTGATGATTCGGACTTATGTCCGTGGGTGTTAGAGGTTGTTTGAACCTTGGTTGCGTCCTTTTAGACTTTGTATTTGGGTTATAGGACGTGTTAGGCGGTTCGTTTTGGCTTGGTTGTGTTTGGAGCTAAGTGTTGGTGCCCAAATTTTGCTCCTTCGCCGAAGCGAGTTGGTCGCCGAGCGAGCGTGGTTTCTTGTGTCCGTGGGTCGAGCGGTGGCGTCGCTTCGAGCGGCAGCTGCGTCTAAGTCGACACGAGAGCTTTGTTTCTTCGCCGAGCGGTGTCCGTCGCTTCGGCGTGCGTCTAGATTGCAACTTTGAAGGCTTGCATTCTTGGCTCGGCGAGCTTTTCTTCGCTCGAGCGAGCCTGGAGTCGATGGTTGGCTCGGCGAGGTTTCTTAGCTCGGCGAGGAGCTTTAGGCGGTGTTGGGTGTTTTACGTGTCAGTCGCTCGGCGACCGGTCTTCCTTCAGCGAGCTGGTGTATATCGATGGCGGCAATGAGGAGAACTTCACTTTTTCTTCTTCTTTCATTTTGGAACCTTAGCGACTCCCTCTCTCTCTAAACATATATTCTCTCTAGGATTTCATCTCTCTTTAGTGTGGATCTAACCTAAGTCATTTGTTAATAAGATAGAGGTGGTGAGATCTTCGCCTTAATCTGAAAAAGTTGGGATTTGGAGCACTTTGGGTTTTGGTCTTCATCTCCGTTTGGGCTCGAATTTCGAGGTAGGGATATCCTACTCCTTCTTATGGTCTTTGTCTTTAAATTTTAGCATTTGGATATGTTGGGGGTTGTTGCGTAATTTTTTGAAACTTTGGGGCCTTTTGTGCAATTTTATAAAAGTTGGGGTTTTGTTAAGAAATGAGCGTGTTTGCATGTTTGGCATAGGAAAGGGAGTAAATGACGGATTGGAAATGAAAATGGAGCCTTAGGGTTGTTTTGTGAATTATGGTAATTTGCCCTAATTGGTTTAATTAATTTATGTATATAATTAATTAAAGAGAATGAGAATTGGATTGAATATGTGGAAATTGAGAATGTACTGGGGTTAAAGGGTGTAGTTGAATCGTGTATTACTCAATTGATTGAAATATGGTTATATTATCCATTTGTGCATTTATTTCTGTTTAGAAATAATCGCTTTGGCTACTGGGTGGAGGTAGTGTTGATTGTTGTAGACAATGCATCTTGATTAGGCAAACTAAACCTAATCGAGTGGAAATGTCATAGAGTATGACAGTGATCGAATACATTAACTTTATGTATTGATTGAATGCGTATGTGGTTATGTGTTTATATGCATTGTTTGTGTTTGTGTATGGGAGGAGATAGGGGATGTACTCACGGTTTAGGGAAGATGGGGGATCTACCGCTAAACCGGTTAATCTGATGGCTAGGGAAAGATGGGGCATGTACCTCTAGGCCATTGAAAAATATTGGATATAGCTCATATGCTTGTCCATGGAAAATATTGGATGTAGCTCATATGCTTGTCCATGGAAAATATTGGATGTAGCTTATATGCTTGTCCATGGAGAAATATTGGAAATAGCTCATATGCTTTTCCATGGAGATGTGTTGAAGTGTTGTTTGTTGATATGATATAGCACTAAAATGTATATCATTATTGTTTTGGGAAATCTGAAGTGTATGGATTGATTTGATATAGCACTAAAATGTATATCGTTATCAATTGTGAAGTATAGAAAATGTTTCTATGTTAAGTTGATACAACACCAACATGTGTGTCATAAGTAAAGAATGAAAGTGGTTTATGTGTTAGTGATATAACGAAAAGGTTTTGGCCAGGATCTCGAGCGGTGTTTTCAAACTCTTGTTGAGAAAGAAATGGAAAGTGAATTGGTACTTAAAATTTGGGTTGTCTTGAAATGGTAAAAGAATGTAAGTGTTGTCTCGGAATGTATAAGTGTAGGCCATCTGTTGATTGCTAATGTTTTAGGCATTGTTCATAGTTGGTTTAGTGTATTTCTCTGGCATGGCTCACCCTATATGGGACACCATTTTCAGTCTGAGGAGCATGCCACCTCCAAGGATATCGCTTGAGAGGCTAGAGGCAGATGATTGTGGTTTTGACTGTATTTTGTTTTAATTACATGTAATTTCAAGCCAAGGGCTTTTCATGTATTTGAGTTAGTACTCTTCTGTTTGTAACCAAGTGTTAGCTTGGAAAGATGTAAGCCCATGGGGCGTTTAATTCTGTTGATTAACATGTAAAGATGTTTATCCCTTGTAGCAATGTATGTATGAATGGATGGGTTTTCTGTTATTATTTTGGGGGCGTTACAACCCAGGAGGCCGCTGAGAGGTATGCACGCGGCTTTCTCATGTTTTTGCTGGGGACCACCCTGTTTGCCGACCGGGCGAACACAGTGCCCCTCTGCCTGCTCAGCGCCTTGGTGGACGTCGAGAGGATTGTGCGGTATGACTGGGGAGGCGCGGCTTTGGCCACCCTTTACGGCTATATGAGCTCAGTCTCTCGTGGCAGCGGGCAGCTGCTGGGAGGCTATTGGCGAGCTTGGGAGGTATGTCTCCTTCTCTGCTTTTCATTTCAGTACTTTCAGATTCTCAGTAATCGCACATATCTTGTTATGTCAGATATCTTGCATCGACACACATACTATACCTTTATCTTGAGATAATCGCTCACACTGTACACTCTGCTCAATACACTGCACAACACACGGCCCTGCTATTTCTGCTTTATTCTGTATTCTGCTTTTCTGATAATCATACTGACGTCTGTTTTGCAGTTGTGGGTCTATGCCTACTTTCCCAGGCTAGAGCCAGTACCGGAGACGGAGACTCCTCCGGTTGTCCCCTTCTCTCGCCGTTACGACGGGCGATGTGTCCGGAGACCCCGGGACACTTTTAGCTTCTACCGTCGTTTCTTCGACACCATCACCCCCACCGAGGTATGTTTTACTTTCAGTCCGTTTAAGCTTCGCTTTCAAACGTACATTTCTATATCAGTAGATAATCAACTGTATTTCCTTTCAGGTCATCTGGCAGCCTTGGGCTCCACTCCCAGCGGTGATACGAGATCGGTACGCCGGTGCCATCGAGACTTCGCGCTACCGGGTTCTCCTGGAGGGTCCGGTCTGTCGGGCCTGGTACCTGGGTGAGCGCTTCTTGCGTCAGACCCTGGGATCGCCGGAGCAGATAGTTCCGATCCATCCTCCCGAGCACATGAGGGACACCGAGAGGTTTTCTGTGCAGCAGATGGAGGACTACACCCTCGGCTGGGCCATAGATGTAGATGCCTACAGGGGCGAGGGCGACTACTCTGAGTACGTCCGGACCTTCTTGATGCGGCCTCTGAGCAGGGGCTCCCGAGTTGATCCAGTGAGACTGCTTGGCCGGCCCGAGGCAGAGCAGGAGCAGGCGGGGCCATCACAGAGGGCTCGGGCTCATGGAGGAGTCTGAGAGGCGAGGACGGGCCGCCGCTTGCCTACTATGTTGACTTAGAGGAGGCAGAGTGGGGAGACCTACAGATCCTTTTGCTTCTCCTCCCGGTCACGAGTTGGCGGTATTCTGACTTACCTCCGTATGTATTACTTTATTTCGCATCTTGCATTGTCATTTGATTCATTTAGATATCCCGAGAATCTTGATATATTTAATACTTTTGCGAGCTTCCTCCGAGTATACCCGCTACCAGGAGTTGAATGCCTCCTGGGGATCTTTGCAGCGGACTCTCGACGCTCGCCGTCTACGGCTTGCCAGACGTTCTACTAACCACGCCTCGAATCATACTGCTTTCGCATAATCGCTATATCGCACCAAAAATCGATAAAGCTCACGCTTACCTGCCATACATCGCATTTCATACTGCATTCTGTACTGATAAACTGCTCACGGTTTTCACACACTGTACTCATACACTGCATTCTATACTGATAAACTGCTCATGGCATTCACACACTGTACTCATACACTGCATTCTATACTGATAAACTGCTCATGGCATTCACACACTGTACTCATACACTGCATTCTTCATTGATAAACTGCTCACAGTTTTTTTGATGTGTTTGTTCTTTGTATTTTCAGCCTCCTTTCCCGATCCCTCGATGGGTGACATCGCTCGGTGAGCCTCCGTCTCTACCCGGGATGGCTGGATATTCCCTCGTACTGAGAGGGGCGTGGTCATGTGGGAACAGCTCACGAGCTCCGTTCGAGAGGCAGTGAGTCGGGCGAGGCCCGAGTCATTTGCGGAGGAGGCCGGGGATAGCTCGGGCTCGGGCTCTGACAGTGACGGCTCTGACGACGCCTTTGTGCTTCTGCCCAGGAAGAGGGCGAGGACTGACCCTTAGGCATGAGGCCTATTGCTGATGATGATGATTTTTACTGCTTCTTTTCTTTATTTCTTTTCTTGTACTTTTCTCTTTTGATAGATAGAGTACCATGTACTGCCGCAGGCAGGTTTTTTTGTTTTCCGCAAACTATGTATTGGAAAAAGATGATATGAAACGAACTTTTTATCTGAAAAGAATGTTACATTGGTCTGTATCTGCGTATTTCATACTTTGCACTGCACTGCATCATTCTACACCTCAAATGTAAATGATATTAATTTGTTATCTGATGATTCGAACACTCGCAGGGTGATAATCAAACAACCAGTCAACTAAACCGCAAAACAGCTCATACAAACCATTGCTCAATCCGAACACACAGCCCATACTCTGCTGAGGGCTAATCTGCTGGGGATTGATCTGCATTTAGCCCATAACTCAGTATTTGGTTCATTCTGCATATAGCAAACCCTGAACAAATAGGTCCAATCTGACAAGACGGGTCACAAAACTGACACGGTTGCAGTTGAAATACACTCAAATGCCCCAAATTTTCTCTTCCCTTCTCTTGCTTTGCACGGATGTTAGAGAATTGCACAGCATTCCGAGCACAAATGATTACCTTTTGAAAGAGGATGGGTTTTCAACCAGGGTACCGAGCCTAATCACAGAACACGGCGAGACAGACTCAAACCAAGAAACAAAAAGGCACACGACCTAACACAACGAGACATACTCGGGAAAGACTCAAGACTAAGTTGAGACTGACAAATCAAAAGACACGACACACAGACATGTTCACCAAAAGACCTCGAATCTTGAGGAGCCAAATCTTCTGGGTATTATTCCCGTCCTTTCTGATTTATGATACTCGCATCACTCGGCCCTCAGGCTCGGTTTTTCTCACAAAAACCCTTCTCTCACTTTTCTCTCAACTTACTCCTCTCTATTCTTCAATCTCTCATTTTTTGCATCCCTCCCCAGGGTGAATGACAGATGAATAGGAAGTAGCGGGTTCACGCCCGATATAGCTGGCTTGCAACCACTCCTTCTGGCAGATAAAGTGCCTCTCGGGCAATCAGGTTAACGGGGGGAAGACAGAGGACCTGACTCAATCGTGCCCCTAGTTCGTCATTTTGACCATTTTTTGTTTTCTAAAATAGTTCTGACCAAAATGAGAGTTAGATTAACACACTTATTCAATTTTTGATTTGAAAATCATGCGAATCAGGCTGTGAGCACTGAAAATTCTCCTTTTCGGGTCCAAACATGGTCCAATTTTGAAAATGGAATAGTTTTCGAAAAAGTAAGTCAACCTCAGTGAAAATTTTCAAAAACTATTTTTGCAAACAATCAATGCTCAACGAGCGTAGAACTTACCCTCGAGATATGCAACCTCGGATCGAAGGCAATGGAAAATTGCCCCTGGCTTAAAAGGGGAGGGAAGGCAACGGAAAGTTGCCCCTGGTTTGAACGGTAGCTCGGGGTAATTTATGGTAACGGAGGGCAACGGAAAGTTGCCCCTTGTTTGGATGATGCCGCGGCATGCTGTAAGCCAGTCTTTTGTTGACGATGGTCGGATCCCCGGACGCGGAGGAGTCGAAGATGGCTTGAATCAATATGTGGACACAGTCACCTGGAAGGTGTTGGTGGTTTGGTTTCAAGAGGAAGTTAATCACGCGGCTCCGGGTTGCTGCAATCAAGACATTGGATTCGGAGTAGGCGAAACTGATCAAAACCACGACATGGCCTGAGACGCTATGGAAGCGTTGGGGGCTGGACTTCAGGATGAAGTTGCCTACGTATCCCAAACATGGGAATCAAGCCTTACGTAGTTCCGGTTAGGGTACACTCGGGTATTTTAACCTTCACTATTTTTAGGCTCTAACTTTTGCCAAGGTGCCCAATGCGGGTTTTCGACCTTGCGAGCTGTGTTTTTTCCTTTTTCTTATTTTCTATTCTTTTGCATTTCTTTTGATATATATTTTTTTGCATTTTTTTTTTGTTTCTTTGCTCTAACTTTTGCCTGGGTCGCCCTTCCGGGTTTTCGGCCCAGCGAGCCTCTCAAGGGGTAAAAGTGTAGCATGCCCATGCCAAATGGTTTTGAGATTGAAGCCTCTCTGTATCTGGGAGAACGGCTATTGTGTTGATTTGCAGAAAGGCCCATCACGGCTACTTCTCAAGCTTTGCTTAGTGGGATCTCGATCTTCTGACGGGACTCGATGCCTCTTGTTCGATTTGCTTTGCTGGGCCACACAGGCGTCGCATTGATAGCTATCTTTTGAACATTCGGATCTTTGGTCAAGGTTTGAAAATAGAAATTCGAGTCTCGGTGAGAGCGATCCTAAGCTGCGTAATCTCGAGAACGATCCCACACATGTCTTCGCAAGACTACGCAAAATATCTTGTTTTTGAAAGTTTTTAAGAAGGCGACGATTTGCTTGTGCCAAAGACAGTGTGGAACCAATCTGGATCAAAGCTAGGGCCCTTCTCAGTACTCACGCCGACAAGCATGATTTCATTCATTAAGGGCTTAGCATGCCTCTCTTTCTCTCGGATTGATCAAAATTTTGCAAAACCCGAAGAATTACTTCCCCTTTGTTTTTATCACCGCAGTGTTTCAAAAAAAAAAGGTTTTGAAAAACTTAGGTCAAAACAATAATTTTTAAGGCACAAAAGAGCAGGTGGAATGCACTGTCACCCTACTCGAATTCTCTGGCACAACTAGCCCAACATAAATAGTACGGGAACACGATAGCCGCGGTTGTTTCATTCAGGTTCCCCAGATGTAAATCGGCTCCACGGCAGAGGTAGACCCAAAAAGAAAGCAAAAAGAAGTAATTACAAAACAAAATGGTGCTTGAGGCAACAACCCCGAAGTCACCTAGTATTCTTATACAAAAGAGGAACTGACTCATTACAATTAGACAGACCCTTAAACAAAAGGACTGACTCAAAACAATGAGACAGACTCAAGACAAATCAAAAGACTGACTCGACACCCAAGTCAGGTTTTACAAAACTAGCATCGGTAGGTGCTCAAAAATGCGCGCCAAACGCCATATCCAAAAATGTACGGATATTGCCCTGAGCGGTTGAATCCCAATTACATACTCATGATGTCGGTGTCCTCGGTATCTGTGTCCTCACAATCCAAGAACTCTGTAGTGACTGACTTGGCCGAGGTAGGCGGGAGGATGACCTTGTTATCAATCAAATCCTGTACTTCATGCCGAAGACGGGAACAATTGTCGGTAGTATGGCCAGACTGTTGATGGTACGCACAGTACTGAGTGGCATCATGGCCTGCTGGAAGGGGTTTGGGGAGGGGCCTAGAATCGAGGGGTGTGAGATGCCCCTTTTTGGCCAAAATCAGAAGTGCCCTAGACAGAGGCATGTAAAGAGGATGGAAGACCCTGCGCCCTCGGGGCAGGTACTTGGGACTCTGTGTATTCTTGCTCGACGTCTTGTGAGCGAATTCGTGGTGCGACCTTGGGTTCGATCCTTTCCGGATGCAAGTGGGAGTGGGAAGAACCTTTTGGCATGACGGGCCTATCCCAATTCTCTCGATCGAGCGCCCTCGGCGGAGCGGGAAAACATCATCCACAATTTTGGTTACAAGCGGATATCTGTTGTTTGCTCATTCCCGACCTTCAAAGCCCGGATCCCTTGACATTTGTTCAATAGGGTCGCCTCGGCCTTTACTTTGTCTTTGCCTCGGCCTCGGCTGGTGAGAGGTTTGGGTTGGTCTTGGTACATCCTTGTTGTGGGTGGAGGTCATCTCCGTGATTGAGCTCGATCACAATCCGCCCGATGTCGGGGCTCTGGGGTTCGAAATTTCCAGCATACGGTGCAACCGGTGGCGAGCTTGACATTCCGTAAGCGAGATCCGCCACGGACCTCTAGAGCTCGCCTATCATCCCCATTAACTCGTATGCACTGGGCTTGCGAGGCTGATAGAATTGAGGAGTCGGACTGGGTGTGCGTGGCGACCTAGGCGGATGCGGCGTATCATCAGTACCTTCATCTTGTCGGGTGGTTCCTTGACTTCGCGCGGCCGTAATGACCACAATCTCTTCTGAGTTATGCATCATGTTGATCTGCCTCGGCGAGAAGACACTAGTCATTCGACTCAACTCTCGAATCTCTGGCGAAGCGGAAAACAAGCGATTTCATTTCCAAACAGCTCAAACACGGATGTAGTCAAACAACTGCACTCTACTACTGAACACTGTTCCCTGAAGTCACTGTCCCAAATCTGAATCTGATACCCGCAGATATAGCTGACCCACAACAATATTGATACTGGTGCCTGCAGGCCTGATGCCCTAGACTCGTAAACTGGTATATGCATTCCCTGTAGAGATACACTCTAAAAGCACATAGCAGATAAATGAGAGCCAATACACCCCTATGTTGGGGTAGGGTTTCCCTGTCCTATTTTGTCAGGAGCTAGGGTTTTACTACGCACGCAGCGGTTTCAAACAACCTAAATCGGGTAAGCAACCTGTCCTAGTTTGGAATGGTCACTACGGATTCCGACTATGCAACTAGGTCGAATGGTCCAAAAGGGTGCCGGTAAAAGGGGTTTGTGTTCCCATCTTTGGCGAGAGCCGGTCAGCCTTATGGACATGCCTTGACAAGACAAGCCTCCGGCAAACCGCTCAGGAATAGCAGATGGCCAACACGGTGTTCCTAGGCGCACCAATGCACATGCAATGCAAAGAAACACATAAATGTAGTCAAAACAGGATATCACGAGTTCGAGTCAAGCTCTCTAAAATCCCCAGCGGAGTCGCCAGAAACTGTAACAACGCCCGCGAGGGGCCTCGCTATAGTTCGGACTCGATTTTGTGTCGCGGTTCTAAATCTGAACCAAAGAGTCCAAATCTGGCAAATCGTTTGAGAAAACAGATTTTTTTTGAAAAGTAGTGCCAAACATGGACTGCTTTGCCAGATTACAGAGTCGCCACCTAAATATTTTTTAATTGGGAAATTTAGGAAACCACGACTCGGTCAAGGCCACATGTCCAATCATCACCAAAGTGGTCTTGGCTCGAGCTTAGTACGATCGGGAAGGTCGACTATGAGCACCCCTTTCGCCATCAAAACCGGCCTCTACTAACCGTGATATCCGATTTTGAAAACATTACATGTTCTTATTCCGGTTATTAACCTAGAATTACTATGTGATACGCGCAACACAAAAGTATAGACTAGATCGCCTAACTTGGAAATAAACATTGCATATCCGTTTTGTCTCGAAAAACGTGTTGTTTTCTTTTGCTACCCGAAAGTAGGCTAAAATGCGGATTTCAATGAGTCATTCCAACTCAGGCAATCCAACCTCCACCCACAGGCATTCAAACAGTTTAACTCACGTAAGCACTTAGCCGCATGGTAAGCATACTGTCATGGTAAACATTCACACGCATGCGATATGCTAAAGCCACAAAAACTTACATCGTACTCCGTGCCAAAACAATAAACCAGTTAGCAAAGCATGCATGACCTAGTTCATGTTAAATGGCTAATGCATCACATGCAGGGGTGCAATCTAAACAGGCTCGGCTAACCCTAAACATGGCACATGAGATGCAACAACTATCACGTATTCAATTTGGAATTGAAAGCGATGCGATTTGCATGATGTGCGAGCCCGATGCATGTAAACAAATGCATGAATGCACACATGCATTACATAAGGTATGCTAAAATAAGTATGCCCTAATCTACCATAGCGAGGTAAATAAAAGGGAGAAAGGAATGGGGGTTGGAAGACATACACCCACTCACGCACTTATTACATTTTGCCCTCGCCGGAGGGACCGAAAGAATATCTGAGACCGAATAAATAATTAAGAACTAGCTAATTAAATATTACAAATCAACTAAATTAATTAAATTAAATAATTAATCTAATTAAGCATTAAATGCCTCGGGATGAGGGCTAAGCAACGCTGCCAGGATTCGCTTTAATCGCCATGCAAGTGTGCCTCTGTTTCCTCTGCTCTCCTTCTCTAAAAATTCCCAAAACTTCAGGAGTGCCTCTCAGAGCACTGGGGAGCATCAACGGCTGAGGCAGGGAGCCACCGGCTAAGGGAGGAAGCCACCGGCTCTGAATTTCATTATCGGCTGCGCTAAGAGGCCGGTCGGCACTAAAGAGTGCCGATCGGCCCTTTATCCCTGCAGAACCTGCAACTGACAGCAGCAGAGGAAACCAAAGGCAAGGCAATGCAAATCAAAGCATGTATGCACCAAGCACATCCCTCATCATGCTATGGACTCAAGAGGGCATGTGCCTCGATTCCCGGACCATCAATCGCGCATTTCCATGCGTGATGATCCTAAGAACCAAGGGTACAAATTTTATTTAAAATGCATACAAACCAAGCAAGCACATAAGGGGTGCTAAACCTCCATCATGACTTAGTCAAGAGGCCTAGCGTACATGCCAAATGCAATAAGGTCCTAAGCATGTTATCTATTATGCACACATGGACAATGGCATGGCATTTATGCAAGCATCCAAACAAGCACATGAACCAAGCATGCAAACCCATTGTGGACTGGGCTTAAACATGAATTGGGCAGCTCTAATAAGGCTCAAAACAGTGGCCAAAGTGCCTAGAAAATGAGACCAAACACACACACACACATGCAAGTGTTAGGGCTCAAGGCTTTAGGCATTCAAAAGCAACTCTCATGCACACTTAAAGAAGCCAAACATGGACTAATAGCGTGCATTTAAAACTCTGAAATTCATGCTAAACACGATGCCAAATCATGCAATGAAGCATGCCAAACAAAGCATGCAAATGGCCTAGGCTTAAGGCAAGTCACTAAGTCATTTAAACCACACTTGGCACAAACACATGTGGCATGCACTTAACAACCAAAAACAGGTTCTTAGCATGTTCAAGCAAGGCCAAAGAGCTACTTAGATGGCATCTAAGAGTCATTAAGCTAAAGGCATGCATTGAAGCCAAAACATGGAGCAAACAAGACATACTCTTAAAGCATTAACTAGGCCACTAAGGCAATCCAACAAGCATGTATGAAGGACTGAAATGGCATGTTAGATGGTTCCAATCATCAAAAACAAAGCTAGAATAGCATACCACATATTCATGCTTTTGAGGCCAACAAGCCAAATACAAAGAGGCTACCAAATTCATGCTAAGATTGGCCAAAATAGCTATGGACAGAGCTAAATCATGGCAAAATAAGCTTACAAGCTTCACAAATCTAAGCTTAAAACATGCTAGAAAATAGGGCAAACAACATAGACATGTTAAGGCATAAAAGGGCATTACAAGGCAACTATACTAAGCATGTATAGGAGACCAAAACCGACTTGAAAACATGTTATATCATGGCATAATAAGCATGGAAAACAAGCCAAGCATGCTCAACACACACTCAAACATGAAGCTCCTTAAGGAAGCAAAATTTGTCCTTTTTAAGGACATCAAGGAGAGGGGGTGGCCCACTCCTTCTTGTGACTTCAAGGCATGCTCTTCACCTCTGGAATCGCTCAAGATTTGGTGGTGAAGAGATCCTAAGACCAAAGTCTCGGATCTCTCCAAAATAGCACAAAATGGGACCTTTTCAAGGTCTAAAGGGGGTCAAACCTCCCCAAACCACAAAACACTCTTAATATACAATGAAGAGGGTTCAAAATCAGAACTTTTTTGTGTTATATGCTAAGCTCAAAAACTATTTTAAAGCAAGTAAAAATAGAGTGCAAAAATGGGGAATAAAGGGGAGTTTTGCTTACCCTTGTAGCCTTCTTCACAAAGGTTGTGGTTGATGCTTCCTTGAGCTCAAAATCTGTCAAGAACCTCCAAGAACGACCTCTAGAACCTCGGTTGCAAGGAGGAGGTGAAACACTAGGTGTTTTAGTACAATAGTGTGAACTAAAACACCTAGTGTACTAAGAGAAAAAGAGATATGATATATGTATCTAACTTAACCCTAAAACCGAGCTCCGGCTCTCTAACAATGTCTAATGCTCAAAAATGCTAACCCCAGTCAAGAGGAGAGCTTTCCTCTTATAGAACTTGTAATGACTTACAAGCTAAGCAAGCAAGACTCATCCCTCCATACACGCGTGTATGGAGGAAGCAATGCTCAAAAAGTCATGCGAAAATATCTCGAGCAGCATTTGTAAAGTGGTTAAATTTGGGCAAAATGGTCATTTCGCCCAAAATAGTGCCGACCGGCACAAAATAGTGCCGACCGGCACACTATAGTGCCGGTGACAACTACAGCCGGCCGGTGGCCTCTAGCCACAGCCGGTGGTGTGTAGGGATGCCTCACAAAGCATTCCCTGCCCTTCCAAGGCAAAACACAAGTGTTTGGTGCAAAACCAAACACAAACGGTCAAGTTCGGAGGTCCTGAGGCGGGGCGCGCGTAGCCGAGAACTCCGGGAACTCCAAACGAACACAAACATGGATAATCACCGAGTGTTCCAACGGTGACGTCCAAGTCTTGAGGACGGTCAAAAATGGGGTGTCTACAGACTGGTTTGTCGAACGGATAAGAAATTTTGGATAGATATTTGAAATAGATAAGAGATTAAAATTGAACTGATAATAAAATCAAGACAAATTTGCACAGATAGGGAAAAAAATTGAACAAATAGTCAAGATTTTTGAATATATAGACAAAAAAATAATAATTAAACACTTAAATGTAAATTTGAACATATAGAAAAAAAAGATTCAACAGATAAATTAAGGAGTAAAATTGAAAACAAAACGTTTTTCAAAACAAATAAAAAGACTTCTCACCAAATTATTTTACTCAATGCCTACAGAGGACCATCGGAGGAGAAGACTCAATTGATCCAGCTCCTTATAGACAGTTTTTTTTCTTTATGCACACAGATCCAATTTCTCTTCTTTTTTTTTTAAGTTGTTGATCTTTGATGTTGTTGTATGATGAAACAAATTGCAACAGATAGTTGTAAATAAACCCAAAAAAATTAAAAATTAAGCAGATAGAAATAATAATAAAAAATAGAACAGATATATATATACTGGATTATATTTGAGAAAGAATTTCAACAGAGAGAGAGAAAGAACAAGAGAGAAAGATAGAAAGATTGCAACAGATTCTGGTTTGGTGTATTTCAACAGATAATAAAATTGAACAAATAGAAATAAATTGAAGATTGTGACTGGTTTGTTGAACGGATAAGAAATTTTGGATAGATATTTGAACAGATAAGAGATTAAAATTAAATTGATAAGAAAATCAAGACAAATTTGCACAGATAGGGAAAAAAATTGAACAGATAGACAAGATTTTTGAATATATAGATAAAAAAATAATAATTAAACACTTAAATGTAAATTTGAACATATAGAAAAAAAAAATTGAACAGATAAGTTAAGGAGTAAAATTGAAAACAAAACGTTTTTCAAAACAAATAAAAAGACTTCTCACCAAATTATTTTACTCAATGCCTGCAGAGGACCATCTGTAACAACCCCCACTCCACCCCAGTCATGCTTGCATGTATTACATGATCTTGTCCCAATGTGTTGCATTTGCATTCCTTGATTTGTTTTGCATAAATGTTACTTGAATGGTGTGTTCCTTATTGGTGTGTATGTGTTTCAGCCGAGGTCATCTTGAGCCTAGGTCGCCCTTTTGATACTCTTACACCTAGGACCACCTTGGGATCTCTTTAGTTGACCTCCACTCACACCCTGACATATTGGCCGAGATGTCATTATCTAGGCCGAGGTGTTCATCACCAAGGCCGATATGTGTACTATCTGGGCCGAGATGTTGCCCTTGAACCCCAGTGATCTTGCCCTAGACTGGTACGACCTAGACCGAGGTGTGGCACATCTAGGCCGAGGTGTGGCACAGCTGGGCCAAGTGTTGACCTTCTAGCCGAGGTCATTGTCCCTTTGCTTGCCGAAGTCTTGTTATTAGCTGATGTCGTTACTTGCCGGAGTCCCTTGCCGCCTAGCTTGTTGAACACGCTTTGTCATAGTCTTGTCTTTTCAATCAGTCACCTTTTTAAGTAGGGCCAACCAACCATTGCCACGCGGTCCTGAGTGTTAAGTCATGGCAAGCCTAGAAATGTATCATTTTGTATCATAACTTGTTCTTGAAGAGAGAGAAGCTCTAGAAGGAGAATGAGGAGTTTTAGAGTGAGAGAGTAGATAGCAAGCTTGATCCTTAGAGTTCAAACCGTTTGATTCGAGTGTTGAGGTTAGAATCTTAATCTACTCTTGCTGTTCTTATTGATCATCTAGCTGCATTGCATGATCGAACTTGTTTTGCATGTCATGCGTTGATTTAAAGTTGGTTTTAGAAAGAGAAAGTTAGTGTTCATGAGTTCTTGAAGAAAAGCCTTGTTTGATTCGAAAGTTTGCAACAAGTTACATGTTTTTGTGCTTGTTTTCGTAAGATCCTCAAGTATGGGTACCCAGGTCCATGTTTTCAAACTCATAGCATGAAATCTCAGATTTTATAGTGATAAGTTATGATCTTTGCATTCATCTTCTTCATGATCTTCATGTTTATGCACTTCATGTTCTTGAGCAGAGGGAAACCCAGATTTTTCCCGACTTCATTTCCTTGAGTGTGGCCAATGGGACCTCATCTCGGCGAGGAGGTGTGGGACCTCGGCCAAGACCTGGTTGGTGCCCAGCATGTTTCCCCGAGATGGGAGACAGTGTTTGTTTTGATTTGACTTAGCATCTGAGGAATGCCGAGATCATCTGCATGCATGTGAAACTTATTTTGAAGTGCATTCAACAGATTTCTGCCATGTGTTTGTAGGACTTGGACTTGCCTCGACCCCGACATTTGAAGAAATAAGTGAGTGGTATTTTAATAAAGCTATGTTACAATGTTGTAATAAAGGTCTTGTTTTGCTTTGTTTTGGAAAGTATTTGTAAGCATGAATGAATATTCTTATTTGTGTATTAAACATTATATCTTGTTTTGATGACATTCTCGGGAAGTCCGTATGTGCTAGGGGACTATAAGCATTTGTAGCACAAAGTTTGGAAGTCCGTATGTGCTAGGGGACTATAAGCATTTGTAGCACAAGTCCTTAGTGTTCGGGGACTATAATGCAACGACACCATTGTTTAGAGATCTCTCTTGTCTTGTCTTGCCTTGCCACTGACGGTTTTACCGCGTGGGTTTGTTTGACCGGAATGTCATCTCTTGTATTATATTGATGTTAGTGAGCATCCCTTGAAGTTTGAAAGATTTGATAGATGAACTTGATTTATTCCATGTATTGTTTTGTTAAAAGATCTCGGATATCATTCATGTAAACCCTTTATTACTTATACCATTCACTGAGTATCCAAGCTCACCCTCTCTATATATATGTAGGTGATGAGCAGGGCGGCGACGATGCCTAGAGGTGTTTTGCCGATGTGTTTTGGATTCGTGTTTTGCAACATCTTGAAGATCATGCTTCTTAGTTATTTCCTTGTATTTTGTATTTGATGGCTGAGAAGCCTTTTGGTCAAGATGTAACTTTTGTACTCCATTTTGTTATATATAAGCTATTGTAAGATGTATGTCGTTTCATTTAACTTAAGCACTGCTCTTATGGACTACTTAGCTTTTATTCATTGCTTCCGCACTTGTAAGCCCCGTATGTATACTCCGATTTGTGTGTGAATTTTTGTAAGTGGCCTCTGGTAATCTCGAATTACTGGCCATCATGGCACCATTCTACTAGGGGCAGAATGGGGTCGTGACAGAATGGTATCAGAGCACGAGTTCTTCATAGCACATTATTCACACACTTTGAGTCCTAAGGAGCATAGGGTTTCCCTTAGAAAGATGTTAGGATTGCACCATGTTGCTTGCTACTTGACGATATGTGCATCATCTCGGCATAACTGCTTATTGATTGCATACATACTTTATTGCGCATTTTGTTTTAAAGTCACATTTTGCATACTCATAGCACTATGAGGAGAGGAAGACCGCCAGTTGGCCGAGATCAATCAGAAGACAGATTGGACCGACTAGAAAGACTAGTTGAAGGTTTAACTCGGGAGTTGAGACAAATGAGACAACAGAATGCTAGTGCTACATCTACCCAGCCGAAACAGATTTAATGGCGACATGCGTTCCGCCTCCACCTCCTCCAGTACCTCAGGTGCCTCCACAGCCAGCCTTGTATGGGGATGGAACTATGACTTTGATTAAGGAGTTCAAGAAGATGAACCCGCCAAGATTCCAAGGGGGCATAGAGCCGATGAAAGCCGAATTGTGGGTTTTAGGAATGGAGAAGCTATTCGAGATCTTCCCTAGCACAGATGCTCAGAAGGTGGCATTGGCCGCATTCACGTTAGACGACAATGCTCGAAGATGGTGGATGATGACCCGAGAAGGAAATCCTGACTTAGCTTGGGCCAAATTTTTGGAACTGTTTTACAACAAGCATTTTCCCCTTAGTGTTCGAGATCGCAAGACCATGGAGTTCGGACCTTGACAGGAAACAAGACGATGTGAGAATACAACCGTGCTTTTACCGAATTGGCGAGGTACGCCTCCATATGGTCGATGATGAATATAGGAAAGCTAGGAAGTTTGAAAGCGATTGCGTGGGCGATCTGAGGATAGAGTCAACATGCTCAACATGCCGACTTATCTTGGAGTCTTGGACAAGGCTATTCTTGCAGAAGCTAACTTGAACCGATATCAGAATGCAGGAGAGAACCAGAGAAAGAGACAGAACTATGATAACCGCCGAGTTCCGTTTAACGCCAAGAAGAAAGCAAATGTGGGCAACTCCGAACCTTTCGAACCAGAAGGTAATACTAAGCGATGTGTGCAAGTTGTGGGAAGCGCATTCGGGGTTTCTTGGTTGGGCGGCGCCTGTTTTGAATGTGGAGAAATGGGTCATCGTGTGAGAGACTGTCCGAAGTCGAGGATTGATGATGGTAAGAAAAATGGGAGCACCTCGGGCTCTGCACAGGGAAGCAACGTCGGGAGGACACAGATGAGGCAGGGCAGGGTCTTCGCGCTAGTACCAGGAGACACCCAGAATGCTGAGACAGTAGTATCAGGTATACTCCTAATCTGCTCTCAAGATGCATACATATTGATTGATTCGGGTTCTACGCATTCATTCGTATCTGCTAAGTTTGCCGAGAAATTGAATAGACAACAAGAACCCCTTGATTATGTGTTATATGTATCTGCTCCATCTGGGAGAACTATGATTGTTGCGTCTATCTATAGGGCGTGTGTTGTTGTGATTGAGGGTGTAGAATTATTAGTTGATTTGATGCCGTTAAACATGACCCACTTTGACGTCATATTGGGAATGGACTGGTTAGTGGCGAATCGTGCATCTATTAATTGTGTTTCGAAGAATGTCACGTTGAGACCCCCAAACCAAGCCGAGGTTATTTTCCAGGGTAAAGGGGTAGTGTCCCCACCTTACTTGATTTCGTCCATTAAGGCCTATAAGTTAATTCAGAAAGGGTGCCATGGCTACTTGTGTAGTATCTATACTATATATATAATAGAATGTAGTAGTGTTTCCAAAAGCCTTGAAAATAATATTATAAAATTCTCGTAATTTCAAAAAATACGTGGCACCTCATTTTTTGTTTATAGTTCCTTTCCTCTCCTCTCAAAGACTTCCTAAACAATCCTGCCATACATTTCTCCCCTATCCTCAAAGAGTTTCACTCCCACTAACCCACTACCCACAACTCTTACCCATAAAAAACTGTCAACATTCCGAAACAATCCTGCCATACGTTTCTCCCCTATCCTCAAAGAGTTTCACTCCCACTCACCCACTACCCACAACTCCTATCCATAAAAAACTGTCAAAAAAAAAATCTGTCAAAACCTATCCAAACAAACCCACCCATCTATCCAAACAAATCTGTCAAAACCTATCCAAACAAACCCACCCATCTATCCATATCCTCTTAAACCATTACTTTATCAACTTCATTCATCAGCAGTGAACCCAACAGTCCGCCGTCCGCAGTCCGCCATTGAAGGTAACTCTCGGTTTTTCTTTTTTTTTGCTTGAATAATTTATTTTTTTCTCCAAGCATTTGAGATTTTGTATTTTGGCTACAAAGATTGCAGAAAATTGTAATCTCCATGTCTCTGTTTTTGTTTTTGTTTTTCTTTGGTCTAACGTTTTCAGAAAATTATAATCTCCATGTCTCTGTTTTTGTTTTCTTTTTGCTCTAATGTTTTTGTTTTTGTTTTTCTTTTACTCTGATAATTTGTACCATATCGTGTCCTTCAGGATATTCCTGGAGTGTTTGTTCCACCAATTTTGAATTTTTAATGAAGACTCAATAGGATATATATAATCCAATCTTCTCTCCGGTTATATATCTCTCTTCCTCATCTCCATTGAAGAATCCTATAAACCCAAATCTCCCTCCTCTCCCCACTCCATAGAGCTTAATTAAGTGCACATGGCTATTGTTTATGAGGGCAACAAACATGTCTCTGTTTTTTTCCTTTCTTATGCTCTGAAAATTGTAGTGTCTTTGTTCCACCAATTTTTAATTTTAATGAAGATGAATAGGATATATATAAACCATTCTTCTCTCGGTTTATATCTCTCTCCTCATCTCCATTGAAGAATCCTATAAACACAAATTAGTGGCCTTGCAAAATTTTGAAGAGTAAGTTCTTGGTCGGACTCAAAATGTCAAAATTATATTGAATAAAGCAAGCGGTGATCTATTCTAACATTTTTATAATTGATCAACTAGATGCATACAATTACGTGGATGGGTCAATTTCCTTACCATGTAAAATACACCTAAACTGTTGATTGTGTATAACCCAAGCATTGAAGCTTGACAAATTCAAATATATCTCTGACTTATAAGTGGCTTTTGAAAGTAAGTTCTTGGTCGGACTCAAAATGTCAAAATTATATTGAATAAAGCAATGGTGATCTATTCCAACATTTTTATAATTGATCAACTAGATGCATACAATTACGTGGATGGGTCAATTTCCTTACCATGTAAAATACACCTAAACTGTTGATTGTTATAAGCTGGCTTATTTTTGTCTTCTATTGAATTTTTTCTGCTTTTAAGTCAATTCTTCACTTTTTAGGTCCATCTCTAGACTAGACTAGACAATTCTAAAAATAAAAAATGATTTTTTTTTTTTAAAATGTTCACCAGAAACAAAAATAAGCCAACTTTTGTTAAGTCTTTTTGGCTTATTTTCATCTTGGGTAAATTACACTTTACTCCTTTTATGTTTGACATTCAATTTCTTTTAAGTCCTTTTATGTTTGGGTTCACTGTAAAACATATATAAAAATTGCGGGTTTCTTTTTTTTTTTTTTAAATAACGTGATAGACATTGAATGTAAAACATATATACAAACTATAAGTATTCAATGTCTATCACGTTATTTTTTTTTTAAAAAAAGAAAAAAGAAACCCACAATTTTTATTCCTACAATTTACTCATGCATATCCAACACCCACAATTCATTGAATAACTTAAATCAATTAAATAAATCCCAATCTCAATTAAATAAATTAATAAAAAAATATACATCCACAAAAACACACCGCTTTGTGTTTATTTTGTAATTTTCAAAATCTTTAAAAAAAAATCTAACAATAAATCAAAATAAATCCTCTTTTTCCTTTGTGTTTTTTTTTTCCCCATGTATAACAATTATTTGATTACATTATCTTTGCTTACTACAAAACTATTGTGTTATAATTTCTTTACAAATAGCTACATTAGCTCCTGAGTAGATCCATTTTGTATAATATATTTTTAATTTTTTTTTATGTACTTACAACAAATAACGGTACTTACTGAGATTTTGTATTTTTTATCTTTTGTATTCGGTTTGAATTCTATTGAAGAATAAGGCAAGCAAACTTAAGGTAAATTCCAGATAAATCAGCAACAATTGGTTAACCATTTGATATTTCCAGGTTTGAAGTTGAATTACAAATTTTTAGATCTTTGGTTATATATCATTTTTATGAATTCTATAGCAAATGTTATCATGTACGAGTTGATGATTTCGATGTGCAAAATTAACTACAAACAATTATAGACTACCATGTTTGTGGGTTTTTTTAGCAGATTTTAATATGACTAGAAACAATTACTGCCTATCATATCTATATATATAATAAATATATAACATGCATGATTTTAGATCTTTGATACATTCTATTTATATGGATTCTACAGTAGATGTTATCATGTAGGAGTTAATTATTTCAATGTGCAAAATTAACTACAAACATATCTAGATTATCATGTTTTTTATATGAAAGTCATATGTTACACATCCTTAAGTCATTATCTATACTATAAACTAATAGCATGAGTTATATAAGCTTCAACTTAATACTCTATTCAGGATGGATATGATTTTTAATCGAGAAATTAATCAAACACGACTTAAGTCCAAGATGGCTCGATTGGTAGCCAAAAGAAGACTGCTTTTGATACGACATTCTGATCGTAATGATCCAGCCTTGAAGATTCGTCTTCTCAATATAGAAAAGGAGGCTCGACGTTTGAGAACCATCGTTTTGCGTTTAAAAAGATTACGAAGTACTGCCCATCATAGTGGTAATCTATTGACTTCTACACAATAATGTTACATTTTAAATTTTCTTACAATCTTATTAGTGAGACCTTCACATTTTCAATAATCTTTTAAGAATCACAAAAATAATGATATGATCTTATATTATATATTAGGTGTTGATAAAGAATATGAAATTCGATATCGAAAATATCTTTCCTCCAAGTTGGCACATTGGTGGCAAGAAGAAGATTACTTTTAACACGATATGATCGTAATGATCCTACATTAAAGGATGCCTTGAAAAATAGAAAAAGAGAATCGACATTTGAGGATCACAGTCTTGAGACTCAAAAGAATGCAACGTGGTACTTTCGGACAAACATGGAGTCGCAATAATGACAATGCTCACGATGTTAGTCACGTTGGAATTGATTCCTATATCTAATGAATTAGATACAAATGAATCGAAGTCACGAGCTCCTAATATTGTACCACCAACTTCAAGTAGAGCACATCCACAGTAATAAACATTTAGCCAACTATGTACTCTATACAAATTTCTTCTGAGACAATAGAAATTCATAATTGTAATCTAAATCTAAATAATTTCAGGTTGTACATTTACCACACGTTCTAGAAGGAGAAACATTTCAGACCGCTCAAACTTTGGTGGGAGAACAGTAACATGCTCTAGATGTCAAGCAATGATGTGGATAGAGGAAAAAGTAAGAGATAGTCCATTGAGTCGACCAAAATTTAGTCTCTGTTGTCAAAGTGGACAAGTGATGTTGCCTTTATTGCCAGAAGCTCCTGAATTTTTACAACAACAGTTTACTCATGTGAGATTCAGAGAACACATAAGGACATATAACTCCCTATTATCCTTCACGTCCATGGGTGGGAAAATTGATCAGTCAGTGTTAGATGGAAGGGGCCCTTATGTTTTTCGTATTAGTGGAGCAAATTTTCATAAAATCGGTTCTCTACTACCGGAACCTGGAACAAGGCCTAAATTTGCACAACTCTATATTTATGACACTGAGCATGAAATTCACAATAGAATGGACGTTATGAATAGGTGTGGTGGCACATCGGGAATTGATACGTCCACATTAGAAGGTTCTGATCAATGTTGAATGTCATCAATCCATATGTATCAATTTTTCGCCTTCTTTGGAGACATGATTTTTTGAGTTCGAGGATGGAAGGCGGTACACTAGACCCACTACAAGCTGAAATTGCTGCATTAATTGTTGGTGATGGAGTGCGAAAGCACTAGAAATCGTGACATAATTGTTAGAAAATTAGATGGACATTTACAAAGGATTAATGAAACACATCCTTCATACATGCCACTTCAATATCCATTACTTTTTCCCTATGGGCGATGGATGGAGAAGGTCTATAAGTTTTACTCTAGGTACAAACAACAAGCGAGAAGGAGTGTCAATGAGAGAGTTTTATGCATTTAGACTTCAATTTCGAGTTGGAGAAGGAAAACACTACTCAAGGGGCGTTTGTTCCAACAATTTGTTGTTGATTGTTATGCGACTATTGAGCAAGATAGACTAAACTTCATTAGGCATAAGCAGAATGTGTTGCGGATGATTTGTCTGAGAGGTTTAGAAGATCTTTGTATTTGCGGGTGATGATGCATCGACCATTGGTAGGAGATTTATACTCCATCATCTTTTCTGGTGGCCCACGAAATATGGTTCAGCATTACCAAGATGCGATCGCAATATGTCGAAAGATGGGATTTCCTGACCTTTTTGTCACATTCACGTGTAACCCAAATTGGTCAGAAATTCAACAGGAGGTAACGCGCATTCCAAATCGACGCACAGAGGATATACCAGATATACTTGCGAGAGTTTTTCGAATTAAATTGAAACAACTGATGGCATATTTCAAGAATCGAAAATTCTTTGGCAAAATAATTGCAGGTTTGTTTTTATTTGAACTGGTCAATTAGATTTGCTAAATTTAGTTTAAAGTTAACAAATAATATTATTTTTTCTTGAATAGATATTCACGTCATCGAATTTCAAAAGCGAGGATTACCGCATTTGCACATTATCTTGACATTATCGGAGATGACAAGATAAAATCGCGAAGGAAATTGATGATATAATTTGTCTTTGAAATTCACGATAAGGATGAAGATCCATTAGCATTTCAAACAGTGATGAGGTGCATGATACATGGTCCCTGTGGTAGTGCTAACCCTAATGCCCCGTGTATGGTGAATGAAAAATGTTCAAAACATTATCCGAAGAATTTTTGCAGTGAAACAAGTATTGATGAAAATGGATTTGCTATCTATAGGCGAAGGGATACAAAGAAAAAATACATGGTTAATGGATTTGAAATTGACAACAGATGGGTTATTCCATATAACCGTGATCTTATTGTACTGTATGATGCCCATATCAATATTGAGCATTGTGCACATAGTAAATTGATCAAGTACTTATATAAGTACATACATAAAGGTCCTGATCGTGCAACGGTTGTAATTGAAGATAATGTTAATCGACTTAACAGTGATGGACAAAGTCGGTATAGAGAGGCTGATGAGGTAAAACAATACTTAGATTGTCGATATATCTCCGCAATTGAATGTTGCTGGCGTATATTTGAGTTTGAATTGCAAAAGCAATACCCTTCAGTTGAACGGTTGCAGTACCATCTACCTGGGGAACAATCTATTCTATTTAGAGACACAAATAACATTAGTCAATTATTAATCGGTAGGGGTTCACGAGACAATGTTTACAAGGTGGTTTCAAGCAAATAGAGATCATGTAGAGGCAAATACATTAACTTATGAAGAGTTTCCTAGCTCATGGGTTTGGAACCAGAAACAGAAGAAGTGGAAAATGAGGCAACAACAAATATGCATAGGTAGATTGTATTATGCACATCCTAATTACGGTGAGCGATATTATTCATTATCTTTGCTTACCAAGGTTCGAGGTGCAAAATGTTATGAAGATATTAGAACCGATTAATGGCATTGTGCACCCAACATTTAAATCTGCATGCCTTGCACTTGGCTTACTTGATGATGATAATGAATGGGGCGAGCCTTATGAAGCCTCAACATGGGCATCGGTGCTCAACTTGAAATATGTTTTGCTCAATACTAATGTTTTACGAGGTTACAAATGCATATGAATTGTGGGAGAATCATTGGTTTGACCTTCTTGATGATTTACAAAATAGGGTGCAAAAGGCAAATTGGGGATGGCAATATAAGTCTCGAAGAATGTGAATTGAAAAATTTAGGATTGCTTGAAATTGAGCACATACTAAATCGAAATGGAAGGTCTCTTAAAGAGTTTCCTCGATGCCACTACCATCATATCGATCGAGTCAAATTGTTACTAATAGGCTCATAAGGGAGAATTGAACTACGATAGCATTTTAGAAATGCAATCTTTTGAATCTTTACATGTGGGATTGAATGATGACCAATTGAAAGTGTTTAACACCATAATGGAAGCTTATTCCACTCATCATGGGGGCTTATTTTTTGTGTATGGTAGTGGAGGCTGGAAAAACATATTTATGGAGCACTTTAATTGCAAAATTTCGATCCGATAAGAAGATCATTCTTTCTGTTGCATCATCGGTATTGCGACTTTGCTCTTACGAGAGACGAAGCGCCCATTCCGTTTCAAGATTCCACTTGACCACGATAACTCATCATGTTGTTCAATAAATCAAGGACAGATTTGGCAAGGTTAATTCAAGAGGCGTCGTTAATTATATGGGATGAAGCACCAATGGTTAGTCGTCATGCTTTTGAAAACATTGATCGTACATTTAGGGACATATTGAAAAATCTGAGCATTGTTCGGGGATAGGGTTTTGGTGGAAAACTATTTGTGCTTGGTGGTGACTTTAGACAAATATTGCTGTCATTACCTAGAGGTGGGCGTGAACAAGCGATTGGAAGCTTCATTACCTAAGTCAACAATTTGGGAGCATTGTCAAGTTTTGCATCTTACCAAAAATATCGTGTTCTGACAAGATATTTCTAATCATACAGCGTCATGAATTATGTGACTTTGCGAGTGGATTAAATTGGTTGGTGAAGGAAAATAATGGGAAACTCATTTAGTGAAGGCTATGAACCTAATTGGATCTGAGATACGAGAAAAATTTTTTATAAAAAATGGAGAAAGAGATTTGCACCAGTTAATCAATGCCACCTATCTGATTTCATAAATAAATATCGGGATATATGCATTATAAAGAACGAGGCATTTTAGCTCCTAAAAATAGTGATGTTGATGAAATCAATTCTATTATGCTTTCGATGCTTCTGGAGAGATGAAAACTTTTAGATCTTAGATAAATTGTGTCCAGCGAAAGTGAGAGCAATGTTCAAGACATGAACCCTCTGAACTTTTGCATTCTTTGAATTTACGGGACTTCCAAATCATTGTTTGCGGTTGAAAGTTGGAACACCAATAATGCTTCTAAGAAATGTCAACCAATCTTTGGGATTATGCAATGGCACTTTCGATTAATTGTTGATAAGATGGAAATCGAGTAATTGAAGCTAGAGTTATTACGAGGGTCTAGAGTTGGTGAAAGTACTACTTTCACGTATTGTTTTAACACCTTCCAAAAATCATGCTCCTTTTACAATGAAAAGAAGGCAATTTCAATAAAGTTGGCATTCGCTATGACAATAAATAAGAGTCAAGGGCAAACTTTGAAGAATGTGGGTCTTTATCTTCGAATCGATCTTCTCTCATGGCCGGTTGTATGTGGCTCTATCACGTGTCACCTCTCCATCGGGCTTGAAGGTGTTGATTATTAATAAACAAGGCATCTGGGATGATGTCACCAAAAATGTAGTTTACATAGAAGTTTTTAGTGGCATTGATCAATAATTTTGTTCAAGAGTTTCACATGTGATTCATTTTCCTAGAAACAATTGTTTTATTATTTCTCTTCATATATTGATTGTTTTAAAATAAGTAATTTCATACATGAAAACATATGTTGCATTTGAAATTTACATGTTCATATTTAATTTAATTATGTACATATACTATGTTTAATTCATACAATTATTTTATTTTATTTTATAATTAAGTACCCTTCTTTTTTAATCATTATAAATTTTACTCAAATAATAATTAATGTGGTTTATTATTAAAAACAACTTGACTAACATTATGTAATTGTATGTTAAATGTGTTAAATTCATTGTCTTGAGATAAATATCGGCCTCCTCTAAATTTCTTGCCCGTAGTGATCGTTTAGCGATGCAAAATGCCATAAATGAATTTGAAGCTACCACATAAAGAGGGTTTACGGTAGAAAATTTTGTTGATTGGAAAATCAAAATATGTCGAGCAATGCAAAAATTAGGAAAAAAAATAAGTGAAAAAAAAATTGGTGGAAACAATATTAGACCTTTTACCATCGAAATTTGGAATGAAGTAAAAAAACAATTTTTCAAAAACATGAAATCAAAGATGCCTCGGACTTAATGGATGCTTTAATGGAGGAGGGCGTGAAGTTCATCCTCTATGGATTGAACTTGAGCAAGCACGGATGACTCCAAATTTAGCATGCGAGCATATGTTACATAAAGTGCAAGTGTTTTATAAGCTTAGGAAAAAAGGTTTCCAGCCCCACATTGCAATATTAGTTCATGCTATAGTTAACACACTTCCAACCTCATGGCCTATTCAAGAAATTCATAAAAAAATTAAAAAGGACTTTCCAGACATGAGAGCATTGATAGTTATGTTGGAGGAAATTGAAAATGATTTGATTTGTGTACAAGCATTGGATGAAGTGGAGCAACGCATTGGTAATGAAAATATTAAAGTGGGAGAACAGCAGCAGCAGCAGCAGCAACAACAAAATAATGGTGTTGAAGAGAATGAAGTGAAGCACCAACCCAAAAATGAGGACAATTAAATCATCACTCCTCATAAGGTAATATATCTTTTTTTTTTTTTTAAAGTTTGTTTGTATGTAAAAAATGATAACAAAAAAATGTTAACACTTTTTTATTTTACAGGTACTTTTTGGAACATTTGGACATGATGAGCGACCTCTATTGAGTTTTAATTTATCAAATATAGATAGATTTGATTTATGACATTTAGTTTATTATTAGTTTTTTTAGCATATATATGTTTTAGACATTAGTTTTATTGAGAAACATCTTATTTATTGTTAATATATATTATTTCATTAGTTAGAAATCAAGTTTATTGTTTTAAGAAAAATAACTCAATTGGATGATTTAAATATTTTATGAATATTTGCTTTGAAATATTGTCTTCACTTAAGAAATTTAAAAAGATGATCTCTATGCATTATGATTATAATTTTATGAGTAAATTTAAAAATAAATGCGTTATTAAAAAATTTACACATTATTAAACCAATCCGTGCATATGCGGGTTTACCTAGTATTAAGTGATCGGGATGGAAATGTTAGTTTAGCCGACATCCCCATTGTTAATGAATTCCCGATGTCTTCGAATGAATTGCTGGCCACTTAGTTGATAGAGAAATAGAGTTCTTGTGGACATCGTCTTGGGAACACAACCGATCTCCAAAACACCCTATAGAATGGCTGACCGAACTTAAGGAATTGAAAGTGCAATTACAAGAATTGTTGGATAAGGGTTTTGTTAGGCGAGCACTTCACCGTGGGGAGCACCGGTCTTATTTGTTAAGAAAAAGGATGGCACACTCGTCTTTGCATTGACTCTGAAGAACTTAACAAGGTAACCATTAAGAACAAGTACCCGTTGCCTAGGATTGATGATTTGCTAGATCAACTACAAAGAGCACGAGTCTTTTCTAAGATTGACCTTAGGTCGGGCTACCACCGGTGAAGGTTAAAAGCGGGGATATTGCGGCGCTTTCAGGACTAGGTATGGCCACTCAATTTCTAGTAATGCCTTTTGGGGTGACTAATCTTGTGGCAGCATTCATGGACTTAATGAACAGAGTCTTCAAGCCGTACCTAGATGAATTCGTGGTTGTTTTCATTGACGACATATTGATCTACTCCAAGAGTACAATCGAGCATGGAAGTCATCTGAGACTTGCCCTACAGACCTTGAGGGACAGGAAATTGTATGCTAAGTTAAGTAAGTGTGAGTTTTGGCTTTCCAGCATTTCATTTTTGGGGCATGTGATTAATGAAGAGGGTATCTCTGTTGATCCCGGTAAGATTGAAGCCGTTGTAAATTGGCGGCGCCGACCAACGTGTCAGAGGTTCGTAGTTTTACGGGTTTGGCGGGTTATTATAGAAAGTTTGTAAGGACTTCTTAAGGATTGCGGTACCATTGACGATTAACTTTCGGAAGAGTGGCATATGAATGGTGAAGATAGAAATTGACCTTCGAGTTGAAGCGAGGTTAATTCTGACACAGTTCTTGTACTTCCATTAGGTAATGAGAATTTGATTTATAGCGATGCTTCACATAAGGGTTTGGGTTGTGTATTAATGCAAGGGGGTAAGGTCATAACATATGCATCTCGCCAGTTAAAACCTCACGAGAAGAATTATCCTACCCATGATTTAGAGCTAGCAGCCGTGGTATTCGCTTTGAAGATTTGGCGTCATTACTTGTATGGAGCTTCTTGCCAAGTTTTCACGGATCACAAGAGTTTGAAGTACTTATTTACTCAGAAGGAACTAAATTTGAGGTAGAGAAGTTGGCTGGAATTATTGAAGGACTACGACATGCAGATTCAGTACCACCCAGGCAAAGCCAACTCGGTAGCCGATGCATTAAGCAGGAGGTCAATGGGGAGTGTGGCATGTTTAGCTATGATCTCAGCGGAGCCGACCATCATTGAAGAAGTAAAAGCAAGGCAAATGGAGGCTAAATTCACGAGGAAGGTAGCGATGAGATTAACTACCGGGCGAGTCGGGTTACACCTTTGAGAATGGAGTGCTTAAGTTTGAAGGAAGGTTGTGCGTGGTAGCGTCCACTGAATTGAAAGGAAGATTACGCAAGGATCTCATGGTTCGAAATTGCTTTGTTCATCCGAGGAACACTAAGATGTATCACGATGTAAGCGAGACCTTTTGGTGGCCAAACATGAAGAGAGAAATAGCGAGTTCGTATCCCAATGCTTGCATTGTCAACAAGTGAATCTGAGAACATCGAGACCGGCGAGGACTTCTTCAACCCTTGCCGATTCTGAATGGAAATGGGAACATATCTCCATGGATTTTGTGATTGGTTTGCGAAGGCCTTGAAGGGAATGGATTCGATTTGGGTCATAATTGTGATTAACTAAGTCGACACACTTCTTGCTGTTAGGACTACATTCCATGTTGACCGACTATTTGTACTATATGTGAATGAGATTGTGAGACTTCATGGAGTGCCGGCGTCTATTGTTTGAGACCGAGATCCGAAGTTTGTTTGTAGATTTTGGCAAAGTTTACAAAGAGCCTTGGGAACCGAGTTAAAGTTTAGCATGACTTTTCACCCGCAAACCGATGGGCGACGAAAGGGCGATTCGACACTTGAGGATATGCTCGGGCTATGTGTACTAGATTTCGAGGAAGTTGGGGAGCACATTTACCGTTAGTGGAATTAAACACAACAACAGTTATCAAGCTAGCATTGGCATGGCACCGTCTGAAGCTTTGTATGGAAGGAAATCTGATCGCCGATATGTTGGATTGAAGTAGGAGATAAAGTTTTGATTGGCCTGAGCTGATTCAAGTGACAACCGAGAAGATTAAGCTTATTGACAGAGGATCAAAAGCGCGAGTCGGCGGAAGAGCTATCTTGAGCCGAGAAGAAGAATTGGAATTTGAAGTTGGGGACCATGTATTCTGAAGATTTAATATGAAAGGAGTTTCAGTTGGGAAGAAAGGTAAGTTAGCACCTCGTTACATCGGGCCATTTGAAATTCTTGAAAAGATTAGCACTGCGCCTCTGAGACTTGCTTTACCACGGAATTTAGTCAAGTGCACAATGTGTTCCACATCTCGATCTTTGAGGAAATATATTAGGGATCCTTTGCATGTAATTGACTACTCGGGATTGTGATAAATGAAGATTTGGGCTACAAAGAAAGCGATGAGAATTCTTGACGGACAAGTGAAGCAGTTGAGGAACAAATCTATATCAATGGTGAAAATTGAATGGAAGGAACATTACGGCAAGGATGCCACATGGGAAATGGAAGAAGAGATGAAAGTTCGATATCGAATTGTTTTCGGATCAAGGTAACTCAAGTTTGGGGACCAAACTTCTTTAAGGGGTAGGGTGTAACAACCCCCCTCCACTGATCATGCTTGCATGTATTACATGATCTTGTCCCAATGTGTTGCATTTGCATTCCTTGATTTGTTTTGCATAAATGTTACTTGAATGGTGTGTTCCTTATTGGTGTGTATGTGTTTGATCGAGGTCATCTTGAGCCTAGGTCGCCCTTTTGATACTCTTACACCTAGGACCACCTTGGGATCTCTTTAGTTGACCTCCACTCACACCACGACATATTGGCGAGATGTCATTATCTAGGCCGAGGTGTTCATCACCAAGGACGAGATGTGTACTATCTGGGCGAGATGTTGCCCTTGATCCCAGTGATCTTGCCCTAGGCTGATGCGACCTAGACAGGGTGTGGCACATCTAGGCGAGGTGTGGCAATTTGGGCCAAGTGTTGACCTTCTAGCGAGGTCATTGTCCTTTGCTTGCGAAAGTCTTGTTATTAGCCGATGTCATTACTTAGGAGTCCTTGCCGCCTAGCTTGTTGAACACGCTTTGTCATAGTCTTGTCTTTTCAATCGATCACCTTTTTAAGTAGAGCCAACCAACCGTTGCCATGTGTAAATTTGAGTGTTAAGTCGGTAAGGCAAGCCTAGAAATGTATCATTTTGTATCATAACTTGTTCTTGAAGAGAAGCTCTAGAAGGAGAAGGAGGAGTTTTAGAGTGAGAGAGTAGATAGCAAGCTTGATCCTTAGAGTTCAAACCGTTGGATTCAGTGTTGAGGTTAGAATCTTAATCTACTCTTCTTTGTTCTTATTGATCATCTATTGCATTGCATGATCGAACTGTTTTGCATGTCATGCGTTGATTTAAAGTTGGTTTTAGAAAGAAAGTTAGTGTTCATGTGTTCTTGAAGAAAAGCCTTGTTTGATTCGAAAGTTTGCAACAAGTTACATGTTTTTGTGCTTGTTTTCGTAAGATCCTCAAGTATGGGTACCCAGGTCCATGTTTTCAAACTCATAGCATGAAATCTCAGATTTTATAGTGATAAGTTATGATCTTTGCATTCTTCTTCTTCTTGATCTTCATGTTTATGCACTTCATGTTGTTGAGCAGAGGGAAACCCAGATTTTCGCCGACTTCATTTCCTTGAGTGTGGCCAATGGGACCTCATCTCGGCGAGGAGGTGTGGGACCTCGGCCAAGACCTAGTTGGTGTCCGGCATGTTTCCCCGAGATGGGAGGGTGTTTGTTTTGATTTGACCTAGCATCGAGGAATCTGAGATCATCTGCATGCATGTGAAACTTATTTTGAAGTGCATTCAGCAGTTTACGCCATGTGTTTATAGGACTTGGACTTGCCTCGACCCCGACATTTGAAGAAATAAGTGAGTGGTATTTTAATAAAGCTATGTTACAATGTTGTAATAAAGGTCTTGTTTTGCTTTGTTTTGGAAAGTATTTGTAAGCATGAATGAATATTCCTATTTGTGTATCAAACATTATATCTTGTTTTGATGACATTCTCGGGAAGTCCGTATGTGCTAGGGGACTATAAGCATTTGTAGCACAAAGTTTGGAAGTCCATTATGTGCTAGGGGACTATAAGCATTTGTAGCACAAGTCCTTAGTGTTCGGGGACTATAATGCAGCGACACCATTGTTTAGAGATCTCTCTTGTCTTGTCTTGCCTTGCCAGCAGCGGTTTTACTGGCGTGGGTTTGTTTGACGGAATGTCATCTCTTGTATTATATTGATGTTAGTGAGCATCCCTTGAAGTTTGAAAGATTTGATAGATGAACTTGATTTATTCCATGTATTGTTTTGTTAAAAGATCTCGGATATCATTCATGTAAACCCTTTATTACTTATACCATTCACTGAGTATCCAAACTCACCCTCTCTATATATATGTAGGTGATGGCGAGGCGGCGGCGCCTAGAGGTGTTTTGCCGATGTGTTTTGGATTCGTGTTTTGCAACATCTTGAAGATCATGCTTCTTAGTTATTTCCTTGTATTTTGTATTTGATGGCTGAGAAGCCTTTTGGTCAAGATGTAATTTTTGTACTCCATTTTGTTGTATATAAGCTATTGTAAGATGTATGTCATTTCATTTAACTTAAGCACTGCTCTTATGGAATACTTAGCTTTTATTCATTGCTTCCGCACTTGTAAGCCCCGTATGTATACTCCGATTTGTGTGTGAATTTTTGTAAGTGGCCTTTGGTAATCTCGAATTACTGGCCATCATGGCACCATTCTACTAGGGGCAGAATGGGGTCGTGACACCATCGGAGGAGAAGACTCCATTGATCCAGCTCCTTATGGATAGTTTTTTTTCTTCATGCACACAAATCCAATTTCTCCTCCTTTTCTTTTTTTTTTTTTCTTTTTTCTTTTTTTTTAAAGTTGTTGATCTTTGTTGTTGTTGTATGATGACAAAAAATGCAACAGATAGTTGTAAATGAACCAAACAAAAATTAAAAATTAAGCAGATAGAAATAATAATAAAAAAATGGAGCAGATATATATATATATATATACTGGATTATATTTGAGAAAGAATTTCAACAGATAGAGAGAAAGAACAAAAGAGAGAGAAAGAAAGATTGCAACAGATCCTAGTTTGGTGTATTTCAACAAATAATAAAATTGAACAGATATAAATAAATTGAAGATTGTGACTGGTTTGTTGAACGGATAAGAAATTTTGGATATATATTTGAAACAGATAAGAGATTAAAATTGAACAGATAATAAAATCCGGACAAATCTGCACGGATAGTGAAAAAAATTGAACAGATTGTCAAGATTTTTGAATATATAGACAACAAAATAATAATTAAACACTTAAATGTAAATTTGAACATATAGAAAAATAAATTCAACAGATAAATTAAGGAGTAAAATTGAAAACAAAACGTTTTTCAAAACAAATAAAAAGACTTCTCACCAAATTATTTTACTCAATGCCTGCAGAGGACCATCAGTGGAGAAGACTCCATTGATCCAGCTCCTTATGGATAGTTTTTTTTTTCTTCAAGCACACAAATCCAATTTCTCCTCCTTTTCTTTTCTTCTCTTTTTTTTTTTTTTTTTGTTTTTTTTTTTAAGTTGTTGATCTTTGTTGTTATTGTATGATGAAACCAATTGCAACAGATAGTTGTAAATGAACCAAACAAAAATTAAAAATTAAGCAGATAGAAATAATAATAAAAAATAGAATATATATATATATACTGGATTATATTTGAGAAAGAATTTCAACAGATAGAGAGAAAGAACAAGAGAGAGAAACAAAAGATTGCAGCATTACGGTTTAGTGTATTTCAACAGATAATAAAATTGAACAGATAGAAATAAATTGAAGATTGTGACTAGTTTGTTGAACGGATAAGAAATTTTGGATAGATATTTAAAACAGATGAGAGATTAAAATTGAACTGATAATAAAATCAAGACAAATTTGCACGAGATAGGGAAAAAATTGAGCAGAGATAGTCAAGATTTTTGAATATATAGACAAAAAAATAATAATTAAACACTTAAATGTAAATTAGAACATATAGAAAAAAAAATTCAGCAGATAAATTAAGAGTAAAATTGAAAACAAAAGCGTTTTCAAAACAAATAAAAGACTTCTCACCAAATTATTTTACTCAATGCACGCAAGGACCATCGGAGGAAGACACAATTGATCCGGCTCCTTATGGGCAGTTTTTTCTTCAAGCACAGATCCAATTTCTCCTCCTTTTTTTTTTTTTTTTTTTTAAAGTTGTTGATCTTTGTTGTTGTTGTGTGATGAAACAAATTGCAGCAGATAGTTGTAAATGAACCAAAAAAATTAAAAATTAAGCGATAGAAATAATAATAAACAATAGAAACAGACATATATATATATATATCTTTGGATTATATTTGAGAAAGACTTTCAGCAGATAGAGAGAAAGAACAAGAGAAAGATAGAAAGATTGCATGATTACGGTTTGGTGTATTTCAACAGATGATAAAACTGAACAGATAGAAATAAATTGAAAATTGTGAATGGTTTGTTGAACGGATAAGAAATTTTGGATAGATATTTGAACAGATAAGAGATTAAAATTGTACTGATAAGAAAATCAAGACAAATTTGCACAGATAAGGAAAAAAATTGAACATATAGTCAAGATTTTGGAATATATAGATAAAAAAAATAATAATTAAACACTTAAATGTAAATTTGAACATATAGAAAAAAAAAATTCAACAAATAAATTAAGGAGTAAAATTTAAAACAAAACGTCTTTCAAAACAAATAAAAAGACTTCTCACCAAATTATTTTACTCAATCTTGAGAGGACGGCGGAGAAGACTCCATTGATCTGACTCCTTATGGGCAATTTTTTTTCTTCAAGCACCTGAGATCAATTTCTCCACCTTTTTTTTTTTAAGTTGTTGATCTTTGTTATTGTTGTATGATGAAACAAATTGCAGAGATAATTGTAAATGAACAAAAAAAAAAAAATTAAGCGAGATAGAAATAATAATAAAAATAGAACACACACACACACACACATATATATATATATATCTTTGGATTATGTTTGACGAAGAATTTCAACCGATAGAGAGAAAGTATAAGAGAGAGAAAAGAAAGATTGCGATAGATCTGTTTTGGAGGATTTCAGCAGATAATAAAATTGAGCGATAGAAATAAATTGAAGATAGTATTTGGTTTGTTGAGCGGATAAGAAATTTTGGATAGATATTTGAGCAGATAAGAGATTAAAATTGAGCGATAATAAAATCTGGACAAAAATGTTACGAGATAGGAAAAAAAATTGAGCAGATAGTCAAGATTTTTGAATATATAGACAAAAAATAATAATTAAACACTTAAATGTAAATTTGAACATATAGAAAAAAAAATTCAACAGATAAATTAAGGAGTAAAATTGCAAACAAAAGCGTCTTTCAAAACAAATATAAAGACTTCTCACCAAATTATTTTACTCAATACTGAAGAGGACCATCGGAGAAGACTCCATTGATCCGGCTCCTTATGGGCGATTTTTTTCTTCAAGCGCCTGAGATCCAATTTCTACTCCTTTTTTATTTTATTTTTTAAGTTGTTGATCTTTGTTGTTGTTGTATGATGTAACAAATTACAGCAGATAGTTGTAAATGAACCAAAATAAAAATAAAAATTAAGCAAATAGAAATAATAATAAAAATAGAAGCAGATATATGTATATATATATATATTGGATTATATTTGAAAAAATTTCAACAGATAGAGAGAAAGAACAAGAGAGAGAAAGAAAGATTACAATAGATCTGGTTTGGTGTATTTCAGAGATAATAAAATTGAACAGATAGAAATAACTTGAAGATTGTGACTGGTTTGTTGAACGGATAAGAAATTTTGGATAGATATTTGAACAGATAAGAGGTTAAAATTGAACTGATAATAAAATTTGGACAAAAATTTGCACAGATAGGGAAAACAAATTGAAGAGATAGTCAAGATTTTTGAATATATAGATAAAAAAAAATACTTAAACACTTAAATGTAAATTTGAACATATAGAAAAAAAAAATTCAACTGATAAATTAAGGAGTAAAATTGAAAACAAACGTCTTTCAAAACAAATGAAAACACTTCTCACCAAATTATTTTACTCAATGCCTGTAGAGGACCATCGGAGGAAAAGACTCCATTGATCCAGCTCCTTATGGATAGTTTTTTTTCTTCAAGCGCATAAATCCAATTTCTCTTCCTTTTCTTTTTTTTTTTCTTTTTTTTTAAAGTTGTTGATCTTTGTTGTTGTTGTATGATGAAACAAATTGTAATAGATAGTTGTAAATGAACCAAACAAAAATTAAGCAGACAGAAATAATAATAAAAATAGAAACGAGATATATATATCTTGATTATATTTGAGAAAGAATTTCAACAGATAGAGAGAAAGAACAAGAGAGAGATAAAGAAAGATTAATGAGATCTGGTTTGGTGTATTTCAACAGATAATAAGCGAACATATAGAAACAAATTAAAGATTGTATTTGGTTGGTTGAGCGGATAAGAAATTTTGGATAGATATTTGAGCAGATATGATTAAAATTGAGCGATAATAAACTCAACACAAATTTGCACGAGATAGGGAAAAAAAATTAAGCAGCAGTCAAGATTTTTGAATATATACAGAAAAATAATAATTAAACACTTAAATGTAAATTTGAACATATTGAAAAAAATTCAACGAGATAAATTAAGGAGTAAAATTGAAAACAAAAGCGTTATTCAAAACAAATAAAAGACTTCTCACCAAATTATTTTATTCAATGCCGTGAGAGGACCATCGGAGGAGAAGACTCCATTGATCCGACTCCTTATGGCAAGTTTTTTTCTTCAAGCACAGAACCAATTTCTCCACCCTTTTTTTTTTAAGTTGTTGATCTTTGTTGTTGTTGTATGATGAAACAAATTGCAACAGATAGTTGTAAATCATCCAAAAAAAAACAAAAAATTAAGTAGATAGAAATTATAATAAAAAATAGAACAGATATATATATATATATACTGGATTATGTTTGAGAAAGAATTTCAACCGATAGAGGGAAAGAACAAGAGAGAGATAAAGAAAGACTACGATAGATCCTGGTTTGGTGTATTTCAGAGATAATAAAATTGAGCAGATAGAAATAAATTGAAGATTATTCTTGGTTTGTTGAACATATAAGAAATTTTGGATAGATATTTGAGCAGATAAGAGATTAAAATTGAACTGATAATAAAATCTAGACAAAAATTTTACAGATAGGGAAAAAAATTGAAGCGAGATAGTCAAGATTTTTGAATATATAGACAAAAAATAATAATTAAACACTTAAATGTAAATTTGAACATATAGAAAAAAAAATTCAGAGATAAATTAAGGAGTAAAATTGCAAACACAACGTCTTTCAAAACAAATAAAAAGACTTCTCACCAAATTATTTTACTCAATGCCTGCATAGGACCATCGGAGGAGAAGACACAATTGATCCAGCGCTTTATGGACAGTTTTTTTTTTCTTCAAGCACACCGATCCAATTTTTACTCCTTTTTTTATTTTATTTTTTTAAGTTGTTGATCTTTGTTGTTGTTGTATGATGAAACAAATTGCAACAGATAGTTGTAAATGAACCAAGATAAAAATAAAAAATAAGCAAATAGAAATAATAATAAAAAATAGAACAGATATATATATATATATATACTAGATTATGTTTGAGAATGAATTTCAATAGATAGAGAGAACGAACAAGAGAGAGTGAAACAAAGATTGCAACAGATCCTGGTATGATATATTTCAACAGATAATAAAATTGAACTGATAGAAATAAATTGAAGATTGTGACTGGTTTGTTGAACGGATAAAAATTTTTGGATAGATATTTGAATAGATAAGAGATTAAAATTGAACTGATAATAAAATCTAGACAAAAATTTGCATAGATAAGGAAAAAAAATTGAACAGATAGTCAAGATTTCTGAATATATAGATAAAAAAAATAATAATTAAACACTTAAATGTAAATTTGAACATATAGAAAAAAAATTCAACAGATAAATTAAGGCATAAAATTGAAAACAAAACGCCTTTCAAAACAAATAAAAAGGCTTCTCACCAAATTATTTTGCTTAATGCCTACAGAGGACCATCGAAGGAGAAGACTCAATTGATCCAGCTCCTTATGGATAGTTTTTTTTTCTTCAAGCACACAAATCCAATTTCTCCTCCTTTTTTTTTTTTTTTTTTTCAGTTGTTGATCTTTGTTGTTGTTGTATGATGAAACAAATTGCAACACATAGTTGTAAATGAACCAAACAAAAATTAAAAATTAAGCAGATAGAAATAATAATAAAAAATAGAACAGATATATATATATATATACTAGATTATATTTGAGAATTAATTTCAACAGATAGAGAGAAAGAACAAGTGAGAGAGAAGGAAAGATTGCAACAGATCCTAGTTTGATGTATTTCAACAGATAATAAAATTAAACAGATAGAAATAAATTTAAGATTGTGACTAGTTTGTTGAACGGATAAGAAGTTTTGGATAGATATTTGATTAGATAACCGATTAAAATTGAACTGATAAAAAAATCAACAAAAATTTGAACAGATAGGGGAAAAAATAGAACAGATAGTCAAGATTTTTGAATATATAGACAAAAAATAATAATTAAACACTTAAATGTAAATTTAAACATATAGAAAAGAAAATTCAACAAATAAATTAAGGAGTAAATTTGAAAACAAAACGTTTTTCAAAAGAAATAGAAAGACTTTTCGCCAAATTATTTTACTCAATACTGCGAGAGGACCATCGGAGAGAAGACTCCATTGATCCGGCTCCTTATGGGGATTTTTTTCTTCAAGCACACGGATCCAATTTCTCCACCATTTTTTTAAGTTGTTGATCTTGGTTTTTGTTGTATGATGAAACAAATTGCAAGATAGTTGTAAATGAACCAAAAAAAACTAAAAATTAAGCGGATAGAAATAATAATAAAAATAGAACAGATATATATATACTGGATTATGTTTGAGAAAGCATTTCAACCGATAGTGAGAAAGAGGGATTGCGATAGATCCCGGTTTGGTGTATTTCAACAGATAATAAAATTGAACAGATAGAAATAAATTGAAGATTGTGACTGGTTTGTTGAACGGAGAAGAATTTTTTGATAGATATTTAAACAGATAAGAGATTAAAATTGAACTGATAATAAAATCTAGACAAAAATTTGTCAGATAGGGAAAAAATTGAACAAATAGTCAAGATTTTTGAATATATAGACAAAAAAAATAATAATTAAACACTTAAATGTAAATTTGAACATATAGAAAAAAAAAATTCAACAGATAAATTAAGGAGTAAAATTACAAAGAAAACGTCTATCAAAACAAAGAACAAGATTTCTCACCAAACTATTTTACCCAATGCACGCATAGGACCATCGGAGAATACTCCATTGATCTAGCTCTTTATGGACAATTTTTTTTTTTCACGCGACAGATCCAATTTCTACTCCTTTTTTATTTTATTTTTTAAGTTGTTGATCTTTGTTCTTTGTTGTATGATGAAACAAATTGCAACAGATAGTTGTAAATGAACCACAAAAATAAAAATAAAAATTACGTAAATAGAAATAATAATAAAAAATAGAACATAGATATATATATACTGGATTATAATTGAGAAAGAATTTCAATAGATAGAGAGAAAGAAACAGAGAGAGAAAGAAAAGATTGCAGCGACTCTGGTTTGGTCTATTTCAACAGATAATAAAATTGAACAAAGAGAAATAAATTGAAGATTGTGACTAGTTTGTTGAATGGATAAGAAATTTTGGATAGATATTTGAACAGATAATAGATTAAAATTGAGCGATAAGAAAACACGGACAAAAATTTGCACGAGATAGAGGAAAAAAAATTGAGCAATAGTCAAGATTTTTGAATATATAGACAAAAAAATAATAATTAAACACTTAGATGTAAATTAGAACAAATAGAAAAAAAATTCAACAGATAAATTAAAGAGTAAAATTGAAAACAAAATGTTTTTCAAAACAAATAAAAGACTTCTCACCAAATTATTTTACTCAATGCCTGCAGAGGACCATCGGAGGAGAAGACTCCATTGATACAGCTCCTTATGGACAGTTTTTTTTCTTCAAGCACACAGATCCAATTTCTCCACCATTTTTTTTTTAGGTTGTTGATATTTGTTGTTGTTGTATGATGAAACAAATTGCAATAGATAGTTGTAAATGAACCAAAAAAAAATAAAAATTAAGCAGATAGAAATAATAATAAAAAATAGAGCAGATATATATATCTTTGGATTATGTTTGAGAAAGAATTTCAAGCGATAGAGAGAAAGAACAAGGCAGAGAAAGAAAGATAGCAATAGATCTGGTTTGGTGTGTTTCAATAGATAATAAAATTGAGCAGAGATAGAAATAAATTGAAGATTGTGAGTGGTTTGTTGAGCGGATAAGAAATTTTGGATATATATTTGAGCAGGTAAGAGATTAAAATGAGCGATAATAAAATCTAGACAAAAATTTTCTGAGATAGGGAAAAAAATTGAGCAGTTGTCAAGATTTTTGAATATATAGACAAAAAATAATAATTAAACACTTAAATTTAAATTTGAACATATAGAAAAAAAATTCAACAGATAAATTACGGAGTAAAATTGCAAACAAAAGCGTCTTTCAAAACAAATAAAAACACTTCTCACCAAATTATTTTACTCAACGCTGCGAGAGGACCCTTTGGAGGAGAATACTCCATTGATCCAGCTCCTTATGGGCGATTTTTTCTTCAAGCGCCTGAGATCCAATTTCTCCTCCTTTTTGTTTTTTTTTTTTTAAGTTGTTGATCTTTGTTGTTGTTGTATGATGTAACAAATTGCAGAGATAGTTGTAACTCAACCAAAAAATTAAAAATTAAGCGATTGAAATAATAATAAAAAATAGAAACAGATATATATATATATCTTTGGATTATATTTGAGAAATATTTTCAATGAGATAGAGAAAAGAACAAGAGAGAAAAAAAAGATTGCGACAGATCTGGTTTGGTGTATTTCCACAGATAATAAAATTGAGCAGATGTAAATATATTGAAGATTGTATTTGGTTTGTCGAACATATAAGAAATTTTGGATAGATATTTGAACAGATAAGAGATTAAAATTGAAGTGACAATAAAATCTAGACAAAAATTTGCACAGATAGGGAAAAAAATGAGCAGATAGTCAAGATTTTTGAATATATAGAGAAAAAAATAATAATTGAACACTTAAATGTAAATTTAAACATATAGAAAAAAAAAATTCAACAGATAAATTAAGGAGTAAAATTGAAAACAAAACGTCTTTCAAAACAAATAAAAAGACTTCTCACCAAATTATTTTACTCAACGCCTGCAGAGGACCATCGGAGAAGAAGACTCCATTGATCTAGCTCCTTATGCATAGTTTTTTTTCTCCAAGCACACAAATCCAATTTCTCGTCCTCCTTTTTTTTTTTTTTAAGTTGTTGATCTTTGTTCTTGTTGTGTGATGAAACAAATTGCAATAGAATATCAACAGATAGAGAGAAAGAACAAGAGAGAGAGAAAAAGAGATTGCAACAAATCCGGGTTTGGTGTATTTCCACAGATAATAAAATTGAATAGATAGAAATTAATTGAAGGTTGTAATTGGTTTGTTGAACGGATAAGAAATTTTGGATAGATATTTGAACAAATAAGAGATTAAAATTGAACTGATAATAAAATCTAGACAAAAATTTGTCAGATAGGGAAAAAATTGAACAAATAGTCAAGATTTTTGAATATATAGACAAAAAAATATTAATTAAACGCTTAAATGTAAATTTGCCCATATAGAAAAAAAAATTCAACAGATAAATTATAGCGACCCCGGTCTTTTCCCATTTGTTTATTGTATCCGGACTTAGGTTCCGTAGATCCTGTCATTGTATTATGGTTGTTATCGTCCTTTAATTTCCTACTTCTGAGTTAGGGGATGCAATGGGCAGGTTTGTAGCAGGTTGGTTGGGCTTGGGAGCAAAGGGTTGCTGCCTAGATTTTTGACCCTTCGCTCGAGCGGGCTCTTTGTTTTTGGTTCGTCGCTCGAGCCAGGGTTTCTTTGCTCGAGCGAGCGATTGCGTCTAGTAGTATAGACACGAGCGGTGTTTTTGCCTCGGCGAAATGGATTCGTTCTTCGCTCGAGCGAGTGTTCCTTCGCTCGAGCGTGTGTCTGGTTGCAGACCTGAGGGTTTGAGTTCTTTGCTCGAGCGAGCTTCTGGGTTGTTGGCTCGAGCAAGGCATTCTTGGGTCGAGCGAGGGTTTTCGTATGCAGTCGCTCGGCGACCAAGGCTTCGCTTCGGCGAGCTGTCGATTTAAATAGGCAACAGCGAGTTTTTTTGCATTTTTTTCATCCTCTTCTTGATCCTAAACCCTAGGTCTGACTTCTCTCTCTCTTTTCTCACCTTCTCTCTTAGGTTTGATCTACTTAGAGTGAGTTTCTATCCTAGATCCTTTATTAAAAAGATAGAGTGAGACGAGGGCTTCGTTTTGATCGGAACAATCGTGGGTTTGGAGCACTTTGGTATTTGGGTCGTCATCTCCATCTTCTCCATTCGAGTTCTTTGCTTCGAGGTAGGGATTTCCTACTCCATCTTATAGGTTTTAATCCTAAGTTCTGGTATTTCTGATATGTTGGGTTGTTGGGTAATATTGAGAAAAGCTAGGGTTTGTTTTATAATTAAAATGCCCTAATTGTTGTAATAAAATTAATTCGTATAATTAATTTTGGGAAAAGTGTGAAATTGATTGATTTAATTCATAATATTGAGGAATTATGAGATTAAATGATGTAGTTGGATAATTTAACCACTCATCTTTGAAATTTGAGATTATATGTGTTATACATGTATTTCCTGCTTAGAAATAAGCTTTTTTGGGCTATCGGTGGAGGATAGTCATAATTGTTGTAGACCTTGCATATGGATTAGGGAAAACTGAAACTAATCAATTGGTTATGTTGTTGTGTATAAAGGTTGGAATAATACATTAAATTTATGTATTGATTGATTGTGTATATGACTTTGTGTTTATATGCATTACTCGTGTTTGGGAGGAGATAGGGGATGTACTCCACGGTTTAGGGGAAGATAGGGGATGTACCTCTAAACTGGTTAATGTTAAGGAAAGATAGGGGATGGACCCAGGGTCGTAGCTCATATGCTCGCCCATTATAATTATGATACAGCTCTTATGCTTATCTACTGGAGTATTTGTTGTTTGATTTGATACATCACTAAAATGTGTATCAATTGGGAAGTATGGAAGTGAATTTTGATTGAAGTTGATACAACACCATCATGTGTATCCGTCATGATATAAGAAAGGTTTAACTTGATTTGTTATTCTTGTTGAATTGGAAATATTGTTAATAAGAGATGAAACCCCTGTTGAGTTATTTGGCCAGGTTCTGAGCCATATCTGTATAATTGGAAAGTGAAATATGTCATAGACATTAGTGTCATGAAATTGTATAATGATGAAATTGACTATTTTGTGTTAACCATCTATCGAATGCTACTGCTTTAGTTAATTCTTATATTTGGTTTAGTATTTCTCTACTGGGTTGTGGCTCACCCTTTATGGGAACATCATTTTCAGGTTCAGGTGATGGGCTACCTCTAAGGAATTAGCTTGGATGGATTTTGAGTTGAAGACTCATTTAGATTAGTTGTTATTTGCTTTGTTTGATATTACATGTAAGGACTCAAGCCAAGGGCTTAGCTTGTAAATGAGTTAGTACTCATATTTTTGTATCCAAGTGTTGGCTTGGAAAGATGTAAGCCCATAGGGCATTTACTTTCTTTATTACATGTAATGTCTTTTAATAAGTTTACTCTGATGAATGGAATAATATTCTTGTTTTCTTATAATGATGCATGTTAATATTATATATTATGGGTTTAATTTTGAGGGCGTTACAACTTGGTATCAGAGCGTACCGGGTTCGAATACTTTAGGTACGTGGGAAGTGATTAGAATCACAATGGGTTCGTTTTGTTTGATAGAGACTTAGTGTAATGGTTATATGCTTATATGATAACATGTTTATGTGACTATGTGGGTATGGAATGTAGTTTCTAGGATGTTGATTGGACCCTTGAGTCTCTGAAAGTCTTGTTGGAAAGGCACTTGATCAATGTTGTTTCCAACCGGAACTTTAGTGACGCCTCGGGACTATCATTGTAACGCCCTGAAAATTAAACCCATTAAATATAAAACAAGACATGCATTATTAAAAGAAAACATTATACTATTTCAATCATCAGAGTCTTAAGAAATAAGAACATCATAATATTTGCCTTAAAGGCTTACATCTTGCCAAGTCAATGCTTGGACACAAAACGTGAGTTCTAACTCAAAATAAATAAAGCCCTAGGCTTGAATTACATATAACTCAAATAAAGCAAATAAAGTAAAGCAAGTCCTCGAGAGTCCAAATCCTCACAAGCTAAGTCCTTGGAGGTAGTGAACCACCTGAACCTGAAAATGAAGTTCCCATATAGGGTGAGCCACAGCCCAGTAGAGATATACTAAACCAAGCATAAGAATTAACTAAAGCAGTAGTACCCAATACATGGCTAATACAAAATATTCAATTTACAATATTATGACACAAATGTCTACGTTGTCTATGACACATGGTCTATGACACCTTTTACTTTCCATTTACACAGACATGGCTCAGAACTTGGCTAAACAACTCAACAAGGATAACAAATCAGGTTAAACCTTTCTTATAACATAATAAACACACATGCTGGTGTTATATCAATCTCAATCAATTTCACTTCCATACTTCCCAACTGATACACATGGTGGTGATATATCATATCAACAACAAATAGAAATATTTCTATTATCAATAAGTACACACATATGTGATACTACTGGAGTCCATCCCCTATCTCCTCCCAACAAATCCGGTTTAGAGGTCCATCCCCTATCTTCCCCTAAACCGTGGAGTTCATCCCCTATCTCCTCCAAAACCAAATGCATATGCAACATAATCAATACTTACCATATACAACACATAATCAATACACAAATGTTCTGTATTAATTCAACAGTCAAATAAATGACTCAATTTCAGTTATACCTAAGCCGCATGCAAGGTCTACAACAATCAATGGCTATCCTCCACCGATAGCCCAAAACAATTATTTCTAAACAAGAAATAAATATAACAACACAAATAATCTCAATTTCACAGATGAGTGATTAAATATTCAACTACGTCAATTTATCTCATAATCCCCCAATTTCATGAATTAAACCCAATATTACAATCTTCCCTTAAATTAATTATATAAATTAATCTATGACAAACCCTAAGGTTTCTCCCAAAATTACCAAACCACCCCCACATACCAAAATACCACCACTTAGGATTAAAACGTATAAATGGAGTAGGAAATCCCTACCTCGAAGAAATAACTCAAAAGAAGAAGATGAAGATGATGCCCAAAACTCCAAAGTGCTCCAAACCCACAATTTCTCAGATTAAAATGTAGCCCTCACTCTCCTCTACCTTTTTAATGAAGGAACAAGGGTAGATACACTCTAAATAGATCAATTCTAAGAGAGAAGATGAGTTGGGAGAGAGAACTCGTAACCTAGGGTTTTCTAAACCGAAGGGCCGAAATTTGGCTTTTTAAAACACGCCTATGCGTATTTAAACAACAGTCCGCCGGCACAACACACCGCTCGGCGTAAAGAACAAAACAAGGTCCGGCGCAATGAATGATAACCGCCGTAGATCTCACTGCAGAAGTTTCGCAGGACCAAAATTCTTTGGAAGAGTGTAAACCCCGCTCGAGCGTAGGAGTGTCCGCTCGAGCGGAAAGGCAAAAAAACTGGGCAACCAACAACTAGACCAAGGCTCAACCCAATTGTTCGAAACACGCCTAACACATCCTAAAACTCAACCAAATAGAATTTAAAGGATGACAACAACAACAATATGACAACGGAATCCACGGAACATAAGTCCGGATACAATAATCAAATGGGAAAAGACCGGGGTCGCTATAATCATTATCCAGGAATGAAATTCGTAGGTGCTTATGTGATTATGTGCTTACGTGGAGTGAATTATTGTTGTCCAATGCATTAGGACACGAGTGTTATAGCTTCGGCACATTTATTAATGTGCTAACGTCTTTGTTTCCTTTATTAGGATGTCAGGACGAGGACGAGGATGTGGTAGGCGTGGTAGACAGGGTAGGCAGGAAGTGCCTATACCGGAGGAGGTTCGGCGGTCAGGAGGAAGGGTTGGCTGAGCCAATGTGGCCGAGCCAGTAGGCTAGCAGGGGCATTCAACAGATAATAAAATTGAACATATAGAAATAAATTGAAGATTGTGACTAGTTTGTTGAACATATAAGAAATTTTGGATAGATATTTGAACAGATAAGAGATTAAAATTGAACTGATAATAAAATCTAGACAAAAATTTTACAGATAGGGAAAAAAATTGAGCAGATAGTCAAGACTTTTGAATATATAGACAAAAAAATAATAATTAAACACTTAAATGTAAATTTGAACGTATAGAAAAAAAATTCAATAGATAAATTAAGGAATAAAATTTGAAACAAAATGTCTTTCAAAACAAATATAAAGACTTCTCACCAAATTATTTTACACAATGCCTGCAGAGGACCATCGGAGGAGAAGACTCCATTGATCCAGCTCCTTATGGACAGTTTTTTTTTCTTCAAGCGCACAGATCCAATTTCTGCTCCTTTTTTTTTTTTTTTAATTTGTTGATCTTTGTTGTTGTCGTATGATGAAATAAATTACAATAGCTAGTTGTAACTGAACGAAAAAAAAATTAAAAATTAAGTAGATAGAAATAATAATAAAAAATAGAACATATATATATATATATATATACTGGATTATATTTGAGAAAGAATTTCAACAGATAGAGAGAAAGAACAAGAGATCGAGAAAAAAAGATTGCAATAGATCCTGGTTTAGTGTATTTCAACAGATAATAAAATTGAACAGATAGAAATAACTTGAAGATTGTGACTGGTTTGTTGAACGGATAAGAAATTTTGGATAGATATTTGAACAGATAAGAGATTAAAATTGAACTGATAATAAAATTTGGACAAAATTTTGCACAGCTAGGAAAAAAATTGAAGAGATAGTCAAGATTTTTGAATATATAGATAAAAAAAAATAACTAAACACTTAAATGTAAATTTGACCATATAGAAAAAAAAAATTCAACTGATAAATTAAGGAGTAAAATTGAAAACAAAATGTCTTTCAAAACAAATAAAAACACTTCTCACCAAATTATTTTACTCAATGCCTGTAGAGGACCATCGGAGGAAAAGACTCCATTGATCCAGCTCCTTATGGATAGTTTTTTTTCTTCAAGCGCACAAATCCAATTTCTCTTCCTTTTCTTTTTTTTTTTCTTTTGTTTTTAAGTTGTTGATCTTTGTTGTTGTTGTATGATGAAACAAATTGTAATAGATAGTTGTAAATGAACCAAACAAAAATTAAGCAGACAAAAATAATAATAAAAAATAGAACAGATATATATATATACTGATTATATTTGAGAAAGAATTTCAACAGATAGAGAGAAAGAACAAGAGAGAGATAAAGAAAGACTGCAACAGATCCTGGTTTGGTGTATTTCAACAGATAATAAAACTGAACATATAGAAACAAATTGAAGATTGTGACTGGTTGGTTGAACGGATAAGAAATTTTGGATAGATATTTGAACAGATAACAGATTAAAATTGAACTGATAATAAACTCAACACAAATTTGCACAGATAGGAAAAAAATTAAACAGACAGTCAAGATTTTTGAATATATAGACAGAAAAATAATAATTAAACACTTAAATGTAAATTTGAACATATTGAAAAAAATTCAACAGATAAATTAAGGAGTAAAATTGAAAACAAAACGTTATTCAAAACAAATAAAAAGACTTCTTACCAAATTATTTTACTCAATGCCAGCAGAGGACCATCGGAGGAGAAGACTCCATTGATCCAGCTCCTTATGGCAAGTTTTTTTTCTTCAAGCACACAGAACCAATTTCTCCACCATTTTTTTTTTAAGTTGTTGATCTTTGTTGTTGTTGTATGATGAAACAAATTGCAACTGATAGTTGTAAATCAACCAGAAAAAAACAAAAAATTAAGCAGATAGAAATTATAATAAGAAATAGAACATATATATATATATATATATACTGGATTATGTTTGAGAAAGAATTTCAACCAATAGAGGGAAAGAACAAGAGAGAGATAAAGAAAGACTACGATAGATCCTGGTTTGGTGTATTTCAACAGATAATAAAATTGAACAGATAGAAATAAATTGAAGATTGTTACTGGTTTGTTGAACATATAAGAAATTTTGGATAGATATTTGAACAGATAAGAGATTAAAATTGAACTGATAATAAAATCTAGACAAAAATTTTACAGATAGGAAAAAAAATTGAGCAGATAGTCAAGATTTTTGAATATATAGACAAAAAAATAATAATTAAACACTTAAATGTAAATTTGAACATATAGAAAAAAAATTCAACAGATAAATTAAGGAGTAAAATTGCAAACACAACGTCTTTCAAAACAAATAGAGAGACTTCTCACCAAAATATTTTACTCAATGCCCAGATAGGACCATCGAGGAGAAGACACAATTGATCCAAATAGCTTTATGGACAGTTTTTTTTTCTTCAAGCACACCGATCCAATTTTTACTCCTTATTTTATTTTATTTTTTTAAGTTGTTGATCTTTGTTGTTGTTGTATGATGAAACAAATTGCAACAGATAGTTGTAAATGAACCAAAATAAAAAAAAAATAAGCAAATAGAAATAATAATAAAAAATAAAACAGATATATATATATACTGGATTATGTTTGAGAATGAATTTCAATAGATAGAGAGAACGAACAAGAGAGAGTGAAACAAAGATTGCAACAGATCCTGGTATGACATATTTCAACAGATAATAAAATTGAACTGATAGAAATAAATTGAAGATTGTGACTGGTTTGTTGAACGGATAAAAATTTTGGATAGATATTTGAATAGATAAGAGATTAAAATTGAACTGATAATAAAATCTAGACAAAAATTTACACAGATAAGGAAAAAAAATTGAACAGATAGTCAAGATTTCTGAATATATAGATAAAAAAAATAATAATTAAACACTTAAATGTAAATTTGAACATATAGAAAAAAAATTCAACAGATAAATTAAGGCGTAAAATTGAAAACAAAACGTCTTTCAAAACATATAAAAAGGCTTCTCACCAAATTATTTTACTTAATGCCTGCAGAGGACCATCGAAGGAGAAGACTCAATTGATCCAGCTCCTTATGGATAGTTTTTTTCTTCAAGCACACAAATCCAATTTCTCCTCTTTTTTTTTTTTTTTTTTTTTCAGTTGTTGATCTTTGTTGTTGTTGTATGATGAAACAAATTGCAACACATAGTTGTAAATGAACCAAACAAAAATTAAAAATTAAGCAGATAGAAATAATAATAAAAAATAGAACAGATATATATATATATATATATATACTGGATTATATTTGAGAATTAATTTCAACAGATAGAGAGAAACAACAAGTGAGAGAGAAGGAAAGATTGCAACAGATCCTAGTTTGATGTATTTCAACAGATAATAAAATTGAACAGATAGAAATAAATTTAAGATTGTGACTGGTTTGTTGAACGGATAAGAAGTTTTGGATAGATATTTGAATAGATAACCGATTAAAATTGAACTGATAAAAAAATCAACAAAAATTTGAACAGATAGGGGAAAAAATAGAACAGATAGTCAAGATTTTTGAATATATAGACAAAAAATAATAATTAAACACTTAAATGTAAATTTGAACATATAGAAAAGAAAATTCAACAAATAAATTAAGGAGTAAATTTGAAAACAAAACGTTTTTCAAAAGAAATAGAAAGACTTTTCGCCAAATTATTTTACTCAATGCTTGCAGAGGACCATCGGAGGAGAAGACTCCATTGATCCAAATTCCTTATGGATGCTTTTTTTTTCTTCAAGCACACGGATCCAATTTCTCCACCATTTTTTTTAAGTTGTTGATCTTGGTTTTTGTTGTATGATGAAACAAATTGCAACAGATAGTTGTAAATGAACCAAAAAAAAAACTAAAAATTAAGCAGATAGAAATAATAATAAAAAATAGAACAGATATATATATACTGGATTATGTTTGAGAAAGAATTTCAACCGATAGAGAGAAAGAGAGATTGCGATAGATCCCGGTTTGGTGTATTTCAACAGACAATAAAATTGAACAAATAGAAATAAATTGAAGATTGTGACTAGTTTGTTGAATGGAGAAGAATTTTTTGATAGATATTTAAACAGATAAGAGATTAAAATTGAACTGATAATAAAATCTAGACAAAAATTTTACAGATAGGGAAAAAAAATTGAACAGATAGTCAAGATTTTTGAATATATAGACAAAAAAATAATAATTAAACACTTAAATGTAAATTTGAACGTATAGAAAAAAAAATTCAACAGATAAATTAAGGAGTAAAATTACAAAGAAAACGTCTATCAAAACAAAGAAAAAGACTTCTCACCACATTATTTTACTCAATGCCTGCATAGGACCATCGGAGGAGAATACTCCATTGATCTAGCTCTTTATGGACAATTTTTTTTTTCTTCACGCGCACAGATCCAATTTCTACTCCTTTTTTTATTTTATTTTTTTAAGTTGTTGATCTTTGTTCTTTGTTGTATGATGAAACAAATTGCAAAGATAGTTGTAAATGAACCAAAAAATAAAAATAAAAATTACATAAATAGAAATAATAAAAAAATAGAACATATATATATATATATATATCGGATTATAATTGAGAAAGAATTTCAATAGATAGAGAGAAAGAACAAGAGAGAGAAAGAAAGATTGCCTTGACTCTGGTTTGGTCTATTTCAACAGATAATAAAATTGAACAAATAGAAATAAATTGAAGATTGTGACTAGTTTGTTGAGCGGATAAGAAATTTTGGATAGATATTTGAGCAGATAATAGATTAAAATTGAATCGATAAGAAAACCCGACAAAAATTTGCACAGATAGAGGAAAAAAAATTGAACAGATTTGTCAAGATTTTTGAATATATAGACAAAAAATAATAATTAAACACTTAGATGTAAATTAGAACAAATAGAAAAAAAAATTCAACAGATAAATTAAAGAGTAAAATTGAAAACAAAACGCTTTTTCAAAACAAATAAAAGACTTCTCACCAAATTATATTACTCAATGCTGCGAGAGGACCATCGGAGAAGACTCCATTGATCTGACTCCTTATGGATGCTTTTTTTCTTCAAGCACACAGATCCAATTTCTCCACCATTTTTTTTTTAGGTTGTTGATCTTTGTTGTTGTTGTATGATGAAACAAATTGCAATAGATAGTTGTAAATGAACAAAATAAAAATAAAAATTAAGCAGATAGAAATAATAATAAAAAATAGAGCAGATATATATATATACTGGATTATGTTTGAGAAAGAATTTCAACCGATAGAGAGAAAGAAAGATAGCAATAGATCCTGGTTTGGTGTATTTCAACAGATAATAAAATTGAACAGATAGAAATAAATTGAAGATTGTGAGTGATTTGTTGAACGGATAAGAAATTTTGGATATATATTTGAACAGGTAAGAGATTAAAAATGAACTGATAATAAAATCTAGACAAAAATTTTACAGATAGGGAAAAAAATTGAACAGATTGTCAAGATTTTTGAATATATAGACAAAAAAATAATAATTAAACACTTAAATTTAAATTTGAACGTATAGAAAAAAAATTCATGTCACGACCCCAACCCGCCCTGTCACGACCCCATTCCGCCCCTAGTAGAATGGTGCCATGATGGCCAGTAATTCGGGATTACCAAAGGCCACTTACAAGAAAACACACACAAATCAGAGTAAACATATGGGGCTTACAAATGCGGAAGCAATAATCAAAAGTAAAGTAGTCCATAAGAGCCGTGCTTGAGTTAAATGAGATGGCAAACATCTTATAGTAGCTTTAATACAAAATAATGACGTACACAAATTACATCTTGATCAAAAGGCTTCTCGGCCATCAAACACAAAATACAATAAAGTAACCAAGAAGCATAATCTTCAAGATGCTGCAAAACATGAATCCAAAAACACATCGGCAAAACATGTCGGCTAAGCACAACTAGGCATCACCGCCGACCGCTCATCACCTACATATATATAGAGAGGGTGAGCTTGGATACTCGATGAATGGCATAAGTAATAAAGGGTTTACATGAATGATATCCGAGATCTTTTAAACAAATAATACATGAAACAAATCAAGTTCATCTATCAAATCTTTCAAAGCTTCAAGAGATGCTTACTAACATCAATATAATACAAGTGATGACATCTCGGACAAACAAGCCCTGTGATAAACCGTCGATGGCAAAGCAAGACAAGACAAGAGATCTCAAAACAATGGTGTCGTTGCATTATAGTCCCGGACACTAAGGACTTGTGCCACAAATGCTTATAGTCCCCAGCACGTCGGACTTCCAAACTTTGTGCTACAAATGCTTATAGTCCCCTAGCACATACGGACTAGTGCCACAAATGCTTAAAGTCCCCGCGTCACGGACTTCCAAGAATGTCATCAAAACAAGATATAACACTTGGTATACAAAATAGGGATAACATTCATGCCTACAAATACTTTCCAAAACAAGGCAAAAATAAGGCTTTTATCAAAACACTATAACATATCTTTATTAAAATACCACTCACATAGTTCTTCGACGTCGGCGTCAAGGTAAGCCCAAGTCCTACAAACACATGGCAAGTTCATTGAATGCACTTTTAAAGCAGACTTCACATGCACACAAATGATCTCGGCATCCACTAAAGCTAAGTCAAATCAAAGCAGACAATCGCCCTCATCTCGGGAACAAGTTGGGCACTAACGAGGTCTTGGCGAGGTCCAACACCTCCTCGCCGAGGTCTTGTCGAGGCCACTTTCAAAGAGATGGAGCCGGGGAAAAATCTGGGTTTTCCCTGCTCAAGAACATGAAGAACATGAACATGAAGATCAAGAAGGAGATGAATGCGAGGATCATAACTTATGATTATAAGACACGAGATTTCATGTTATGAGTTTAAAACCATGGACCTGGATACCCATACAAGAAGACCATGCAAGAACAAACACAAATGCATGTAACTTGTTGCAAACTTTCGGATCAAATGAGGCTTTTCACAAGAACTTACGAACACTAGCTTTCTCTTTCTAAAACCAACTTGGAATCGATGCATGGCATGCAAAACATAATCAATCATGCAATGTAGCTAGAGGATCAATAGAAACAACAAGAGTTAATCAAGATTCTAACCTCAATACTCGAATCTAACGGATCAAACACCAAGGATCAAGCTTGCACTCTACTTTCTCACTCTAGAACTCTTCCTAGAGCTTCTCTCTCCTCAAGCACAAGATATGATACAAATGATACACTTCTAAGCTTGCATTTGGTTTAACCTTACCTTTCGGACACGTGGCGCTACCGGGTTGGCTTAACTCAAAAAGGTGATGATGGAAAAGACAAGTCCACGACAAAGTGTGTTCAACAAGCTAGGCGGCAAGGGACTCCGTGAGTAATGACATCGACCAATAACAAGACCTCGGCAAGAAAAGGACAATGACTTGGCTAATGATCTCGGCTAGGAAGGACAACACCAACCGAAGTGCCACACCTTGGCCTAGATGTACCACACCTCGGTCTAGGTTGTACCACTTCGAGGACAAGATCACTTGGGTTCAAGGTAACATCTCGGCCTAGATAATACACACCTCGGCCTCGGCGATACCGCCTCGGCCAGATGTTAATCATCTCGGCCAATATGCCAAGTTAAAGGTGGAGGTCGGCTAAGGTTCAAAAGCTGTTCTTAAATGCAAGGGCTCAAAGGTAAACTATGCTAAGTCGACCTCGGCTATACTCTAGACAAGGTGCGAATTCAAGCAAGCATCAAATAGACAAAGCAAAGCAAAACAAGATAACATTGCAACCTTGGCAAGGCAAAATCATACAAAAGAGCAATGTATGCAAGCAAGACTAAGTCAAAGTGAGGGTTGTTACATCCTACCCCTTAAAGAAGTTTGGTCCCCAAACTTAGGTTACCTTGATCTGAAAACAATTAGGATATCGAACTTTCATCTCTTCTTCCATTTCCCACGTGGCATCCTTGCCAAGTGTTCCTTCCACTCAATTTTCACCATCACTATAGATTTGTTCCTTTGTTTCACTTGTCATCAAGAATTCTCATCGGCTTCTCTTCATAGCTTAATTCTTCATCAACCACAATCCCAAAATGACTAATCACATGCGGGGATCCCGAATATACTTTCTCAACATCGAGATGTGAAACACATTGTGCACTTGACTTAATTTCGGTGGTAGAGCAAGTCCAGAGCGATCGTGTTAATCTTCTCAAGAATTTCAAATGGCCCGATGTAACGAGGTGCTAACTTACCTTTCTTCCCAAATCTGGAAATTCCTTTTGTTGGCGAAATTTTCAGAATACATGGTCCCCAATTTCAAACTCAATTCTCTTCTTCTCTCGGCCAGATAGCTCTTTTGCCGACTCGGCGGTCGATCCTCTGTCGGATAAGCTTAATCTTCTCGGTTGTCACTTGAATCGATTGGGGCGATCAAAACTTTATCTCCTACTTCGGTCCAACATATCGGTGATCTACACTTCCTTCCATACAAAGCTTAAATGCGGTGCCATGCCAATCTTTGGCTTGATAACCGTTGTTGTGGCGAACTCTACTAATGGTAAGTGTGTTTCCCAACTTCCTTTGAAATCCAATACACATAACCCGAGCATATCTTCAAGTGTCGATTTGTCCTTTCTATCCCATCGGTTTGGGGGTGAAACGCTGCTAAACCTCAACTCGGTTCCCAAAGCCCTCAGTAAACTTTGCCAAAACACGCAAACAAACTTGGATCTCGATGCGAAACAATTGACATCGGCACTCCATGAAGTCTCACAATCTCATTCATATCTGATCTGACTAGTCGATTCGGCAGTGAATGTAGTCACGAGCAAGAAATGTCTTGACTTAGTTAATCTGTCGATTATGACCCAAATCGAGTCCATCCCTTTCGTGTCTTGGCAAACCAATCACAAAGTCCATGGAGATATGTTCCCATTTCCATTCGAGAATCGACAAAGGTTGAAGGAGTCCTCTTTGGTCTCGATGTTCTGCCTTCACTTGTTGACATTGTAGGCATTGGGATACAAACTCGGCTATCTCTCTCTTCATGTTTGGCCACCAAAAGGTCTCGCTTTACATCGTGATACATCTTAGTGTTTCTGGATGAACAGCAATTCGGAACCATGGGACTCTTGTAAAATCTTTCTTTTCAACTCGGGGACGTCATTACGCATAACCTTCCTCCAAACTTAAGCACTCCATTATCAAAGGTGTAACGACCTCGGCTTTAGTGATAATCTTCGCTGGCCATCCGTTTCAGAATTTATCCTCCATTTGCTTTGCTTTTACTTCTTCAATGATGGTCGGCTCTGCCGAGATTATGGCTAAACACGCCAAACTTCCCAATGACTTCTCGCTTAATGCATCGACTCTTGAGTTGGCTTTGCTCGGGTGGTCTTGAATCTGCATGTCGTAGTCCTTCAACAATTCCACCATCTCCTTTGCCTCAAATTTAGTTCCTACGAGTGAATAAGTACTTCAAACTCTTATGATCCGTGAAAACTTGGCAAGAAGCTCCATACAAGTAATGACGCCAAATCTTTAAAGCAAACACCACTACGCTAGCTCCAAATCATGGGTAGGATAATTCTTCTCATGAGGTTTTAAGCTGGCGAGATGCATATGCTATGACCTTGCCCCTTGCATTAATACACAACCCAAACCCTTATGTGAAGCATCATCAAATCTGAAATTCTTCATTACTTGATGGGAGTACAAGAACTGGTCTCAGAACTAACCTCGTCTTCAACTCTGGAAGGTCGATTCTCTATCTTTGGTCCATTCATATGTCACTCCCTTACGAGTTAAGCTGCGTCAATGGCACCGCAATCCTTGAAAAGTCTTTTACAAACTTCTGTAATAACTCGCCAAACCTAGAAAAGCTGCGAACCTCGGACACATTGGTGGCGTTGGCCAATTTACCACGGCTTCAATCTTCTTTGGGATCAACAGAGATACCTTCTTCATTAATCACATGTCCCAAAAATGAAATATTGGAAAGCCAAAACTCACACTTACTCAACTTAGCATCTGACTTCACGTCCCTCAAGGTCTCAGAGAGCAAGTCGCAGATGACTCTCATGCTCATTTGTACTCTTGGAGTAGATCAATATGTCATCAATAAAAACAACCACAAATTCATCTAGGTACGGCTTGAAGACTCTATTCATTAAGTCCATGAATGTCTTTGGCGCATTAGTCACTCAAATGGCATTACTAGAAACTCATAGTGGCCATATCTTGTTCGAAAGCGATCTTCTCAATATCCTCGGCTTTAACCTTCAATCGGTGGTAGCCCGACCTAAGGTCAATCTTGGAAAAGACTCTTGCTCCTTGTAGTTGATCTAGCAAATCATCAATCCTAGGCAACGGATACTTGTTCTTAATAGTTACCTTGTTAAGTTCTCAGTAGTCAATGCAAAGGCGGAGTGTACCATCTTTTTCTTAACAAACAAGATGGCGCTCCCCACGGTGAAGTGCTCGGCCTAACAAAACCTTTATCTAATAATTCTGTAGTTGTACCTTTAGTTCCTTAAGCTCATTTGGGGCCATTCTATAGGGTGTCTTGGAGATCGGTTGTTCTGACACAATGTCCACATGAACTCTATTTCTCTATCAACTAAGTGGCCGCAAATCATTCGGAAAGATGTCGGAATTCACTAACAACCGGGATGTCGGCTAAATCAACATTTCCATTCGATCACTCAATATACTACACAAGTAGCCATGGCACCCTTTCGAATTAGCTTACAGGCCTTAATGGACGAAATCAAGTATGGTGGGGTACTACCCTTTACCTCGGAAAATAACCTCGGCTTGTGCAGGGGTCTCAATGTGACACTCTTCAAACACAATTAATTGATGCATAATTCTTTACTAACCAATCCATTCCTAATATGGCGTCAAAGTGGGTCATGTTTAACGGCAACAAATCAATTAATAGTTCTACACCCTCAATCACAATAACACACGCCTTATAGATAGATGCAACAATCATGGTTCTCCCGGATGGAGCGGAACACATATAACACATAATCAAGAGGTTCTTGTTGTCTATTCAATTTCTCGGCAAACTTGGCGGAATCTGAATGAATGCGTGAGAACCGTAATCTATCAATATGTATGCATCTTGAGAGCGATTGGGAGTATACGATACTCATGTCTCGCATTCGGGTGTCTCCGGCACCAACGCAAAAACTCGCCTCGTCTGTGTCCTTCCAACGTTGCTTCCTGCAGAGCCCGAGGTGCTCCACTTTTCTTACCATCATCGGTTCTTGACTTGGACAATCCTTCACACGGTGACCCATTTCTCCACATTCAAAACAAGCGCTGACGCCTAGGCAAACTCAATCGGCCTCCCACAACTTGCACACATCGGCTTGGTACTACCTTCTGGTTCGAGTTGCTTGAGCCCACATTTGTTTTCTTCTTGGAGTTGAACGGAACTCGGCGGTTATCATAGTTCTGTCTCTTTCTCCGATTCTCCCTGATACGTCTGGGTTGATTAGCCGCAAGGATAGCCTTGTCCAAAACTCCTGCATAAGTCGGCATGTTGTGCATGTTGACTCTATCCTCAGTCGGTCCGCGCAAACCGCTTTCAAACTTCCCGCTTTCCTATACTCATCACGATCATATGAGGCGCGTACCTCGCCAATTCGGTGAAAGCTTCGGTCGTGATTCGCTCTTGTTTTGTTCCCTTGTATCAAAGTCCGGAACTCCGTGGTCTTACGGTCTCGTACACTAATGGGAAAGTGCTTGTTATAAAATAGCTCCAAAAATTTGGCCCAAGTTAAATCAGATTTTCTTCTGGTCAAGATCCACCATCTTCGGCGTCGTCGTCCAACGTGAATGCGCCGGTGCCACCTTCAGTACATCTGTCTTTGGGAAAGATCTCAAATAGCTTCTCCATTCCTAGGACCCATGCTTGCTTTCATCGGCTCTATGCCCCTTGGAATCTCGGCGGGTTCATCTTCTTGAACTCCTTAATCAAAGTCGTGGTTCCTCTCCATACAAAATTTGGTGTGGAGGTACTTGAGGTCTTGGAGGAGGTGGAGGCGGATCTGCACGTCGGCCATTAGTCTGTTCGGCTGGGTAGTTGTAGCACTAGCATTCTGTTGTCTCACTTGTCTCAACTCCCGAGTTAACCCTTCTACTAGCCTTTCTAATCGGTCCAATCTGTCTTCGGATCGATCTCGCCAACTGGTGGTCTCCTCTCCTCATAGTGCTATGAGTATGCAAAATGTGACTTTAAAACAAATCGCACAACAAAGCATGTATGCTAGCAACAAGTAGTTATGCCGAGATGATGTACACATTGTCAAGTAACAAGCAATATGATGCAATCCTTGTATCAAGTTTAAGGAAATTCCTATGCTCAGAGGACTCAAGTGTGTGAACAACGTACTACATGAAACTTGTGCTCGATACTAATCTGTCACGACCCCATTCCGCCCCTAGTAGAATGGTGCCATGATGGCCAAGATTCGGGATTACCAAAGGCCACTTACAAGAAAACACACACAAATCGAGTAAACATATGGGGCTTACAAATGCGGAAGCAATAATCAAAAGTAAAGTAGTCCATAAGAGCCGTGCTTGAGTTAAATGAGATGGCAAACATCTTATAGTAGCTTTAATACAAAATAATGACGTACACAAATTACATCTTGATCAAAAGGCTTCTCGGCCATCAAACACAAAATACAATAAAGTAACCAAGAAGCATAATCTTCAAGATCCGCAAAACATGAATCCAAAAACACATCGGCAAAACATGTCGGCTAAGCACAACTAGGCATCACCGCCGACGCTCATCACCTACATATATATAGAGAGGGTGAGCTTGGATACTCGATGAATGGCATAAGTAATAAAGGGTTTACATGAATGATAACCGAGATCTTTTAAACAAATAATACATGAAACAAATCAAGTTCATCTATCAAATCTTTCAAAGCTTCAAGAGATGCTTACTAACATCAATATAATACAAGTGATGACATCTCGGACAAACAAGCCCACGATGAAACCGTCGATGGCAAAGCAAGACAAGACAAGAGAGATCTCAAAACAATGGTGTCGTTGCATTATAGTCCCCGGACACTAAGGACTTGTGCCACAAATGCTTATAGTCCCCGCACGCACGGACTTCCAAACTTTGTGCTACAAATGCTTATAGTCCCCTAGCACATACGGACTAGTGCCACAAATGCTTAAAGTCCCCGCGCACGGACTTCCAAGAATGTCATCAAAACAAGATATAACACTTGGTATACAAAATAGGGATAACATTCATGCCTACAAATACTTTCCAAAACAAGGCAAAAAATAAGGCTTTTATCAAAACACTATAACATATCTTTATTAAAATACCACTCACATAGTTCTTCAGACGTCGGCGTCAAGGTAAGCCCAAGTCCTACAAACACATGGCAAGTTCATTGAATGCACTTTTAAACAGACTTCACATGCACACAAATGATCTCGGCATCCACTAAAGCTAAGTCAAATCAAAACAGACATCATCCCTCATCTCGGGGAACAAGTGGGCACTAACGAGGTCTTGGCGAGGTCCAACACCTCCTCGCCGAGGTCTGTCCCGAGGCCACTTTCAAAGAGATGGAGCCGGGAAAAATCTGGGTTTTCCCTCGCTCAAGAACATGAAGAACATGAACATGAAGATCAAGAAGGAGATGAATGCGAGGATCATAACTTATGATTATAAGACCCGAGATTTCATGTTATGAGTTTAAAACCATGGACACGATACCCATACAAGAAGACCATGCAAGAACAAACACAAATGCATGTAACTTGTTGCAAACTTTCGGATCAAATGAGGCTTTTCACAAGAACTTACGAACACTAGCTTTCTCTTTCTAAAACCAACTTGGAATCGATGCATGGCATGCAAAACATAATCAATCATGCAATGTAGCTAGAGGATCAATAGAAGCAACAAGAGTTAATCAAGATTCTAACCTCAATACTCGAATCTAACGGATCAAACACCAAGGATCAAGCTTGCACTCTACTTTCTCACTCTAGAACTCTTCCTAGAGCTTCTCTCTCCTCAAGCACAAGATATGATACAAATGATACACTTCTAAGCTTGCCTTTTGGTTTAACCTTCGCTTTCGGACACGTGGCGCTACGGGTTGGCTTAACTCAAAAAGGTGGTGATGGAAAAGACAAGTCACGACAAAGTGTGTTCAACAAGCTAGGCGGCAAGGGACTCCGTAGTAATGACATCGGCCAATAACAAGACCTCGGCAAGAAAAGGACAATGACTTGACTAATGATCTCGGCTAGGAAGGACAACACCCAACTGAAGTGTGCCACACCTTGGCCTAGATGTACCACACCTCGGTCTAGGTTGTACCACTTCGAGACAAGATCACTTGGGTTCAAGGTAACATCTCGGCCTAGATAATACACACCTCGGCCTCGGCGATACCGCCGCGGCCGGATGTTAATCATCTCGGCCAATATGCCGGAGTTAAAGGTGGAGGTCGGCTAAGGTTCAAAAAGCGTTCTTAAATGCAAGGGCTCAAAGGTAAACTATGCTAAGCTGACCTCGGCTATACTCTAGACAAGGTGCGAATTCAAGCAAGCATCAAATAGACAAAGCAAAGCAAAACAAGATAACAGATTGCAACCTTGGCAAGGCAAAATCATACAAAAGAGCAATGTATGCAAGCAAGACTAAGTCAAAGTGAGGGTTGTTACACGCCCCTAGTAGGATGGTGCCGTGATGGCCAGTAATCCGTGATTACTGAAGGCCAACTTATCAAAATCCACACACAAGAAGGCACACATAGGGGGCTTACCAAAATGCGGAAGCAATAAATCAAATACAAATGGTCCATGAGAGCTGTGCGTAAGTCAAAGGAAAAGACATATACCAAATAGTCTTACAACCAGTCCAAGTTATCAAAGTACAAGTCAAATCTTGATCAAGAGGCTTCTAAGCCAACAAGTACAAAATACAATGAATATAAGCCAAGAAGCATGATTTTCAAGATCTGCCGAGATAAATACAAAATGCCGACGTAAACACAAAATGCCGGAGTAGAAACAGCATTGCCGACAAGAATACAAAACAAGGCCGACGAAATCAAGAATCCAAAATAGGCTTGCAAGCACATCTAGGCGTCACCGCCGTCCTGCTCATCACCTACATATATATATAGAGGGTGAGTATGAAAACTCAGTGAATGGCACTAGTAATAAAGGTTTTGCATGAATATAGCCGAAGTCTGTACAAAACAAAGCATGTCAAAACCATCCAAATATTAGCCGAGGTTCTTTCTTTGCAAGGCACATCAAAACTTTACCAAATCAAGGGATGAACCGTATTCATCTATCAAATCTTACAAGTTCAAGGATGCTCATTAACATCGGCAAAACACAATCAAGCTTTCCGAACAACAAATCCACGCCAGAAACCGTCGTGGCAAAACAAGGTCACGATCCGCAATCGGTTTAAACAAAGTGGTCTTTGCAAAAGTTTATAGTCCTCCAGCCAGGGGACTTGTGTTACTTAGGCCCGTAGCCCTTTTTAACACGATGGCTTTTCCAAGAAAGGACCGTATCCTTTATTTCAAGACTGGTGTCACTTAGGCCCGTAGCCCTGTTTGACAAAGGGTGCTGCGAGAGTTTAGAGTCCTCCAGCCCAAGGGACTTATGTTTCAAGAAAGGACCGTATCCTTTTATCCATAATGCTGCGAAAGTTTAGAGTCCTCCAGCTAAGGGACTTTTACACTTAGTGCTGCGAAAGTTTATAGTCCTCCAGCCAAGGGACTTCTCAAGATAGCATCAAGACAAAGCTCACAATGATACATCGCATTAGGCTAAACATTCATGCTTAACAAATACTTTCATCAAAACAAAGCAAGACAAGATTTATCAAAACGGTTTAACATAGCTTTATTAAAAGCACCACTCACCTCGGTCTTCAGGTGTAGGCTCAAAGCAAAGATCAAAGTCCTACAATCACATGACAATTCACATTCTCAAAACAAGCTTTACATGTGTGTAAATGATCTCGGCGCTCCCACCGAATCCAAATGAATAACAAAGCAAAACATGCAAGGTCCAGCACTGTTTCCCCTCTTGTGGAAACTCACTGGGTGCCATCCTGATAATGCCGAGGTCCCGCACCTCCTTGCCGAGGTGTGGTCCTGACGGCCCTATACAAAACGAAATCGGGAAACCTGAGTTTCCCTCTGAAGAATGCAAAGAACAAGAACATCAAGACATGCATGTTAGAACCATAACTCGTTTATTCAAAATCTGGGGTTTCATGCTAAGAGTTCAAAAACGTGGATTTAGGTACCCAACCAAGAAGAACATGCAAAAACAAACACAATAACATGGCTCTAGCCACAAACTTCTAGATCAAAGTGCAACTTTCATCAAAACACATGAATACTAACTTTCACTTTCAAAACCAACTCCAAATCCATGCATGGCATGCAAAACAAACCCGATCACGCAATGTAGCTTGACAATCAATAAGAATAACCGAAGCAGATCAAGATTCTCACCTCAGATCACGAATCTAACGGTTCGATCAACCAAGACCAAGCTCGAAAGTCACCTTTCTCTCTCTAAAGCTCTTCCTTCTCCCTTGAGAGCTTCTCTCTCTAAAAACAAAGATTTGAGACCAAATGATTTGTTTCTAAGTCTGTCGGCTGTCTTAACCCACAGCTCGGACACGTGGCACTACCGGGTTGGTTCAGTTCAAAAAGGTGACTGATGGATTAGACAAGTCTCTGACAAAGCGTACACAACAAGCTTGGTGGCAAAACACGTCGGCTAGCAAGGACATCGGCTAGAGTCAAAACTTCGGCAACAGGTCAACAAAGACATCGGCTAGGGAGGACGGCACTGGACTAAGCTGTGCCACACCTTGGCCTGGGTGTGCCACATCTCGGCCTAAGCCATACCTACCCAAGGACAAGGATTACTAAGCACAAAACATCTCGGCCTCGGCTCTGAACACTTCGGCCCAAGGGTGACATCTCGGCAAACATGCCGTAGTGAAGATGGAGGTCGGCTAAGGTTCCAAAACTGTTCTAATTGCAAAGGTTCAAAGGCGAGCTATGCTAAGCTGACCTCGGCTACACACACACCAAGCAAGGTACGAGTTCAAGCAAGTAACAATTAACAAAGCAAAGCAAAACAAGATAACAGAATTACAAACTCGACAAGGCAAGATCATACAAAATGCATGCAAGCAAGACTAATTCAAAGTGAGGGTTGTTACAATTCAACAGATAAATTACGGAGTAAAATTGCAAACAAAACGTCTTTCAAAACAAATAAAAACACTTCTCACCAAATTATTTTACTCAACGCCTGCAGAGGACCACCGGAGGAGAATACTCCATTGATCCAGCTCCTTATGGACAGTTTTTTTTCTTCAAGCGCACAGATCCAATTTCTCCTCCTTTTTGTTTTTTTTTTTTAAGTTGTTGATCTTTGTTGTTGTTGTATGATTTAACAAATTGCAACAGATAGTTGTAACTCAACCAAAAAAATTAAAAATTAAGCAGATTGAAATAATAATAAAAAATTAGAACAGATATATATATACTGGATTATATTTGAGAAATATTTTCAACAGATAGAGAGAAAGAACAAGAGAGAGAGAAAAAAAGATTGCAACAGATCTTGGTTTGGTGTATTTCCACAGATAATAAAATTGAACAGATATAAATATATTGAAGATTGTGACTGGTTTGTCGAACATATAACAAATTTTGGATAGATATTTGAACAGATAAGAGATTAAAATTGAAGTGACAATAAAATCTAGACAAAAATTTGCACAGATAGGGAAAAAAATGAGCAGATAGTCAAGATTTTTGAATATATAGACAAAAAAATAATAATTGAACACTTAAATGTAAATTTAAACATATAGAAAAAAAAAATTCAACAGATAAATTAAGGAGTAAAATTGAAAACAAAACGTCTTTCAAAACAAATAAAAAGACTTCTCACCAAATTATTTTACTCAACGCCTGCAGAGGACCATCGGAGGAGAAGACTCCATTGATCCAGCTCCTTATGGATAGTTTTTTTTCTCCAAGCACACAAATCCAATTTCTCGTCCTCCTTTTTTTTTTTAAGTTGTTGATCTTTGTTCTTGTTGTGTGATGAAACAAATTGCAATAGATAGTTGTAAATGAACCAAAAAAAATTAAAAATTAAGCAGATGGAAATAATAATAAAAAATAAAACAGATATATATATATGTATACTGGATTATATTTGAGAAAGAATATCAACAGATAAAGAGAAAGAACAAGAGAGAGAGAAAAAGAGATTGCAACAAATCCGGGTTTGGTGTATTTCCACAGATAATAAAATTGAATAGATAGAAATTAATTGAAGATTGTAATTGGTTTGTTGAACGGATAAGAAATTTTGGATAGATATTTGAACAAATAAGAGATTAAAATTGAACTGATAATAAAATCTAGACAAAAATTTGTCAGATAGGGAAAAAATTGAACAGATAGTCAAGATTTTTGAATATATAGACAAAAAAATATTAATTAAACGCTTAAATGTAAATTTGCCCATATAGAAAAAAAAATTCAACAGATAAATTATAGCGACTCCAGTCTTTTCCCATTTGTTTATTGTATCCAGGACTTAGGTTCCGTAGATCTGTCATTGTATTATGGTTGTTATCGTCCTTTAATTTCCTATTTCGAGTTAGGGGATGCAATGGGCGGGTTTGTAGCAGTTGGTTGGGCTTGGGAGCAAAGGGTTCTTTAGATTTTTGACCCTTCGCCGGCGGGCTCTTTGTTTTGGTTCGTCGCCGAGCGAGGTTTCTTCGCCGGCGGCGATTAAATCTAGTAGTATAGACACGAGCGGTGTTTTTTGGCTCGAGCAAGCTGGTTCGTTCTTCGCTCGAGCGAGTGTTCTTTCGTTCGAGCGTGTGTCTGGTTGCAGACCTGAGGGTTTGAGTTCTTCGCTCTAGCGAGCTTTCCTTCGCTCGAGCGAGCTTCTGGGTTGTTGGCTCGAGCAAGGCATTCTTGGCTCGAGTGAGGGTTTTCTGTATCTGGTCGCTCGAGCGACCAAGGCTTCGCTCGAGCGAGCCTGTCCAGTTTAAATAAGCAACAGCGAGTTTTTTTGCATTTTTTTCATCCTCTTCTTGATCCCAAACCCTAGGTCCGACTTCTCTCTCTCTTTTCTCACCTTCTCTCTTAGGTTTTATAGCGATCCCGGGTTTACCCCTTGTTGTATAGTGATCCGGACGTGTGTCCGTGGATGTTGGTAGTGGATTGTTGTCCTGTTTACGTCCTTTCATATATTGTATTTGAGTTATAGGATGTGTTGGGCAGGTTTGTTTCAGGTTGGTTGTATTCGGGAGCCAAGGGTTCTTTGCCGAAATTTTGTCCTTCGCTCGGCGAGGAGTTGGTCGCCGAGCGGCGTTGAGTTTTTATGCGGTGGGTCGAGCGGGCCGCTTCAGCGGCAGCGGCTGCGTCTGGGCCGGACTCAACACCATGATTTTCGCTCGAGCGGCGGTGATTCTTCGCCGAGCGATCTGTTCGATCTTCGCCGGCGAAGTTCGTCGCTTCAGCGTGCGTCTAGTTGCGAACTGGGTCGAGTCCCGGCTCGGCGAGATTTTCTTCGCCGAGCGAAGCTTCGATGTTGGCTCGGCGAGACCTTTTGGCTCGAGCTACGGTTTCAGGTCTGGTCGCTCGGCGACCAAGTCTTCGCCGAGCGAAACTGTTTATATCGATTCGCCCGGCGATCTAAACTTCACTTTTTGAAACTTTTACTTTTAAAACCCTAAATCGAGAGCCTCTCTCTCTAGACTTGCCTTCTCTCTAAGAGATCATCTCCTAGAGTGTGAATCTTCCTAAGTGCTTTGTTAAAAAGATTGAGGTGACTTGGGCTTCGATCTAATCTGAAAATATTGGTTTTGGAGCAAGTTGGGTGTTGGGTCTTCATCTCCTTTTGAGCTCAAACTTTGAGGTAGGGATATCCTACTCCTCTTTATGGATTTTGTCTTTGAATTTTAGCATTTTGATATGTTGGTAGTTGTTGTGTAATTTTGGGAAACTTTGGGCCATTGTGTAATTTTATAAAAGTTTGGGGTTTTGTCTATAATAAACCTAGAAGCATGTTTGGTATAGAAACATGGAATTAATGTTGAAACATTAGTGAAATTGGAACCTAAGGGTTGTAATGTTAATTATGGAAACGTCCTAATCACATTGATTAATTAATTTGAATAATTAATTGTGGAAAACGAGGAATTGAAATTGAATTGAGTCATGGGTTATGACGATGGAAAGAATACATTGATTTTATGTATTGATATGTGATGTGTATAATTATGATATATATATGCATTGTGTTGTGTTGGAGGAGATAGGGGATGGACTCCACGGTTTAGGGGAAGATAGGGGATGGACCTCTAAACCGGATGTTACTGGGAGGAGATAGGGGATGAACTCCGTAGATAGAGCATGTATGCTTATCTAGAAAATATTGGCAGAGCATGTATGCTTGTCATGGAAAGTGTGAATATATCTGTTTTGTTTATACTTGTTGAAGTGATGAAAGAATGTAAGAGAATGGACCATCTATCAATTGTTAATCTTTTAGTCACTATTTATAACTGGTTTAGTGTATTTCTACTGGGCTGTGGCTCACCCTATATGGGAACATCATTTTCAGGTACTGGTAGCATGCCACCTCCAAGGACTTAGCTTGGGGGGCTAGTGGCGGACTTTTTGGTTGTCTTTCCTTTTGCGGTGTTACATGTAAATTCAAGCCTAGGGCTTAATGTGTAAATGAGTTAGCACTCTACTTTCTTGTAACCAAGTGTTAACTTGAAAGTCAAGTCTGTAGGGCATTTGCTTTGTTGTTAACATGTGATACCTTTTGTAATAGCATTACGATGAATGGAAGGACGTGGATCTTTTATATATCATAGCATGTTAATATTGTTGGTTTAATATCATTTATTTTGAGGCGTTACAACTTGGTATCGAGCGCACGGTTCGAATACTTTGGGTACGTGGGAAGTGATTAGGATCACAATGGGTTTGTCTCGCTTGATAGAGACTTAGTGTAGTGTCATATGCTATGTGTTTAATTGATAACGTGCTTATGTGATTATTTGGGTATGGGATTTAGTTTCTAGGATGTTGACTGGATCTTTGGGTTTCTGAGAGTCCCGTTGGAAAGGCACTTGATCAATGCTGTTTCTAACCGGTACTCTAGTAACGCCTTGGGACTGTCATCATCCGGAAATGAAATTCGTAAGTGCTTATGTGTTTATGTGCTTACGTGGAGTGAATTACAGTTATTCATGTATTAGGACGTGAGTGTTTAGTTATGGCACGTTGATAAATGTGCTAATGTTTTGTGTTACCTTTATTAGGATGTCAGGACGAGCAAGAGGTGGTAGGCGTGGTAGGCCTAGGAGGCAGGAAGTGCCATTACCGGATGAAGTTCCGGCGATTCAGAAGGGTTGGTCAGCCAATGTGGCGAGCTGGGTCAAGAGCTATGGGTGCCTTGGCCCGAGAGATAGCAGGGCCTTAGGTATTCTCGGAGCAGAAATCGAGCAACCGAGGCGGGACCTTCTTTCTTGAAGAGGGAGTTCTTCGGTCTAACCCGGAGGAGTTTGTTGGGGATCCTAAGGAGCCATTGAAGGCGCATTTAGTGGCTAGAACAGATGAGTAAAGCGTTCGATATGCTAGGCATTGAGGACGGAGCATTGAAAGTGACCTTGGCATCCTTCCAAATTGAAGGAGATGCGGGTCAATGGTGGAAGTATGAGAAAGTTCGCGTGGGTGGTACTTGGGGCGTTTGTGAATGCTTTCCAGAGAGGTTTTATCCGATGGCTAGAGAGAGACTAAGGATCGGTTACCAAGCTTAGCAGGAGGGTTTGTCTGTGGCGAGTTTGAGGCTACATTTACTAGCTTGTCGTGTTTGCACTGAACTTGTGGCTGCAGAAGCCGTTGTTATGAAATTGAGCGGAAGTTGAGGTTGGTCCTCAAGTTGAAAGTTGGTGGACCTTATATTCGAGTGTACAGCATTTGGTGGATCTTGCGGCTCATATGGGTGATGATGCAGGAGGAGAAGAGGAGAAACATGGGGGCTCCAAGAGGGGCCAAGAGGGACAGAGTGATGGCGGGGAGGCGAGGGTTATAACCCTCGGTAGTCTCGTGGTGGTTGGTCAGTCGACTTTCCCAAGACTGAGTGAGCAGTTCGGGAGGGGCGACAGGGAGACTTCATCTGTTACAAGTGTGGCCAGCCGAGTCACAAGGCTCCTGTTTGCCCACTGAAGGGCGGGGTCGAGAGCCTTCTTCGTCGGCCGGACCACGAGTCGAGTTCTGGCGGGCGGCCGTGTCGTGTTACAGTGTGGGCCGGGCACATGAAGAGGTATTGCCCACGGTTGAGTGCCACTTGAGCATCTGGTTCTAGATGAGCGAGGATTTCGGCCACTCGGTCTGTCAGCCTCGAGGGCCAATCCGGGCCGTCGTCAGTCGATCGATCTGTGATCCTATGCTCCATCAAGAGTGAGAGGTATTTTTTGTTTTGCAACTCGGTTGCTAGAGTGTTGATTGACACGGTGCATCTCATTCTTTTGTATCTGCGCATTTGCATACGTGTTGGGCCGGAGTTAGCACTTTTAGCATCCCCTATTTGCGTTGTGTCACTGTTGGGGTGAGTTAATTTTGAGGCACGGATGTAGAGGTTGTGATATAGAGGTCGGCGATCATCGACTTCCTTTTCCATTTGTAGTTATGCCCATGAAGGGCTTTGATGTTATTTTGGGTATGGAGGTTATCGTCATACCGGCGGTTATTGATTGCTACCGCTGAGGGTTACCTATTTGTCTGATGAGCGGGAGTTTTTCCACTTTTAGGAGACCGGGTTGGTAGTATTGTGCCATTAGGTGCGGTCATGGCGGAATGAGCTTGGTAGTTTACTTGCTAGTTTTGAGAATGGTGAATATGATGAGACCCAGATTGAGTTGCCAAGGGTAGTTTGTGAATACGCAGATGTCTTTCCCGAGGATCTTATTGATTTGCCACCCCACCGAGAGACAGAGTTCTCTATTGATTTAGTGCCCGGCACGGCGCCGATTTCTATGGCACCTTATCGTTTTGCCCCAGCAGAGTTGATTGAGTTGAAGGTTCAACTCCAAGAATTGCTAGATAAGGGCTTCATTCGCCCTAGTGTATCGCCGTGGGGAGCACCGGCCCTCTTTGCTAAAAAGAAAGACGGTGCCTTGAGGTTGTGTATCGACTACCGGAAGTTGAATCGGGCTACAGTTAAGAATAAGTACCCTATGCCCCGTATAGATGACTTGTTTGACCAGTTGAAGGGTTCCCGTTGTTTCTCTAAGATAGACTTGAGATCGGGTTACCACCAGTTGAGGGTCAGAGAGGAGGATATTCCGAAGACGGCATTCCGTACGCGGTATGGCCATTATGAGTTTCTGGTGATGCCATTTGGGCTTACCAACGCACCGGCAGTCTTTATGGACTTGATGAACCGGATTTTCCGGGAATTCTTGGATCGTTTTGTGGTTGTTTTTGTGGATGATATTCTTATCTATTCACCCTCAGAGCAAGAGCACGAGGAACACTTGAGAATGGTGCTTGAATTGCTTAGAGCCCATAGGCTGTATGCCAAGTTTGGGAAGTGCGAGTTCTGGCTAAGAAGTTAAGTTCTTAGGCCATGTAGTTTCGGGAAGGTGTCTGTTGATACATCCAAGACGAGGCAATGCAAGATTGGGCCTGACCTAAGAGTGTGTTTGAGATCCGCAGCTTACGATTAGCCGGGTACTACCCGATTTGTGAAAGATTTCTCGTGTTAACCGCTGTTGACTAGGTTGACTCGCCAGGAGTCAAATTTGTATGGAGTGAGACTTGTGAAAAGTCGTTTCAGAGTTGAAAGTTAGATTGACCACCGCTCGATCTTGATTATTCCGAGAGAGGGTTGGGTTATGCGATCTATTGTGATGCCTCACGAGAGGGTTTGGGTTGTGTGTTGATGCAGGAGGAAAGTGGTAGCTTATGGCTCACGTCGTTAAAAATACGAGAAGAATTACCCTACACACGACCTAGAGTTGGCGAAGTGATCTTTGCCTTGAAAATCTGGAGGCACTACCTTTATGGTGAGAGATTCGAGGTGTTCTCGGATCATAAAAGTCTGAGTATCTGTTTCACGTAAAGACTTGAACTTGAGGCAGAGAAGGTGGATGGAGTTTATAGAAGATTACGACTTGAGTTGCATTATCACCCGGAAGGCCAATGTTGTGGCGATGCTCTTAGTAGGAAATCCATTAGTGATGTAGCTTGTGTAGCCATCCGAGAGTGGGAGATGTTGGGGGCACTTGGCGAGTTTGACTTGCTTCGGCGAATCCGTTGAGGTCGCGGCCTTGTTTTCTGTGGTTCTTGACACACTTGTGACTCGAGTGTTAGAGGCACGAGAGGTGATCTTGAGGTAGAATCCTCGAGAGAAGATCTCCAAAGGAAAAGTTGAGAAAGGTTTGACGGCGATCCCGACGAGTTTGAGATACCGAGACCGTCTGCTTTGTCGAGTCTGTCGAGAGGAGGTACTCAGAGTTCCATCATTCGCGCCTTGCGGTGCATCCGGGAGGTACTAAGATGTATCGGGATTTGGGTCGTCAGTTTTGGTGGCGGGGTATGAAGAGAGATGTGGCAGTCTTCGTGTCTAAGTGCCTTACTTGTCAGCAAGTGAAGGCCGAGCATCAGAGGCCAGCGGGTTTGTTACAACCCTTGCCTATTGCCGAGTGGAAGTGGGAGCACATCACCATGGACTTCGTTGTAGGGCTTAGAAGACCCAATGGGTAGTGACACTATTTGGGTGGTTGTAGACCGGTTGACCAAGTCGGCGCATTTCATTCCAATGCGCGTGAGAGATTCGGTAGATCATCTTGCCGACTTGTATGTTCGGGACATAGTGAGATTGCACGGGGTCCCAGTGACGATCGTCTCAGATAGAGATCCTCGTTTTACTGCTAGGTTGTGGCAGAGTTTGCAAAGTGCTTTAGGTACTAAGTTGACCTTTAGTACAGCTTATCATCCTCAGACTGATGGGCAGTCCGAGCGTACCATTCAGATCCTTGAGGATATGCTTCGGGGTTGTGTCCTTGATTTCAGTGGGACATGGGAGAGGCACTTACCGCTGGTGGAGTTTGCCTACAATAACAGTTTTCAGTCTAGTATCGGTATGGCACCATTTGAGGCCTTGTATGGCCGACCTTGTAGGTCTCCAGTTTGTTGGGCCGAGGTGGGTGACACACCTTTGTTGGGTCCGGAGTTGGTTAGGGAGACGACGGAGAAAGTTGAGCTTATCCGTAGGAGGCTTGTTACAGCCCAGAGTCGTCAGAAGTCCTATGCTGACCGTAGGAGGAGACCGTTGGAGTTTGAGGTGGGTGATCACGTCTTTCTGAAGATATCACCTAGGCGGGGTTTGTTGAGATTTGGGAAGAGTGGGAAGTTATCCCCTCGGTTTATTGGTCCTTTTGAGATCCTTGAGCGGATTGGCGAGGTTGCTTATCGTTTAGCTTTGCCGCCACAGTTGGCCGGAGTTCATGACGTGTTTCATGTGAGTATGCTTCGGAAATATGAGCCGGATCCATCACACGTGTTGGATTGGACCGACTTAGAGGTAGATGAGGATGCCTCGTATGAGGAGAGACCGGTTCAGGTCTTGGATAGGCGGGATCAAGTCCTGCGTGGTAAGACCATCCCTTTGGTTAAGGTTTTGTGGAAACATCATGGAGTGGAGGAGGCCACTTGGGAACGTGAGTTGGGAGTCCGTGAGAAATATCCGGACTTATTTGTTGATGTGTAATCAAGTGTTGCAATCTTGTAATTGTAATGAACTTTAAGAACATTTGAAATGTCTTAAGTTGTAAAACATGGTGTATGTTTTGGTTAATGTAAATGTTGTCGAACTTGCCTTGTTATGGGAGTTGATTATAATATTGCATATGTTGGCTATATTATAGAAATAAAATTGTATCATGATTATTGCTTATGATATAAAATGTAAACCATATATGTGGGAAATGGTTGAAATGGAAAGAAATTGCATGTTGAAATGTACATGTTGAGAAATGCCTCTTAATAGGAGATGGATGACCGGTAATGGGTCGAATTGTTAAATGTTGTGTTATGACATTGTTTAAAATGGAGAAAAAGGCTTGCTTTTCAAAAACTTGTTTTAATTTCGGGGACGAAATTCTTTAAGGGGGGGAGGTTATAGCGATCCCGGGTTTACCCTTGTCGTACAGTGATCCGGACGTGTGTCCGTGGATGTTGGTAGTGGATTGTTGTCCTGTTTACGTCCTTTCATATATTGTATTTGAGTTATAGTGTGTGTTGGGCTGTTTTGTTTCAGGTTGGTTGTATGCGGGAGCCGGGGGTTCTTGCTAAGTTTTTTTGTCCTCCCCGCGAGGGAGGAGTTGGTCCCTCGAGGGAGCGTTGAGTTTTGTGTCTGGTGGGTCGAGCCAGAGCGGCTTCGTCTGAAAGCGAAGCGGACTCAACACCATGATTTCTGGCTCGAGCGAGCTGATTCTTCGCTCGAGCGATCTGGTTCGGTCTTCGCTCGAGCGGCGGTTCGTCGCCGAGCGTCGTCTAGTTCAGAACTGAAGGTCGAGTCCACGGCTCGGCGAGATTTTCTTCGCCGAGCGAAGCCTGGATGTTGGCTCGAGCGAGACCTTTTTGGCTCGAGCTACGGTTTTCTGTGTCTGGTCGCTCGAGCGACCAAGTCTTCGCTCGAGCGAGCCTGTTTATATCAGTTCGCAGCCAGCGATCTAAACTTCACTTTTTTGAAACTTTTACTTTTTAAAACCCTAAATCTGAGAGCCTCTCTCTCTAGACTTGCCTTCTCTCTAAGAGATCATCTCCCTAGAGTGTGAATCTTCCCTAAGTGCTTTGTTAAAAAGATTGAGGGTGACTTGGGCTTCGATCTAATCTGAAAATATTCGGTTTTGGAGCAAGTTGGGTGTTGGGTCTTCATCTCCTTTTGAGCTCAAACTTTGAGGTAGGGATATCCTACTCCTCTTTATGGATTTTGTCTTTGAATTTTAGCATTTTGATATGTTGGTAGTTGTTGTGTAATTTTGGGAAACTTTGGGCCATTGTGTAATTTTATAAAAGTTTGGGGTTTTGTCTATAATAAACCTAGAAGCATGTTTGGTATAGAAACATGGAATTAATGTTGAAACATTAGTGAAATTGGAACCTAAGGGTTGTAATGTTAATTATGGAAACGTCCTAATCACATTGATTAATTAATTTGAATAATTAATTGTGGAAACAGGGGAATTGAAATTGAATTGAGTCATGGGTTATGACGATGGAAAGAATACATTGATTTTATGTATTGATATGTGATGTGTATAATTATGATATATATATGCATTGTGTTGTGTTGGAGGAGATAGGGGATGGACTCACGGTTTAGGGAAGATAGGGGATGGACCTCTAAACCGGATGTTCTTTGGGAGGAGATAGGGGATGAACTCGTAGATAGAGCATGTATGCTTATCTAGAAAATATTGGCAGAGCATGTATGCTTGTCATGGAAAGTGTGAATATATCTGTTTTGTTTATACTTGTTGAAGTGATGAAAGAATGTAAGAGAATGGACCATCTATCAATTGTTAATCTTTTAGTCACTATTTATAACTGGTTTAGTGTATTTCTACTGGGCTGTGGCTCACCCTATATGGGAACATCATTTTCAGGTACTGGTAGCATGCCACCTCCAAGGACTTAGCTTGGGAGGCTAGTGGCGGACGGACTTTTTGGTTGTCTTTCCTTTTGCAGTGTTACATGTAAATTCAAGCCTAGGGCTTAATGTGTAAATGAGTTAGCACTCTACTTTCTTGTAACCAAGTGTTAACTTGGAAAGCTGTAAGCCCGTAGGGCATTTGCTTTTGTTGTTAACATGTGATACCTTTTGTAATAGCATTCTGATGAATGGAAGGACGTGGATCTTTTATATATCATAGCATGTTAATATTGTTGGTTTAATATCATTTATTTTGAGGGCGTTACAGGTTTGATCTACTTAGAGTGAGCTTCTATCCTAGATCCTTTATTAAAAAGATAGAGTGAGACGAGGGCTTCGTTTTGATCGGAACAATCTTGGGTTTGGAGCACTTTGGTATTTGGGTCGTCATCTCCATCTTCTCCATTCGAGTTCTTTGCTTTGAGGTAGGGATTTCCTACTCCATCTTATAGGTTTTAATCCTAAGTTCTGGTATTTCTGATATGTTGGGTTGTTGGGTAATATTGAGAAAAGCTAGGGTTTGTTTTATAATTAAAATGCCCTAATTGTTGTAATAAAATTAATTCGTATAATTAATTTTGGGAAAATTGTGGAAATTGATTTAATTCATAATATTGAGGAATTATGAGATTAAATGATGTAGTTGGATAATTTAACCACTCATCTTTGAAATTTGAGATTATATGTGTTATACATGTATTTCCTGCTTAGAAATAACTGTTTTGGGCTATCAGTGGAGGATAGTCATGATTGTTGTAGACATTGCATGTGGATTAGGGAAAACTGAAACTAATCAATTGGTTATGTTGTTGTGTATAAAGGTTGGAATAATACATTAAATTTATGTATTGATTGATTGTGTATATGACTTTGTGTTTATATGCATTACTTGTGTTTGGGATGAGATAGGGGATGTACTCCACGGTTTAGGGGAAGATAGGGGATGTACCTCTAAACTGGTTAATGTTAAGGAAAGATAGGGGATGGACCCAGGGTCGTAGCTCATATGCTCGCCCATTATAATTATGATACAGCTCTTATGCTTATCTACTGGAGTATTTGTTGTTTGATTTGATACATCACTAAAATGTGTATCAATTGGGAAGTATGGAAGTGAATTTTGATTGAAGTTGATACAACACCAACATGTGTATCCGTCATGATATAAGAAAGGTTTAACTTGATTTGTTATTCTTGTTGAATTGGAAATATTGTTAATAAGAGATGAAACCCCTGTTGAGTTATTTGGCGTGTTCGAGCCATATCAGTATAATTGAAAGTGAAATGTGTCATAGACATTAGTGTCATGAAATTGTATAATGATGAAATTGACTATTTTGTGTTAACCATCTATCGAATACTCGCTTTAGTTAATTCTTATATTTGGTTTAGTATTTCTCTCTGGCTGTGGCTCACCCTTTAGAACATCATTTTCAGCTTCAGGTGATGGGCTACCTCTAAGGAATTAGCTTGGATGGATTTTGAGTTGAAGACTCATTTAGATTAGTTGTTATTTGCTTTGTTTGATATTACATGTAAGGACTCAAGCCAAGGGCTTAACTTGTAAATGAGTTAGTACTCATATTTTTGTATCCAAGTGTTGGCTTGGAAAGATGTAAGCCCATAGGGCATTTACTTTCTTTATTACATGTAATGTCTTTTAATAAGTTTACTCTGATGAATGGAATAATATTCTTGTTTTCTTATAATGATGCATGTTAATATTATATATTATGGGTTTAATTTTGAGGGTGTTACAACTTGGTATCAGAGCGTACCGGGTTCGAATACTTTGGGTACGTGGGAAGTGATTAGAATCACAATGGGTTCGTCTCGTTTGATAGAGACTTAGTGTAATGGTTATATGCTTATATGATAACATGTTTATGTGACTATGTGGGTATGGAATGTAGTTTCTAGGATGTTGATTGGACCCTTGAGTCTCTGAAAGTCTTGTTGGAAAGGCACTTGATCAATGTTGTTTCCAACCGGAACTTTAGTGACGCCTCGGGACTATCATTATCGAGAATGAAATTAAATGAGTGCTTATGTGATTATGTGCTTACGTGGAGTGAATTATTGTTGTCCAATGCATTAGGACACGAGTGTTATAACCGGCACATTTATTAATGTGCTAACGTCTTTGTTTCATTTATTAGGATGTCATAGCGAGGGCGAGGATGTGGTAGGCGTGGTAGACAGGTGGCGGGAAGTGCCTATCTGGGAGGGATTCGGCAGTCTGGGGAAGGGGTTGGCGAGCCAATGTGGCGAGCGAAGGGCTAGCGAGGGCATTCAACAGATAATAAAATTGAACATATAGAAATAAATTGAAGATTGTGACTAGTTTGTTGAACATATAAGAAATTTTGGATAGATATTTGAACAGATAAGAGATTAAAATTGAACTGATAATAAAATCTAGACAAAAATTTTACAGATAGGGAAAAAAATTGAGCAGATAGTCAAGATTTTTGAATATATAGACAAAAAAATAATAATTAAACACTTAAATGTAAATTTGAACGTATAGAAAAAAAATTCAATAGATAAATTAAGGAATAAAATTTGAAACAAATCGTCTTTCAAAACAAATAAAAAAACTTCTCACCAAATTATTTTACTCAATGCCTGCAGAGGACCATCGGAGGAGAAGACTCCATTGATCCGACTCGATGGGCTTTTTTTTTTCTTCAAGCGCCTGAGATCAATTTACGCTCCTTTTTTTTTTTTTTTAATTTGTTGATCTTTGTTGTTGTCGTATGATGAAATAAATTACAACAACTAGTTGTAACTGAACGAAAAAAAAATTTAAATCTAAGTAGATAGAAATAATAATAAAAAATAGAACAGATATATATATATATATATATACTGGATTATATTTGAGAAAGAATTTCAAAAGATAGAGAGAAAGAACAAGAGATCGAGAAAAAAAGATTGCAACAGATCCTGGTTTGGTGTATTTCCACAGATAATAAAACGGAACAGATAGAAATATATTGAAGATTGTGACTGCTTTGTTGAACAGAAAAGAAATTTCGGATAGATATTTATGCAGATAAGAGATTAAAATTGAATCGATAATAAAATCTAGACAAAAATTTGCACAGATAGGGAAAAAATTGAAAAGATAGTCAAGATTTTTGAATATATGGACAAAAAATTAATAATTAAACACTTAAATGTAAATTTCAATATATAGAAGAAAAAAAAATTGAACAGGTAAATTAAGGAGGGAAATTGAGAACAAAAGCGTCTTACAAAACAAATAAAAGACTTCTCACCAAATTATTTTACTCAATGCACGTAGAGGACCATCGAGGAGAAGACTCCATTGATCCAACTCCTTATGGATGATTTTTTCTTCAAGCACGAGATCAATTTACGCTCCTTTTTTTTTCTTTTAAGTTGTTGACCTTTTTTGTTGTTGTATGATGAAACAAATTGCAACTGGTAGTTGTAAATGAACCAAACAAAAATTAAAAATTAAGCATATAGAAATAATAATAAAAAATAGAACAGATATATATATATCTTTGGATTATATTTGAGAAAGTATTTCAACAGATAGAGAAAGAACAAGAGAGTGAAAAAGAAAGATTGCAACCGATCACGGTTTGGTGTATTTCAACAGATAATAAAATTGAGCAGATAGAAATAAATTGAAGATTGTGGTGGTTTGTTGAATGGATAAGAAATTTTGGATAGATATTTGAGCAGATATGATTAAAATTGAACCGATAATAAAATCAAGACAAATTTATGCAGATAGGGAAAAAATTGAGCAGATAGTCAAGATTTTTGAATATATAGACAAAAAATAATAATTAAACATTTAAATGTAAATTTGAACATATAGAAAAGAAAAATTGAGCAGATGAATTAAGGAGTAAAATTGAAAACAAAACGACTTTTAAAACAAATCAAAAGATTTCAAACCAAATTATTTTACTCAATGCTGCGAGAGGACCATAGGAGAGAAGACTCCATTGATCCAACTCATTATTATGAGTTGTTTTCTTCAAGCACCTGAGATCCAATTTCTCCTTCTTTTTTTTTTTTTTTTTAAGTTGTTGACCTTGGTTGTTGTTGTATAATGAAACAAATTGCAACAGATAGTTGTAAATGAACTAAACAAAAATTATAAATTATGCAGATAGAAATAATAATAAAAAATAGAACAGATATATATATATATATATACGAGATTATATTTGAGAAAGAATTTCAACAGATGGAGAGAAAGAACAAGAGAGGGAGAAATAAAGATTGCAACAGATCCTGGTTTGGTGTATTTCAACAGATAATAAATATAACAGATAGAAATAAATTGAAGATTGTGACTGGTTTGTTGAACGGATAAGAAATTTTGAATAGATATTTGAACAAATATGAGATTAAAATTGAACTGATAAGAAAATCTAGACAAAAATTTGCACGGATAGGGAAAAAAATTGAACAGATAGTCAAGATTTTTGAATATATAGACAAAAAAATAATAATTAAACACTTAAATGTAAATTTGAACATATAGAAAAAAAAAATTGAATAGATAAATTAAGGGGTAAAATTGAAAACAAAACGACTTTCAAAACAAATAAAAAGATTTCACACCAAATTACTTTACACAATACTGCGAGAGGACCATCGGAGAAGACTCCATTGATCCAACTCCTTATGGATGCTTTTTTTCTTCAAGCGCAGATCCAATTTCTCCTCCTTTTTTTATATATAAATTGTTGATCTTTGTTGTTGTTGTATGATGAAACAAATTGCAGAGATAGTTGTAAATGAACCAAAAAAATTAAAAATTAAGCGATTGAAATAATAATAAAAATAAAAGCAGATATATATATATATACTAGGTTATATTTGAGAAAGAATTTCAACAGATCGGGAGAAAGAACAAGAGAGAGAAAGAAAGATTGCAACAGATCCTTGTTTGGTGTATTGCAGCAGATAATAAAATTGAGCAGATAGAAATAAATTGAAGATTGTATTTGGTTTGTTGAACAGATAAGAAATTTTGGATAGATATTTGAACAGATAAGAGATTAAAATTGAACTGATAATAAAATCTAGACAAAAATTTGCTCAGATAGGGAAAAAAATTGAACAGATAGTCAAGATTTTTGAATATATAGACAAAAAAATAATAATTAAACACTTGAATGTAAATTTGAACATATAGAAAAAAAAATTCAACAGATAAATTAAGGAGTAAAATTGAAAACAAAACGTCTTTCAAAACAAAGAAAAAGACTTCTCACCAAATTATTTTACTCAATGCCTGCAGAGGACCATCGGAGGAGAAGACTTCATTTAGCGATCCCGGTTTCCCTTTCTTTAATTGTTGTATCCGGACTTAGGTTCCGTGGAGTTGGTTGTTGTGTATATCTTGTTTACATCCTTTACTTTTTGTATTTGAGTGTTGGGTTGTGTTGGCGAGTTTGAAAGCAGTAGGTTGAGCTTAGAAACCAAAACTAAATTTGCCAGATTTTGGCTGTCTCGCTCAGCGAGCTTTGGCCTTCAGCGGGGCCTTTGTTGTTGCTTCTCCGTTCGGCGGGGTTTTGCGCTCGGCGAAAATCACCCATCCAGTATTTTCTCTGCGAGATTGTCCGCTCGAGCAGAGTTTGGGCGCCGGCGGAGTTTGTGTGGCCTTCGAGCGGGGAGTTGGATGCTCGAGCGGGGACTTGGCTCTGCAAAAGTGCTGGGAGTGTGTATCCGGCGCTCGAGCGGCGGTTTGGACGCTCGAGCGGGAGTCTGTGAGTGACGCTCGAGGGGGGGTTTCCACGCTCGAGCGGGGCGACTGGGTTAAGTCTCCGAGATCCGGGTTTTTGAATCACTTTTTCACATCCTTTTCTCTCTCTTACTTTTCCAAAACACCATTAGAGAGCTTCTCTCACTAGAACCTTGCCTTCTCTCTAGGTGTTGATCTAGTAGAAGTTGTTTCCTCACATTTGGCCTTTACAAAAAAGTTGTTGATTGTCGAGGGCTATCTTTTGATCCAACAATCTCGGGATTTGAAGCATTTTCGTTTTCTTCATCTTCTTCGTTGGGTGTCAACTTTTGAGGTAGGGATTCCGACTCACTCTTATGGTCTTTGACATAGATTTTTGGTTGTTTTGATAAAGTGTTGAAGTTGGATAATTTTGGGACTTAGGGTTTCAAAATGTTAAAAGGGGGTTTTGTTATTTTGATTCTAAAATGTGTATTTTGGGTTTCAAAATAATGATATTGTTGTTAGTTGTTGATATATAGACCATTGGGTCAATATTGGGAAATGGGGTAGAAAACCCTAATTTGTTGTATAAATTAATTGGTATAATTAATTTGGGAAAGTTGTTGTTATTTGGAATTGAGTTGGAAATAATGAAATTGGCTCATTAAAATGTGAAATGGTGGAGTTGGATTTATTAATCGCTCACTTTTGAAAACATTGATATTTTATCTGTTGGAGCTTTTATTATCTGTTTAGAAATAATTGCTTGGGCTACCGGTGGAGGGTAGCTATGATTGTTGTAGACAATGCATGATGATTAGGCAAACTAAAACTAATCAATTGGATGTGTCATAGAATATGACGGTTGATAGAATATATTAACGTTATGTATTGATTGATTGTGTATATATGACCTATGTGTATATACGTTGTGTGTGTATGGGAGGAGATAGGGAATGTACTCCACGGTTTAGGAGAAGATAGGGGATGGACCTCTAAACCGGATGTTGTTTGGGAGGAGATAGGGGATGGACTCCGCTGATACAGCTCATATGCTCGTCAGTTAATGTGTTGATACAGCTCATATGCTTATCTATGGAAGTGTTGATATAGCTCATATGCTTATCTATGGAAGTGTTGATATAGCTCATATGCTTATCTGTTGAAGTGTGGATACAGCTTGTATGCTTATCTGTTGAGATGTTGATATAGCTTATATGCTCATCCATCGTAGTGTTGATATAGCTAGTAAGCTTATCTACTGTGAAATGGGAAATGTTTAATATGAGTTGCTATCTCATGTTAGTTGTTGGCCAGGTTCTGAGCCGTTGTTGTAAATTGTGAACATGATAAGAAATGGAAAATGAAATGAAACATGGACATAGTGGTCATGTAATGGAATTGAGTTATGAATTGATTTATGGGAATTAAACATTTATCAATTGCTAATGTCTTAGTTACTGCTCATACTGTGTTTAGCGTATCTCTACTGGGCGTTGGCTCACCTTATATGGGACATTATTTTCAGGTACAGGTACCATGCCACATCCAAGGACATAGCTTGGATGATTATAAGAGTTGTAACGCCCTCAAAATAATAACATTAAACCCATCAATTAAACATGCATTGACATAATAAAAGTCCACATTCTTCTATTTAACTGAATAGTTCTTTACAAAAGGTATTACATGTTAACAACAAAAGCAAGTACCTTAAAGGCTTACAGCTTTCCAAGCTAACACTTGGTTACAAAAAGAGAGTTCTAACTCAATTACACATTAAGCCCTGGGCTTGAATATACATGTAATACATCAAAATAAATACGACAACAAAAGTGTGTCCGCCTCTAGCCTCCCAAGCTATGTCCTTGGAGGTGGCATGCTACCTGTACCTGAAAATGATGTTCCCATATAGGGTGAACCACAGCCCAGTAGAAATATACTAAACCAGTTATGAATAATGACTAAAAGATTAACAGTTGATAGATGGTCAACACTTTTACATTCTTTCATAACACTTGACAGTTCCAAGACATTCAAGTCTATATTTCCTTTCATTTTCCATTTCTTTCCTTTCGATTATCAATACATAATCCTGGCTCAAAACCTGGCCAACAACTCATATGAGACAGGAACTCATACTAAACACTTTCCATTTCAACATAGATAAACATATTAGTTATATCAATACATCCACAGATAAGCATACAAGCTACATCACATTTCCAAGACAAGCATATGAGCTGTATCTATATTTCTCAAAGGTAAGCATACAAGCTACATCACATTTCCAAGACAAGCATATGAGCTGTATCTATATTTCTCAAAGATAAGCATATGAGCCGTATCTTTACTTCTCTAGACAAGCATATGAGCTGTGTCTACGGAGTTCATCCCCCATCTCCTCCCAACACTAACGGTTTAGAGGTACATCCCCATCTTCCCTAAACCATGAGTACATCCCACATCTCCTCCTCTACACATAATGCATATAAACACATTGGTTCTATATACAATCAATCAATACATACAGTTAATGTATTCTATCATTCGTCAAATTCCATGACACATTCCATAGATTAGTTTTAGTTTGCCTAATCATCATGCATTGTCTACAACAATCACGACTATCCTCCACCGATAGCCCAAAGCAGTTATTTATATACAGAAAATAAATGCACAAATAGATATATAATCAACATTTCAATTCGGTGAGTGATAAATAATCTAACTACACCCTTTTATCCCACATACTTCCAATCTCAACATTTCCAATTCCATTCCTCATTCCTCACAATTAATTATACCAATTAATTAAACAATGTAATTATAGCATTTTCCATAATTAACATTACAACCCTAAAGGTTCCATTTTCATCAATGATTTCACATTAATCTCATTTATCTATGCTAAACATGCATATTGGTTTATTTTAAATAAAACACCAACTTTTATAAAATTACATAAAAGCCCCAAACTTTCTCAAAATTACACAACTATCCCCAACATATCAAAATGCTAAAATTTAAAGACAAAATCCATAAAGAGGAGTAGGGTATCCCTACCTCAAAGTTTGAGCCGAAATGGAGATGAAGCCCGAAAATCAAAGTGATCCAAACCCCGACTTTTTCCGATTAAATCGAAGCCCTCGACAACCGCTATCTTTTTAACAAAGGACTTAGGATAGGAAATCACCCTAGGTAGATCAAATCTTAGAGAGAGTGAAAATCTAGAGTGAGAGGCTCTCGGATTTGAAAGATTTAGATCAAAAGTTTTGAAAAAAATGATTTGAAATCCGTTGCTGTCTCGCTGATGAAGACAGGCTCACTCGAGCGAAGGCCTGCTTGCTCGAGCGACCAGACACAGAAAACACTCGCTCGAGCCAAGACAGCCTTGCTCGAGCCAACAACCCAGAAGCTCGCTCGAGCGACGAACAGCTCGCTCGCGCGAAGGACGAGCTAGATCGCTCGAGCGAAGAAAAGCTCGCTCGAGCCAAGAATTCCAGTGTTCAGGTCCAAGTACCAGGGCAATCGCTCGCTCGAGCGAAGCCCCCCTGGCTCGACCCACCAGAGACAAAACTCAACTCTCGCTCGAGCGACCAAACCACAGCTCGGCGAAGAACAAAGATGAAGCTTCGCTCGGCGACCAACTCCTCGCTCGAGCGAGGGTCCAAAAATCTGGACAGCTACTCTTTGTTCTCAACACAACCAACCTGTAACAAACCTGCCCAACACATCCTATAATTCAAAAACAAAGTACGAAAGGATGTAAACGAGACAACAATCAACTACTAACATCCACAGACACATGTCCGGATCACTGTACAACAAGGGTAAACCCGGGATCGCTATAACCTTCCCCCCTTAAAGAATTTCGTCCCCGAAATTAAGAACAAGTTTTCAAAAAACAAGTTTTTCTCCATTTTAAACAATGTTACACTGCAACATTCAACAATTCGACCCATTACCGGTCATCCATCTCATTTAAAGAGGCATTTCACATATATATACATTTCAAGTGCATCTATAACATGCATTTCCTTTTTCATTTTCCAACCATTTTCAACATATATGGTTCACAATTTATATCATAATCAACATTCATGATATATCTCCAGTTCTATAATATAGTCAGCATATGCAATATTATAATCAACTCCCACATCAAGGCAAGTTCTACAATACTTCCTTAAATCAAAACATATACCATGTTTTACAACTTAAGACACAAACAATGTTCTTAAAGTTCAACAAGATTACAAGTTCTCACTACATGATTACAAATCAACAAACAAGTCCGGATATTTCTCGCGGACTTCCAACTCACGTTCCCAAGTGGCCTCCTCCACCCCGTGATGCTTCCACAAAACCTTAACCAAAGGGATGGTCTTGCCACGCAGGACTTGATCCCGCCTATCCAAGACCCGAACCGGTTTCTCCTCATACGAGGCATCCTCATCTACCTCTAAATCAGTCCAATCCAGTACATGTGACGGATCTGGCTCATACTTCCGAAGCATACTCACATGAAACACGTCATGAACTCCGGACAACTGTGGCGGCAAAGCTAAACGATAAGCCACCTCGCCAATCCTCTCAAGGATCTCAAAAGGCCCTATAAATGAGGGATAACTTCCCTCTCTTCCCAAACCTCATCAACCCCCGTCTAGGTGATATCTTCAGAAAGACATGATCACCCACCTCAAACACCAACGGTCTCCTCCTACGATCAGCATAAGATTTCTGACGACTCTGGGCTGTAACTAGCCTCCTACGGATAAGCTCAACTTTCTCCGTCGTCTCCCTAACCAACTCTGGACCCAACAAAGGTGCGTCACCCACCTCGGCCCAACAAACCGGAGACCTACAAGGTCGGCCATACAAGGCCTCAAACGGTGCCATACCGATACTAGACTGATAGCTGTTGTTGTAGGCAAACTCCACCAATGGTAAGTGCCTCTCCCACATCCCACTAAAGTCAAGGACACAGCCCCGAAGCATATCCTCAAGGATCTGAATAGTACGCTCGGACTGCCCGTCAGTTTGAGGATGATAAGCCGTACTGAAGGTCAACCTAGTGCCCAAGGCACTCTGCAAACTCTGCCACAACCTAGCAGTAAAACGAGGATCTCTATCTGAGACGATCGTCACTGGGACCCCGTGCAACCTCACTATGTCCCGAACATACAAGTCGGCAAGATGATCTACCGAATCTCTCACGCGCATAGGAATGAAGTGCGCCGACTTAGTCAACCGGTCTACAACCACCCAAATGGCATCACTACCCCGCTGAGTCCTCGGAAGACCTACAACGAAGTCCATAGTGACATGCTCCCACTTCCACTCGGCAATAGACAAGGGTTGCAACAAACCCGCTGGCCTCTGATGCTCGGCCTTCACTTGCTGACAAGTAAGGCACTTAGACACGAAGACTGCCACATCTCTCTTCATGCCCCGCCACCAAAACTGGCGACCCGAATCCCGGTACATCTTCGTACCTCCCGGATGCACCGCAAGGCGCGAATGATGAAACTCTCGGAGTACTTCCTCTCGGCAAGACTCCGGCACAAACAAACGGTCTCGGTATCTCACACTCAAGTCGGGATACACCGTCAAACCCTTCTCAACCTTCCCATTGGAGATCTTCTCTCTTAGGGAATCTACCTCAAGATCACCTCTCTGTGCCTCTAACATTTTCCATTTCTTTCCTTTCGATTATCAATACATAATCCTGGCTCAAAACCTGGCCAACAACTCATATGAGACAGGAACTCATACTAAACACTTTCCATTTCAACATAGATAAACATGTTAGTTATATCAATACATCCACAGATAAGCATACAAGCTACATCACATTTCCAAGACAAGCATATGAGTTGTATCTATATTTCTCAAAGGTAAGCATACAAGCTACATCACATTTCCATGACAAGCATATGAGTTGTATCTATATTTCTCAAAGGTAAGCATACAAGCTACATCACATTTCCAAGACAAGCATATGAGCTGTATCTATATTTCTCAAAGATAAGCATATGAGCTGTATCTTCACTTCTCTAGACAAGCATATGAGCTGTGTCTACGGAGTTCATCCCCCATCTCCTCCCAACACTAACCGGTTTAGAGGTACATCCCCCATCTTCTCCTAAATCGCGGAGTACATCCCCCATCTCCTCATCTACACATAATGCATATAAACACATTGGTTCTATATACAATCAATCAATACATACAGTTAATGTATTCTATCATTCGTCAAATTCCATGACACATTCCATAGATTAGTTTTAGTTTGCCTAATCATCATGCATTGTCTACAACAATCACGATTATCCTCCACCGATAGCCCAAAGCAGTTATTTCTATACAGAAAATAAATGCACAAATGGATATATAATCAACATTTCAATTTGGTGAGTGATAAATAATCTAACTACACCCTTTTATCCCACATACTTCCAATCTCAACATTTCCAATTCCATTCCTCATTCCTCACAATTAATTAAACAATGTAATTATAGCATTTTCCATAATTAACATTACAACCCTAAAGGTTCCATTTTCATCAATGATTTCACATTAATCTCATTTCTCTATGCTAAACATGCATATTGGTTTATTTTAAATAAAACCCCAACTTTTATAAAATTACATAAAAGCCCCAAACTTTCTCAAAATTACACAACTATCCCCAACATATCCAAATGATAAAATTTAAAGACAAAATCCATAAAGAGGAGTAGGGTATCCCTACCTCAAAGTTTGAGCTGAAATGGAGATGAAGCCCGAAAATCAAAGTGCTCCAAACCCCGACTTTTTCCGATTAAATCGAAGCCCTCGACAACCGCTATCTTTTTAACAAAGGACTTAGGGTAGGAAATCACCCTAGGTAGATCAAATCTTAGAGAGAGTGAAAATCTAAAGTGAGAGGCTCTCGGATTTGAGAGATTTAGATCAAAAGTTTTGAAAAAAATGATTTGAAATCTGCTTTGTCTTCTTGATGAAGGAAGCTCGCTCGGCGAAGGCACCTTTCGCTCGGCGACGAGCATATAAACACTCGCTCGAGCCAAGACAGCCTTGCTCGAGCCAACAACCCAGAAGCTCACTCGAGCGACGAACAGCTCGCTCGAGCGAAGGACGAACCAGATCGCTCGAGCGAAGAAAAGCTCGCTCGAGCCATGAATTCCAGTATTCAGGTCCAAGTACCAGGGCAATCACTCGCTCGAGCGAAGTCCCCCTAGCTCGACCCACCAGAGACAAAACTCAACTCTCGCTCGAGCGACCAAACCCTGGCTCGAGCGAAGAACAAAAGATAGAAGCTCGCTCGAGCGACCAACTCCTCGCTCGAGCGAGGGTCCAAAAATCTAGACAGCTACTCTTTGTTCTCAACACAACCAACCTGTAACAAACCTGCCCAACACATCCTATAATTCAAAAACAAAGTATGAAAGGATGTAAACGAGACAACAATCAACTACTAACATCCACGGACACATGTCCGGATCACTGTACAACAAAGGTAAACCCGGGATCGCTATAACAGTTGAAGACTCCATTTTGTTTATTTTGCTTGTATTACTTGTATATCAAGCCAATGGCTCATTTTGTATATAGTTAGTACTCTTCTTTTGTGTAACCAAGTGTTGACTTGGAAAGTTGTAAGCCCGTAGGGCATTTGCTTTTGTTGTTAACATGTGATACAGTTGTAAGAACTACTCTGATGAATAGAAATTGTTGATTTCTCTTATATCAATGCATGTCTAAAGTGATGGGTTTTATGTATTATTTTGAGGGCGTTACACCATTGATCCAGCTCCTTATGGACAGTTTTTTTTTCTTCAAGCGCACAGATCATATTTCTCCTCCTTTTTTTTTTTTTTTTTTAAGTTGTTGATCTTTGTTGTTGTTGTATGATGAAACAAATTGCAACAGATAGTTGTAAATGAACTAAAAAAAATTAAAAATTAAGCAGATAGAAATAATAAAAAAAATAGAACAGATATATATATATATACTAGATTATATTTGAGAAAGAATTTCAACAGATAGAGAGAAAGAACAAGAGAGAGAGAGAAAAAGATTGCAACAGATCCTGGATTGATGTATTTCCACAGATAATAAAATTGAACAGATAGAAATATATTGAAGATTGTGATCGGTTTGTTGAACAGATAAGAAATTTTGGATAGATAAGATTGAACTGATAATAAAATCTAGACAAAAATTTGCACAGATAGGGAAAAAAAATTGAACAGATAGTCAAGATTTTTGAATACATAGACAAAAAAATAATAATTAAACACTTAAACGTAAATTTGAACATATAGCAAAAAAAAAATTCAACAGGTAATTAAGGAGTAAAATTGAAAACAAAACGTCTTTCAAAACAAATAAAAAGACTTCTCACCAAATTATTTTACTCAATCCTCGAGAGACCATCGGAGAAGACTTCATTGATCTAGCTCTCTTTATGGATGGTTTTTTTCTTCAAGCACCAGATCCAATTTACGCTCTTTTTTTTTTTTTTTTCTAAGTTGTTGATCTTTGTTGTTGTTGTATGATGACACAAATTACCAGAGATAGTTGTAAATGAACCAAATAAAAATTAAAAATCAAGCGAGATAGAAATAATAATAAAAAAAGAATAGATATATATATATATATATGTATATACAAGATTATATTTGAGAAAGAATTTCAGCAGATAGAGAGAGAAAGAAAGAAAGCAGATCCTAGTTTGGTGTATTTCAGCAGAGATAATAAAATTGAGCAGATAGAAATAAATTGAAGATTGTGGTGGTTTATTGAGCGGATAAGAAATTTTGGATAGATATTTGAGCAGATAACAAATTAAAATTGAGCGATAATAAAATCAAGACAAATATGCGAGATAGGAAAAAATTGAGCAGATAGTCAAGATTTTTGAATCTATAGACAAGAAAATAATAATTAAACACTTAAATGTAAATTTGAACATATAGAAAAAAAAATTGAGCAGATAAATTAAAGAGTAAAATTGAAAACAAAAGCGACTTTTAAAACAAATAAAAAGATTTCACTGACTAATTATTTTACTCAAAGCTGCGAGAGGACCATAGGAGAGAACACTCCATTGATCCGACTACTTATGGACAATTTTTTCTTCAAGCACCTGATCAATTTCTCCTCCTTTTTTTTTTTTTTTTTTTTTAAGGTGTTGACCTTTGTTGTTGTTGTTGTATAATGAAACAAATTGCAACAGATAGTTGTAAATGAACCAAACAAAAATTAAAAATTAAGCAGGTAGAAATAATAAAAAAATAGAACAGATATATATATATATATATCTTGGATTATATTTGAGAAAGAATTTCAAGCGATGGAGAGAAAGAACAAGAGAGAGAGAAAAAAGATTGCAAGATCTGGTTTGGTGTATTTCAGCAGATAATAAAGTTGAGCAGATAGAAATAAATTGGTGATTGTGATTGGTTTGTTGAGCAGATAAGATATTTTGGATAGATATTTGAGCAGATATGATTAAAATTGAACTGATAATAAAATCTAGAGAAAATTTTGTACAGATATAGGAAAAAAATTGGACAGCTAGTCAAAATTTTTGAATATATAAACAAAAAAATAATGAGTAAACCCTTAAATGTAAATTTGAACATATAGAAAAAAAAATTCAACAGATAAATTAAGGAGTAAAATTGAAAACAAAATGTCTTTCAAAACAAAAAAAAAGGCTTTTCACCAAATTATTTTACTCAATACTGCGAGAGGACCATCGGAGGAGAAGACTCCATTGATCCAACTCCTTATGGATGTTTTTTTTCTTTAAGCGCCTGAATCCAATTTCTCCTACTTTTTTTTTTAAGTTGTTGATCTTTGTTGTTGTTGTATGATGAAACAAATTACCTTGAGATAGTTGTAAATGACCAAAAAAAAATTAAAAATTAACGATTGAAATAATAATAAAAATAGAAAGATATATATATATATATATATATACTAGATTATATTTGAGAAAGAATTTCATGAGATAGAGAGAAAGAACAAGAGAGAGAAAAAAAATTGCAACAGATCTTTGGTTTGGTGTATTTCCACAGATAATAAATTTGAACATATAGAAATATATTGAAGATTGTGTTTGTAGCTTGTTGAACATATAAGAAATTTGTATAGATATTTGAATAGAAAAGAGATTAAAATTGAGCAGGATAATAAAATCGGACAAAAATTTTGCCTGAGATAGAAAAAAAATGGAGCAGAGATAGTCAAGATTTTTTAATATATAGACAAAAAATAATAATTAAACACTTAAATGTAAATTTGAACATATAAAAAAAAAAATTGAGCAGATAAATTATGGAGTAAAATTCAAAACAAAAGCGTCTTTCAAAACAAATAAAAAGACTTGTCACCAAATTGTTTTTACTCAATACTGCGAGAAGACCATCGGAGGAGAAGACTCCATTCATCGAGCTCCTTATGGGGTTTTTTCTTGAAGCACACAGATCAATTTACGCTCACTTCTTTTTTTTTTTCAAGTTGTTGATCTTTGTTGTTGTTGTATGATGAAACAAATTACAGATAGTTGAAAATGAACCAAACAAAAATTGAAAATTAAGCGATTGAAATAATAATAAAAAATAGAAACAGATATATATATCTTTGGATTATATTTGAGAAATATTTTCAGCAGATAGAGAGAAAGAACAAGAGAGAGAGAAAAAAAATATTGCAGAGATCACGGTTTGGTGTATTTCCACAGATAATAAAATTGAACATATAGAAATATATTGAAGATTGTGGTGGTTTTGTCGAACATATAAGAAATTTTGGATAGATATTTGAGCAGATAAGAGATTAAAATTGAAGTGACAATAAAATCTAGACAAAAATTTGCACAGATATGGAAAAAAATGATTAGATAGTCAAGATTTTTGAATATATAGACAAAAAAATAATAATTAAACACTTAAATGTAAATTTGAACATATAGAAAAAAAATTCAACAGATAAATTAAGTAGTAAAATTGAAAACAAAACGTCTTTCAAAACAAATAAAAAGACTTCTCACCAAAATATTTACCTCAATGCCTGCGGAGGACCATCGGATGAGAAGACTCCATTGATCCAGCTCCTTATGGACAATTTTTTTTTTCAAGCACACAGATCCAATTTTTGCTCTTTTTTTTTTTTTTTTTTTAAGTTGTTGATCTTTGTTGTTGTTGTATGATGAAACAAATTGCAACAGATAGTTGTAAATAAACCAAACAAAAATTAAAATTAAGCAGATAGAAATAATAATAAAAAATAGAACAGATATTTATATATATATATATATACTGGATTATATTTGAGAAAAAATTTCAACAGATAGAGAGAAAGAACAAGAGAGAGAGAAAGAAGGATTGCAACAGATCCTGGTTTTTTTGTATTTCAACAGATAATAAAATTGAACAGATAGAAACAAATTGAAGATTGTGACTGGTTTGTTGAACGGATAAGAAATTTTGAATAAATATTTGAACAGATAACAGATTAAAATTGAACTGATAATAAAATCAAGACAAATTTGCACAGATAGGGAAAACAATTGAACAGATAGTCAAGATTTTTTAATATATAGACAAAAAAATAATAATTGAACACTTAAATGTAAATTTGAACATATAGAAAAAAAAATTGAACAGATAAATTAAGGAGTAAAATTGAAAACAATACGACTTGTAAAACAAATAAAAGATTTCACACCAAATTATTTTACTCAATGCTGCGAGATGACCATAGGAGGAAGACTCTATTGATCCAACTCCTTATGGGCTTTTTTTCTTCAAGCACACAGATCGAATTTCTCCCTCCATTTTTTCGTTGTTGACCTTTGTTGTTGTTGTATGATGAAACAAATTACCTTGAGATAGTTGTAAATGAATCAAAAAAATTAAAAATTAAGCGATAGAAATAATAATAAAAAATAGAAACAGATATATATATATATACTAGATTATATTTGAGATGAATTTCAACAGATAGAGAAAGATCAAGGAGAGAGAAAAAAGATTGCAACAGATCCTGATTTGGTGTATTTCCACAGGTAACAAAATTGAACAGATAGAAATATATTTAAGATTGTGACTAGTTTGTTGAACATATAAGAAATTTTGGATAGATATTTGAACAGATAAGATTTTAAAATTGAGCGATAATAAAATCTAGACAACAATTTGCCTGAGATAGGAAAAACATTGAGCAGATAGTCAAGATTTTTTTTTAATATATAGGCAAAAAAATAATAATTAAACACTTAGATGTAAATTTGAACATAAATAAAAAAAAATTGAACTGATAAATTAAGTAGTAAAATTAAAAACAATACGTCTTTCAAAACTAAGAAAAAGACTTCTCACGAAATTATTTTACTCAATACTGCGAGAGGACCATCGGAGAAGACTCCATCGATCCAACTCTTTATGGGCAGTTTTTTTCAAGCACACATCAATTTCCGCTCCTTTCTTTTTTTTTTAAGTTGTTGATCTTTGTTGTTGTGGTATGATGAAACAAATTGCAACCGATAATTGTAAATGAACCAATCAAAAATTAAAAATTAAGCGAGATAGAAATAATAATAAAAAATAGAACGAGATATATATATATATATCTTTGGATTATATTTGAGAAGAATTTCAATAGATAGAGAGAAAGAACAAGAGAGAAAGAAAGATTGCAAGATCTGGTTTGGTGTATTTCAAGATAATAAAATTGAGCAGATAGAAATAAGTTGAAGATTGTGGTGGTTTGTTGACCGGATAAGAAATTTTGGAAAGATATTTAAGCAGATATGATTCAAATTGAGCGATAATAAAATCAAGACAAATTTGCACGGATAGGTAAAAAATTGAACAGATAGTCAAGATTTTTAAATATATAGACAAAAAAATAATAATTAAACACTTCAATGTAAATTTGAACATATAGAAAAAGAAAATTGAACAGATAAATTAAGGAGTAAAATTGTAAACAAACCGACTTTTAAAACAATTAAAAAGATTTTATTCCTAATTATTTTACTCAATGCCTGCGGAGGATCATAGGTTGAGAAGACTCCATTGATCCAGCTCCTTGTGGGCGATTTTTTTCTCCAACCACAGATCAATTTCTTCTCCTTTTTTTTTTTTTTTGAAGTTGTTGACCTTTGTTGTTGTTGTATGATGAAACAAATTGCAATAGATAGTTGTAAATGAAATAAACAAAAATTAAAAATTAAGCGATAGAAATAATAATAAAAATAGAAACAGATATATGTATATATCTTTGGATTATATTTGAGAAAGAATTTCAGAGATAGAGAGATAGAACAAGAGAGAAAAAAAAGATTACCAGTTCTGGTTTGGTGTATTTCCATAGATAATAAAATTAAACAAATAGAAATATATTGAAGATTGTGACTAGTTTGTTGAGCAGATAAGAAATTTTGAATAGATATTTGAGCAGATAAGAGATTAAAATTGAGCGATAATAAAATCTAGACAAAAATTTGCAGATAGGGAAAAAAATTGAGCAGATAGTCAAGATTTTTGAATATATAGACAAAAAATAATAATTAAACACTTAAATGTAAATTTGAACATATAGAAAAAAAAATTGAACAGATAAATTAAGAAGTAAAATTGAAAACAAAATGACTTTCAAAACAAATAAAAAGATTTCACACCAAATTATTTTACTCAATGCCTGCAGAGGACCGTCGGAGGAGAAGACTCCATTGATCCAGCTCCTTATGGACCGTTTTTTTTCTTCAAGCACACAGATACTATCATGCCCCAAAATAATAACATTAAACCCATCAATATAAACATGCATTGATATAGAGACAAACATCATCCTGGTTATCAGAGTAATTCTTACAAAAATATCTCATGCTAATGACAAAAGCAAATGCCCTACGGGCTTACATCTTTCCAAGTTAACACTTGGTTACATAAATAGAGGAGTGCTAACTCAATACATCTTAAGCCCTTGGCTTGAATTTAGATGTAATACATCAAAGTAAGATAACAACAAGAGCGTCTTTTGCCTCTAGTCTTCAAACTATGCCCTTGGAAGTGGCATGCTTCATACTGAAAATGGTGTCCCATATAGGGTGAGCCACACCAGTGAAATACACTAAACCAACTATGAACAATGACTACAAGATTAGCAGTTGATAGATGGTTAACACTTATACATTCCTTTACATCACATTTCAATTCCATGACATTCAAGTTCATGTATCGTTCTTGTTTTTTCTTTTTTTTTTCATTTTCCACTTCTTTTCCAAAAGCATTTGAGTTTGAAAACAAGGCTCAAACCTAGCAAAATAACTTAATGAGATTACGATTAATCTTTAAAACACTTTCGAAACTCATTATGGATACACATTTTGGTATTGTATCAATAACACATAAACCATTTCCATACTTCACAAATGATGAGGATATACATTTTAGTGCTATATCCAATCAAGCAAAACTTCAACAGATAAGCATACTAGTTGTATCAATACTTAAACAGATAAGCATATTAGCTATATCAACACTTAACAGATAAGCATATGAGCTATATCTACACTTCACTAGACAAGCATATGAGCTATATCTACACTTCTCAAAGATAAGCATATGAGCTATATCTTCACTTCTCTAGACAAGCATATGAGTTGTGTCTACGGAGTTCATCCCCCTATCTCCTCCCAACACTATCCGGTTTAGAAGTACATCCCCCATCTTCCCCTAAACTGCGAAGTACATCCCCCATCTCCTCCTCTACACCTAATGCATATAAACACCTAGGTTCTATACACAATCAATCAATACATAAAATTAATGTATTCTATCAACCGTCTACACATAATGCATATAAACACATAGGTCATATACACAATCAAACAATACATAAAGTTAATGTATTCTATCAACCGTCATACTCTATGACACATCCAATTGATTAGTTTTAGTTTGCCTAATTATCATGCATTGTCTACAACAATCAACACTACCTTCCAGGTAGCCCAAGCGATTATTTCTAAGCGAAATAAATGCACAAATGAATAATATGTCAACATTTCAACTAGGTGAGTAATAAATGATTCAACTACATCCTTTAGTCCCATACATTTCCCATTTCAACATTCTCAATTCAATTCCTCATTTTCTTTAATTAATTATATACATTAATTAATTAAACCAATTAGGGCAAATTCCCATAATTCACAAACAACCCTGAGGTTCTATTTCCATCAATGTTCCAACATTAATCTCATTTCTCTATGCTTAACATGCATATAGGTTTATATAATTAAAACCCTAACTTTTGTAAAATTACACAAAGGCCCAAACTTTCTCAAAATTACCCAACAACCCCCAACATATCAAAATGCTAAAACTCAAAGACAAAACTCATAAGATGGAGTAGGTTATCCCTACCTCGAAGTTAGAGCTCGAATGGAGAAGAGACCAAAACCAAAGTGCTCCAAAATCCAAACTTGTCGGATCAAAGCAGCGCCTCGATGATCAACACAACTATTACAAAGGCGAAGGAAGGAAGACACTCTAACTAGATCAAACCCTAGAGAAGGAGTTTCTAGAGAGAGGCTCTCAAAGATCTTTTGAAAGTAAGAGAGAGAGAGAGAAAGCAAAAAGTGATTTGAAAATGCCCAGCGCTCAGCGATATCGACATTTCCGCTCGGCGTAAAACACTCTGCTTTCGGCGTAAGAACAAAAATCTGGAGTGCTTTCGGCGCAACAAGGCCCTTGAGCGCCAAGACATAGACACAAAGCACATCCGCTCGAGCGTGAAAAACCAATTAAGCGGCGTGTAACTTCCTTCGAACTCTCACAAAAAATGTACTGGCTGCTCGAGCGCCACCAATCCCACTCCGGCGCAATAAAACCCCTCCAGCGTGAATAACGCACCTTCAGAAGTTTTGCAGGGCTCAAACTCCTGGGGGTATGCAATCTCCGCTCGAGGGCTCCAAGACCAGCTCGGCGGAGCGACAAAAATTCAACAATCAAGAATTTAGACCAAGGCTCAATCCATCCACTCGAAACAAGTCCAACACATCCTAAAACTGAAACAAAGGACGTTGAAGGACGACAACAGTGTAGAGGCAACTACGAACTCCACAGAACCTAGTCCGGAAAACAAATGTACTGTAAAGGGAATACCGGGACAGATACAATTTCTCCACCATTTTTTTTTAAAGTTGTTGATCTTTGTTGTTGTTGTATGATGAAACAAATTGCAACAGATAGTTGTAAATGAATAAAAAAAATTAAAAATTAAGCAGATAGAAATAATAATAAAAAATAGAACAGATATAAATATATATATATATATATGTATATCTTGGATTATATTTGAGAAGAATTTCAACACATAGAGAGAAAGAACAAGAGAAAGAAAGAGATATTACCTTGAGATCACGGTTTGGTGTATTTCAACAAATAATAAAATGGAAAAGATAGAAACAAATTGAAGATTGTGACTGGTTTGTTGATAGATAAGATATTTTGGATAGATATTTGAATAGATAAGAGATTAAAATTGAACTGATAATAAAATCTAGACAAAAACTTGAACAGATATGGAAAAAAAATTGAACAGATAGTCAAGATTTTTGAATATATAGACAAAAAATAATAATTAAACACTTAAATGTAAATTTAAACATATAGAAAAAAAATTCAACAGATAAATTAAGGAGTAAAATTGAAAACACAAATAAAAAGACTTCTCACCAAATTATTTTAGTCAATGCCTACAAAGGACCATCGGAGGAGAAGACTCCATTGATCCAGCTCCTTATGGACAGTCTTTTTTTCTTCAAGCACACAGATCCAATTTCTCCTCCTTTTTTTTTAAGTTGTTGATCTTTGTTGTTGTTGTATGATGAAACAAATTACCTTGAGATAGTTGTAAATGAGCAGAAAAAAAATAAAAATTAAGCGAGATAGAAATAATAATAAAAAATAGAAACAGATATATATATATATATATCTTGGATTATATTTGAGAAAGAATTTCAACAGATAGAGAGAAAGAACAAGAGAGAGAAAGAAAGATTGCAGCAGATCTGGTTTGGTGTATTTCAACGAGATAATAAAATTGAGCAGATAGAAATAAATTGAAGATTGTGGTGGTTTGTTGAGCGGATAAGAAATTTTGGATAGATATTTGAGCAGATAAGAGATTATAAGCGGCGATAATAAAATCTAGACAAAAATTTGCACGAATAGGGAAAAAAATTGACCAAATAGTCAAGATTTTTGAATATATAGACAAAAAAATAATAATTAAACACTTAAATGTAAATTTGAACATGTAGAAAAAAAATTGAACAGATAAATTAAGGAGTAAAATTGAAAACAAAATGACCTTTAAAACAAATAAAAAGATTTCACAACAAATTATTTTACTCAATGCCTGCGGAGGACCATAGGAGGAGAAGACTCCATTGATCCAGCTCCTTATGGACAGTTTTTTTTTCTTCAAGCACACAAATCAAATTTCTCCTCCTTTTTTTTTTTTTTTTAAGTTGTTGATCTTTGTTGTTGTTGTTGTATGATGAAACAAATTGCAACAGATAGTTGTAAATGAACCAAAAAAAATTTAAAAATTAAGCAAATAGAAATAATAATAATAAATAGATATATATATATATATATATCTTGGATTATATTTGAGAAAGAATTTCAGCAGATAGAGAAAGAACAAGAGAGAGAGAAAAAAGATTGCAATAGATCTGATTTGGTGTATTTTCATAGATAATAAAATTGAGCAGATAGAAATATATTGAAGATTGTGACTAGTTTGTTGAACAAATAAGAAATTTTGGATGGATATTTGAGCAGATAAGAGATTAAAATTGAAATGATAATAAAATCTAGACAAAATTTGCGAGATAGGAAAAAATTGAGCAGATAGTCAAGATTTTTGAATATATAGACAACAAAATAATAATGAAACACTTAAATGTGAATTTAAACATATAGAAAAAAAATTCAATAGATAAATTATGAAGTAAAATTGAAAACAAAACGTCTTTCAAAACAATTAAAAAGACTTCTCACCAAATTATTTTACTGAATGCCTGCAGAGGACCATCGGAAGAGAAGACTCCATCGATCTTGCTCCTTATGGACAGTTTTTTTTCTTCAAGCACACATCCAATTTCTGCTTCTTTTTTTTTTTTTAAGTTGTTGATCTTTGTTGTTGTTTTATGATGAAGCAAATTGCATCAGATAGTTGTAAATGAACCAAAAAAAAAATTAAAAATTAAGCAGATAGTAATAATAATAAAAAATAGAACAAATATATGTATACTGGATAATATTTGAGAAAGAATTTCAACAGATAGAGAGAAAGAACAAGAGAGAGAGAGAAAGAAAGATTGCAATAGATCCTGGTTTGGTGTATTTCAACAGATAATAAAATTGAACAGATAGAAATAAATTGAAGATTGCGACTGGTTTGTTGAACGGATAAGAAATTTTGGATAGATATTTGAACAGATAAGAGATTATAATTGAACTGATAATAAAATCTAGACAAAAATTTACACAGATAGGGAAAAAAATTGAACAGATAGTCAAGATTTTTGAATATATAGACAAAAAAATAATAATGAAACACTTAATTGTAAATTTGAACATATATAATAAGAAATTCAAACGATAAATTAAAGAGTAAAATAGAAAAACATCGCACTTTCAAAACAATTAATAAGACTTCTCACCAAATTATTTTACTCAATACTGCGGCGGACCATCGGAGGAAGACTCGTTGATCCGACTCCTTATGGATAGTTTTTTTTCTTCAAGCACACATCCAATTTCTGCTCCTTTTTTTTTTTAAGTTGTTGATCTTTGTTGTTATAGCGATCCCGGGTTTACCCCTTGTTGTACAGTGATCGGACATGTGTCCGTGGATGTCAGTAGTCGATTGTTGTCTCGTTTACATCCTTTCATACTTTGTTTTTGAATTATAGGATGTGTTGGGCAGGTTTGTTACAGGTTGGTTGTGTTGGGAACAAAGAGTAGCTGTCCAGATTTTTGGACCCTCGCTCGGCGAGAGTTAGTCGCTTCGGCGAGCCATCTTTGTTCTTCGCTCGAGCCAAGGTTTGGTCGCCCGGCGAAGTTGAGTTTTGTCTCTTGTGGGTCGAGCAGGGGGCTTCGCTCGGCAGCAGCGGCGATTGCCTGAGTACTTGGAACTCTTGGAATTCTTGGCTCGAGCGAGCTTTTCTTCGCTCGAGCGATCTGGTTCGTCCTTCGCTCGAGCGATCTGGTTCGTCCTTCACTCGAGCGAGGAGTGGTCGCTCGAGTGAGCTTCTGGGTTGTTGGCTCGAGTAAGGCTGTCTTGGCTCGAGCGAGTGTTTTCTATATCTGGTCGCTCGGCGGCGAGCCTTCCTTCAGCGAGCTGTCTTCATCGGCGAAGACGATGGCGGATTTCAAATCATTTTTTTCAAAACTTTTGACTTCAATCTCTCAAATCCGAGAGCCTCTCACTCTAGATTTTCACTCTCTCTAAGATTTGATCTACCTAGGGTGATTTCCTACCCTAAGTCCTTTGTTAAAAAGATAGAAGTTGTCGAGGGCTTCGTTTTAATCGGAAAATATTTGGATTTGGAGCACGTGGGTCGTTGGGTCTTCATCTCCTTTTTGGCTCAAACTTTGAGGTAGGGATACCATACTCCTCTTTATGGATTTTGTCTTTAAATTTTAGCATTTTGATATGTTGGGGATAGTTGTGTAATTTTGAGAAAGTTTGGGGCTTTTATGCAATTTTATAAAAGTTGGGGTTTTATTTAAAATATACCTATATGCATGTTTAGCATAGAGAAATGAGATTAATGTGGAATCATTGTTGAAAATGGAACCTTAAGGGTTGAGATGTGAATTATGGAAAATGCTATAATTACATTGTTTAATTAATTGGTATAATTAATTGTGAGAAATGAGGAATGGAATTGGAAATGTTGAGATTGGAAGTATGTGGGATAAAAGGTGTAGTTAGATTATTTATCACTCACGAATTGCAATGTTGATTATATATCCATTTGTGCATTTATTTTCTGTATAGAAATAACTGCTTTGGGGCTATCGGTGGAGGATAGTCGTGATTGTTGTAGACAATGCATGATGATTAGGCAAACTAAAACTAATCTGTGGAATGTGTCATTGAGTATGTGATAGAAAGAATACATTAATTTGTGTATTGATTGTTTGTATATAGAACCAATGTGTTTATATGCTTTATGTGTAGAGGAGGAGATGGGGGAGGTACTTCGGGGTTTAGAGGAAGATGGGGGATGTACCTCTAAACTGGATAGTGTTGGGAGGAGATGGGGGATGAACTCTGTGAACACGGCTCATATGCTTGTCTAGAGAAGTGAAGATCTGACTCATATGCTTGTCTTGAGAAATATAGATACAACTCATATGCTTGTCTTGGAAATGTGATATAGCTTGTATGCTTATACGTGGTTGTATTGATATAACTAATATGTTTATCTATGTTGAAATGGAAAGTGTTTAGTATGAGTTCTGTCTCATATGAGTTGTTGGCGAGTTACGAGCGAGATTATGTATTGATAATTGAAAGGGAAAAGCGGAAAATGAAAGGAAACATAGACTTGAATGTCTTGGAATTGTAATATGTTATGAAAGAATGTAAAAGTGTTGACCATCTATCAAGCTGTTAATCTTTTAGTCATTATTCATAGCTGGTTTAGTATATTTCTCTTGAGTGTGGCTCACCATATATAGAACATCATTTTAGTGCAGTAGCATGCCACCTCCAAGGACATAGCTTGGGAGGCTAGAGCAGACGGACTTTTGGCTTCTATTTATTTTGATGTATTAGATGTAGATTCAAGCCAAGGGCTTTATGTGTATTTGAGCTAGAGCTCTCTTTTTGTAACCAAGTGTTAACTTGGAAAGCTGTAAGCCCTTAGGGCATTTGCTTTTGTTGTTAACATGTAATACCTTTTGTAAGGAACTATTCAGTTAAATAGAAGAATGTGGATTTTATTTTGTATCAATGCATGTTTAATTGATGGGTTCAATGTTATTATTTTGAGGCGTTCTGAGTTGTAGTTGTATGATGAAACAAATTGCATCAAATAGTTGTAAATGAACCAAACAAAAATTAAAAATTAAGCAGATAGAAATAATAATAAAAAGTAGAACAGATATATATATATATATATATACTGGATTATATTTGAGAAAGAATTTCAACAGATAGAGAAAAGAACAGAGAGAGAGAAAAACGATTACAGCAGATCTGCCTTGGTGTATTTCAGCAGATAATAAAATTGAGCAGATAGAAATAAATTGAAGATTGTTCTTTGGTTTGTTGAGCGGATAAGAAATTTTGGATAGATATTTGAGCAGATAAGAGATTAAAATTGAGCGATAATAAAATCAAGACAAATTTGACAGATAGGGAAAAAAATTAAACAGATAGTCAAGATTTTTGAATATATAAACAAAAAAATAATAATTAAACACTTAAATGTAAATTTGAACATATAGAAAAAAAAAAATTGAACGGATAAATTAAGGAGTAAAATTGAAAACAAAACGTCTTTCAAAACAATTAAAAAGACTTCTCAACAAATTATTTTACTCAATGCTTGCAAAGGACCATCGGAGGAGAAGACTCCATTGATCTTGCTCCTTATGGACAATTTTTTTTCTTCAAGCACACATCCAATTTCTGCTTCTTTTTTTTTTTTTTAAGTTGTTGATCTTTGTTGTGGTTGTATGATGAAACAAATTGCAACAGATAGTTGTAAATAAACCAAACAAAAATTGAAAATTAAGCAGATAGAAATAATAATAAAAAATAGAACATATATATATATATACTGAATTATATTTGAGAAAGAATTTCAACAGATAGAGAGAAAGAACAAGAAAGAGAGAAAGAAAGATTGCAGATCTGCTTTGGTGTATTTCAGCAGATAATAAAATTGAACATATAGAAATAAATTGAAGATTGTGGTGGTTTGTTGAGCGGATAAGGAATTTTGGATAGATATTTGAGCAGATAAGAGATTAAAATTGAGCGATAATAAAATCAAGATAAAAATTTGCACGAGATAGGGAGAAAATTGAGCAGATACTCAAGATTTTTGAATATATAGACAAAAAATAATAATTAAACACTTAAATGTAAATTTGAACATATAGAAAAAAAAAATTGAGCGGATAAGTTAATCGGTAAAATTTAAAACAAAAGCGACTTTCAAAACAAATAAAAAGTTTTCACACCAAATTATTTTACTCAATACTGCGAGAGGACCATCGGAGGAAGACTTCATTGATCGGCTCCTTATGGGCGGTTTTTTTCTTCAAGCACACAGATCAATTTCTCCTCTTTTTTTTTTAAAGTTGTTGATCTTTGTTGTTGTGTATGATGAAACAAATTGCAGATAGTTGTAAATGAACAAAAAAAATTAAAAATTAAGCGAGATAGAAATAATAATAAAAATAGAATAGATATATATATATATATATCTTGGATTATATTTGAGAAAGAATTTCAACCGATAGAGAGAAAGAACAAGAGAGAGAAAGAAAGATTACCTTGAGATCTGCTTTGATGTATTTCAGCAGATAATAAAAGCGAGCAGAGATAGAAATAAATTGAAGATTGTGGTGGTTTTTGAGCGGATAAGAAATTTTGGTTAGATATTTGAACATATAGCATTAAAATTGAGCGATAACAAAATCTAGACAAAAATTTACGAGATAGGGAAAAAAAATTGAGCGGATAGTCAAGATTTTTGAATATATAGACAAAAAATAATAATTAAATACTTAAATGTAAATTTGAACATATAGAAAAATGAATTCAACAGATAAATTACGGAGTAAAATTGAAAACAAAAGCGTTTTTCAAAACAAATTAAAAGACTTCTCACCAAATTATTTTACTCAATGCTGCGAGAGGACCATCGGAGGAAGACTCCATTGATCCAACAACTTATGGACAGTTTTTTTTTCTTCAAGCGCCTGCAGATCCAATTTCTACTCCTTTTTTTTCTTTTTTTAAAGTTGTTGATCTTTGTTGTTGTTGTATAAAGAAACAAATTACCAGATAGTTGTAAATGAACCAAAAAAATTAAAAATTAAGCGGATACAAATAATAATAAAAATAGAACGGATATATATATATCTTTGGATTATATTTGAGAAAGAATTTCAGAGATAGAGAAAAAGAACAAGAGAGAGAAAGAAAAGATTACAGAGTCTGGTTTGGTGTATTTCAACAAATAATAGAATTGAACAAATAGAAATAAATTGAAGATTGTGACTGGTTTGTTAAACACATAAGAAATTTTAGATAGATATTTGAACAGATAAGAGATTAAAATTGAATTGATAATAAAATCTAGACAAAAATTTGCACAGATAGGAAAAAAAATTGAACAGATATTCAAGATTTTTGAATATATAGACAAAAAAAAAATAATTGAACACTTAAATGTAAATTCGAACATATAGAAAAAAAATTGAACAAAAAATTAAGGAGTAAAATTGAAAACAAAACGACTTTCAAAACAAATAAAAAGATTTCACGCCAAATTATTTTACTCAATGCCTGCAGAGGACCATCGGAGGAGAAGAATCCATTGATCCAGCTCCTTATGGACAGTTTTTTTTTCTTCAAGCACACAGATCCAATTTTTCCTCCTTTTTTTTTTTTTTTTTAAGTTGTTGATCTTTGTTGTTGTTGTATGATGAAACAAATTGCAACAGGTAGTTTAAATGAACAAAAAAATTAAAAATTAAGTAGATAGAAATAATAATAAAATATATATATATATATATATATATACTGGATTATATTTGAGAAAGAATTTCAACAGTTAGAGAGAAAGAACAGGAGAGTGAGAAAGAAAGATTGCAACAGGTCCTAGTTTGGTGTATTTCAACAGATAATAAAATTGAACAGATAGAAATAAATTGAAGGTTGTGACTGGTTTGTTCAACGGATAAGAAATTTTGGATATATATTTGAATAGATAAGAGATCAAATTTGAATTGATAATAAAATCTAGACAAAAATTTGCACAGATAGGGAAAAAAATTGAACAGATATTCAAAATTTTTTAATATATAGACAAAAATAAAATAATTGAACACTTAAATGTAAATTTGAACATATAGAAAAAAAAAAATTGAACAAAAAAATTAAGGAGTAAAATTGAAAACAAAACGACTTTCAAAACAAATAAAAAGATTTCACACCAAATTATTTTACTCAATGCCTGCAGAGGACCAACGGAGGAGAAGACTCCATTTATCTAGCTCCTCATGGACAGTTTTTTTTCTTCAAGCACACATCCAATTTCTGCTCCTTTTTTTTTTTTTAAGTTGTTGATCTTTGTTGTTGTTGTATGATGAAACAAATTACAACAGATAGTTGTAAATGAACCAAAAAAAATTAAAAATTAAGCAAATAAAAGTAATAATAAAAAATAGAACTGATATATATATATATATACTGGATTACATTTGAGAAAGAATTTCAACAGTTAGAGAGAAAAAACAGGAGAGTGAGAAAGAAATAATGCAGATCTGGTTTGGTGTATTTCAACAGATAATAAAATTGAGCAGATAGAAATAAATTGAAGGTTGTATTTGGTTTGTTCAGCGGATAAGAAATTTTGGATAGATATTTGAGCAGATAAGAGATTAAAATTGAGCGATAATAAATTACGGACAAAAATTTGCACAAATAGGGAAAAAAATTGAACAGATAGTCTAGATTTTTGTATATATAGACAAAAAAAATAATAATTAAACACTTAAATATAAATTTGAACATATAGAAAAAAAATTCAACAAATAAATTAAGGAGTAAAATTGAAAACAAAACGTTTTTCAAAACAAATAAAAAGACTTCTCAACAAATTATTTTACTCAATGCCTGCAGAGAACCATCGGAGGAGAAAACTCCATTGATCCAGCTCCTTATGGACAGTTTTTTTACTTCAAGCACACAGATCCAATTTCTCCACCTTTTTTTTTTTTTTTAAGTTGTTGATCTTTGTTGTTGTTGTATGATGAAACAAATTGCAACAGATAGTTGTAAATGAATCAAAAAAAATTAAAAATTAAGCAGACATAAATAATAATAAAAAATAGAACAGATAAATATATATATCTTGGATTATATTTGAGAAAGAATTTCAACGAGATAGAGAAAGAAAGATTACAACAGATCTGGTTTGGTGTATTTCAGCAGATAATAAAATTAAGCAGATAGAAATAAATTGAAGGTTGTATTTGGTTTGTTCAGCGGATAAGAAATTTTGGATAGATATTTGAACATATAAGAGATTAAAATTGAGCGATAATAAAATCTAGAAAAAATTTGCACAAATAGGGAAAAAATTGAACAGATAGTCCAGATTTTTGAATATATAGACAAAAAAAATAATAATTAAACACTCAAATATAAATTTGAACATATAGAAAAAAAATTCAACAAATAAATTAAGGAGTAAAATTGAAAACAAAACGTTTTTCAAAACAAATAAAAAGGCTTCTCAACAAATTATTTTACTCAATGCCTGCAGAGAACCATCGGAGGAGAAAACTCCATTGATCCAGCTCCTTATGGACAGTTTTTTTACTTCAAGTACACAGATCCAATTTCTCCACCTTTTTTTTTTTTTAAGTTGTTGATCTTTGTTGTTGTTGTATGATGAAACAAATTGCAACAGATAGTTGTAAATGAATCAAAAAAAAAATTAAAAATTAAGCAGACATAAATAATAATAAAAAATAGAACAGATATATATATATATATATATATATACTAGATTATATTTGAGAAAGAATTTCAACAGATAGAGAGAAACAAAGATTGCAACAGATCCTGGTTTGGTGTATTTCAACAGATAATAAAATTGAACAGATAGAAATAAATTGAAGATTGTGACTGGTTTGTTGAACGGATAAGAAATTTTGGATAGATATTTGAACAGATAAGAGATTAAAATTGAATTGATAATAAAATCATGATTAATTTGCACAGATAGGGAAAAAAATTAAACAGACAGTCAAGATTTTTGAATATATAGACAAAAAAATAATAATTAAACACTTAAATATAAATTTGAACATATAGAAAAAAAAAAATTGAGCAGATAAATTGAGGAGTAAAATTGAAAACAACACAACTTGAAAAAAGAATAAGAAGATTTCACACCAAATTATTTTACTCAATGGTTGCAGAGGACCACCGGAGGAGAAGACTCCATTGATCCAGCTCCTTATGGATAGTTTTTTTCTTCAAGCACCGAGATCCAATTTCTCCCCATTTTCTTTTCTTTTTTAAGTTGTTGATCTTTGTTGTTGTTGTATGATGAAACAAATTGCAGCAGTAGTTGTAAATGAACTCAAAAAATTAAAAATTAAGTATTGAAATAATAATAAAAATAGAATATATATATATATATATATCTTGTATTATATTTGAGAAAGAATTTCAATAGATAGAGAAAGAACAAAGAGAGAAAGAAAGATTGTAATAGATCTGGTTTGGTGTATTTCAGCAGATAATAAAATTGAGCAGAGAGAAATAAATTAAAGATTGTGAATGGTTTTTGAACACATAAGAAATTTTGATAGATATTTGAGCAGATAAGAGATTAAAATAGAATGATAATAAAATCTAGACAAAAATTTGCACAGATAGAGGAAAAAAATTGAGCAGATAGTCAAGATTTTTGAATATATGGACAAAAAACATAATTAAGCAGTTAAATATAAATTTGAACATATAGAAAAAAAAATTGAGCAGATAAATTAAGGAGTAAAATTGAAAACAAAACAACTTTCAAAACAAATAAAAGATTTCATACCAAATTATTTTACTTAATACTGCGAGAGGACCATCGGAGGAAGACTCCATTGATCCGGCTCCTTATGGGCAGTTTTTTCTTCAAGCACCTGCAGATCAATTTATAGCGATCCGGTTTTAACCCTTGTTGTCTGATGATCGGGCGTGTGTCCGTGGATGTTAGTAGTTGATTATTATTTTGTTTACATCCTTTCCTACTTTGTATTTGAGTTATAGAATGTGTTGGGCGGGTTTATTCTGAGTTGGTTGTGTTTGGAAGCCAAGTGTTCTTTGCCGAAATTTTGGTCTTCGCTCGGCGAGTAGTCCTTCGCTCGGCGAGCTCATCTTTGGTCCTTCGCTCGAGCGAGGTTTGGTCGCTCGGCGAGAGTGGAGTTTGTGTCTAGTGGCTCGAGCGAGTGGCTTCGCTCGAACAAGCGATTGCGTCACAGTTACGGACCTTGGCATCCTTCAGTGAAGGAGATCTTGGGTCAATGGTGGAAATCTGAGAAGGTCCGTGTTGGTGATACATGAGGCGTTTGTAAATGCTTTCGGAGAGGTTCTTATCTGATTGCTAGGGAGAAGGTGAGAGATCGGTTTAAGACTTAATCGGCGGGTTTGTCTATGGCGAGTTTGAGGCTACATTTACTAGCTTGTCGAGGTTTGCACTTGTGGCGGCAGAGGAACGCCGTTACTCTGAGTTTGAGCGGAAGTTGAGGCATGGCCTCAAGTTGAGGTTAGTGGGTCTTACATCAAGAGGATAGACATTTGGTGGATCTGCGGCTCATATGGAGCTTATGATCGAGAAGGAGGATGAGGAGAAACATAGGCGGCTCAAAAGGGGCCAAGATGGCGGATTGATGGCGAGAGAGAGGGTTATAACCTCGGCAATCTCAGGCGGAGTTGCTAGATCGACCTTTCGGTGCCAAGTCGAGGCTCGGGGAGGCAATCGGGAGAGTTCTGTTACAAGTGTGGCGGTGGGTCACAAGGCAGTTTGCCATGAAGGAGGTCGAGAGCTTCTTCTTGACTAGACCCTTGAGTCGAGTTTGGGCGAGGCGGCCTTTGTCTTGCTATCGGTGTGGTCGACTGGGCACTGAAGAGGTTACGCCTGATTGAGTGCCACTTCAAGCGTCTGGTTCTAGGCAGGCCGAGGATTCAACCAGCTCGGTCTGTGCAAGCCTCGAGGCCAATCAAGGGCCGTCGTCGAGTCAGTCTGGCGATCGTATGCTCCTAGAGGTGGCCAGTGGATCGAGGGGCCTCTGGTAGCGTGTATCTTTATTACAGCGTAGGATCTAATCTTAAGCTCCGTCGATAGTGAGAGGTACCTTCGTTTTTAACTTCGGTTGCTAGTGTGTTGATTGATCTGGTGCATCTCATTCTTTTGTATCTCTTTGCATTTGCATCTGTTTTGGAGTTGGAGTTAGCACGATTAGCATCTCTTATTTGTGTAGTGTCACCTACTCGGAGGTGAGTTGATTACGAAACAGGGGTTGTAGAGGTTGTGATATAGAATCGCCGATCATAGGCTTAGTTTCCTTTTTAGTTATGCCCATGAAGGGCTTTGATGTTATTTTGGGTATGGGTAGTTATCGTCATCTTGGGCGATTATTGATTACTACGCTGAGGTCACTTGTTGTACCGTGAGCGAAGTGTTTCCATTTCTTGGGGGACCAGGGTTGGTAGTGTTTTGCCAGGGGTATGATCATGAGGCGGGGTGAGCTTAGTGGTCTACTTGGTAGCTTTGAGAGTGGTGAGTGTGATGAGACCCAGTTATGTTGCCGAGGTAGTTTGTGAGTATTGGACGTCTTCCCAGGATCTCGTTAGTTGCCACCTCACAGAGATTGAGTTCTTTATTGATCTAGTGCGGACACTGGCCGATTTCTATGGCACCCTACCATTTTGCTCAGCGAGTTGGTTGAGTTGAAAATTGACTCTAGGAATTGCTAGATAAGGGCTTTGTTAGCCTAGTGTTTCAGTGGGGAGCACCGGCCCTCTTTGCTAAAAATAAGGATGGTGCCTTGAGATTGTGTATCGATTACTGGAAGTTGAATTGGGCTACGATTAAGAATAAGTACCCTATGCCCCGTATAGATGATTTGTTTGACCGGTTGAAGGGTTCCGTTGTTTCTCTAAGATAGACTTGAGATCGGGTTACCACGGTTGAGGTCGAGAAGAGGACATTAGAAAGCGGCATTAAATGCGGTATGGCCATTATGAGTTCTGGTAATGCCATTTGGGCTTACCAACGCATCGGCGATCTTTATGGACTTGATGAACGGATCTTAGAATTCTTGGATCGTTTGTAGTCGTTTTAGTGGGCGACATTCTTATCTATTCACCTTGAGAGGTAGCACGAGGAACACTTGAGAGTGGTACTTGATTTGCTTAGAAACCCATAGTGTATGCCAAGTTTGGGAAGTGTGAGTTACGGCTAGGAGAAGTCAAGTTCTTAGGCCATGTGGTTTCGGAGAAGAGGTGTCTATTGATACATCAAGGCGAAGCGGTGCAAGATTGGGCCTGACCTAAGAGTGTGTTTGAGATCCATGATTTTGGGATTAGTGGTATTACGGTCGGTTTGTGAAGGATTTCTCCAGGTTAGCTTCACCGTTGACTAGATTGACTCGGAAGGGAGTCAAATTTGTATAGAGTGAGACTTGTGAAAAGTCGTTCCAGGAGTTGAAAGTTAGATTGACCACCGCTCCGGTCTTGATTATTAGGAGAGGGTTGGGTTATCTGATCTATTGTGATGCCTCACGAGAGGGTTTGGGTTGTGTGTTGATCACGGGAGGGAAGGTGGTAGCTTATGGCTCCGCGTCGGTTGAAAATTCACGAGAAGAATTACCCTACGCATGACCTAGAGTTAGCGGCTGTGATCTTTGCCTTGAAAATCTGGAGGCACTACCTTTATGGTGAGAGATTCGAGGTGTTCTCGGATCATAAGAGTCTGAAATATCTGTTTTCCTGAAAGACTTGAACTTGAGGCGGAGGAGGTGGATGGAGTTTATTAAGGATTACGACTTGAGTTGCATTATCACGGGGAAGGCCAATGTTGTGGTCGATGCCCTTAGCAAGAAATCCATTAGTGATGTAGCTTGTGTAGCCATCAGAGTGGAAGATGTTGGGGGCACTTGGCGAGTTTGATTTGCTTCTAAGCGAATCCGTTGAAATTTGGCGTTGTTTTTGTTGTTCTTGGCGGCCTACACTTGTGACTCGAGTGTTAGAGGCGGAGAGGTGACCTTGAGGTAGAATCCTCGGTGAAGATCTCGGTGAGAAGGTGAGAAGGGTTTGTCTGTGTATCTCGACTGGCGTGAGATCTGAGACCATTTGTTTGTCTTGGGAGTCTTCTTAGAGGAGGTACTCGAGAGTTTCATCATTAGTGCCTTGCGGTGCATCAGGAGGTACTAAGATGTATCGGGATTTAGTCGCCGATTTTGGTGGCGGGGTATGAAAGATGTGGCGCTTCGTATGAAAGTGCCTTACTTGTCGACAAGTGAAGGCGAGCATCGAGAGGCCCGGCCGGGTTTGTTACAACCCTTGCCTATTGCGAGTGGAAGTGGGAGCATGTCACTATGGACTTCATTGTAGGTCTTAGAGGACTCAGCGGGGTAGTGATGCTATTTGGGTGGTTGTAGACCGGTTGACTAAGTCGGCGCACTTCATTCCTATCTTGGCGTGAGAGATTGGTAGATCATCTTGCCGACTTGTATATTCGGGACATAGTGAGATTGCAGGGTCCTAGTGACGATCGTTTGAGATAGAGATCCTCGTTTCTTTGCTAGGTTGTGGCAAAGTTTGCGAGTGCCTTGGGTACTAAGTTGACCTTGATGCGGCTTATCATCCTCGGTGACAGGCGGTCAAGCGTACTATTCAGATCCTTGAGGATATGCTTGAGGTTATGTCCTTGACTTTAGTGGGGCGTGGGAGAGGCACTTACCATTGGTGGAGTTTGCCTATAACATGACTTCGATCTAGTATTGGTATAGCCTTGTTTGAGGCCTTGTATGGCCGACCTTGTGGAATCTCCGATCTGTTGGGCGAGGTGGGTAGCGCCTTTGTTGGGTCGAGTTGGTTAGGAGACAACGGAGAAAGTTGAGCTTATCCGTAGAAGGCTTATTCTGACCAGTCGTCGAAACCTTATGCTGACCGTAGGAGGAGGCCTTTGGCGTTTGAGATGGGTGATCATGTCTTTCCGAAGATATCACCTAGGCGGGGATTGATGAGGTTTGGGAAGAGTGGGAAGTTATCCCCTCGGTTTATTGGTTCTTTTGAGATCCTTGAGAGGATTGGCGAGGTCGCTTATCGTTTAGCTTTGCGCCCGGTTGTTGGAGTTCATGACGTGTTTCATGTGAGTATGCTTTGGAAATATGAGCTAGATCCATCGCATGTATTGGATTGGACCGACTTAGAGGTGGATGAGGATGCCTCGTATGAGGAGAGACCGGTTCGGGTCGTGGATAGGCGGGATCAAGTCCTGCGTGGCAAGACCATCCTTTTGGTGAAGGTTTTGTAGAAACATCACAGAGTGGAGGAAGCCACTTGGGAACGTGAGTTGGAGGTCATGAGAATTATCGAGACTTGTTTATTGATGTGTAATCATGTATTGAGAATTTTGTAATACTAATGAACTTAACGAGCATTAAAGATGTCTTAAGTTGTAAAACATTGCGAATGTTTGGTTTATGGAAATATTGTAGAACTTACCTTGATATGGGAGTTGATTATAATGTTGCATATGTTGGCTATATTGTAGAAATGGAGTTTTATCATGTATATTGATTATGATATCAAATTGTGAACCATGTGTGTTGAAAATGGTTGAAAAGGAAAGGGAATGCATGTTGAAATGTATTTGTTGTGAAATGCCTCTTGATAAAGATGAAATGGCCGGTAATGGGTCAAGTTGTTTAATGTTGTATTGTAACATTGTTTAAAATGAAGAAAAACCGGTTTTCGAAAACTTGTTCTTAATTTCGGGGACGAAATTCTTTAAGGGGGGGAGGTTATAGCGATCCCGGTTTTAACCCTTGTTGTAGAGTGATCCGGACGTGTGTCCGTGGATGTTAGTAGTTGATTATTATTTTGTTTACATCCTTTCCTACTTTGTATTTGAGTTATAGGATGTGTTGGGCGAGTTTATTCTGAGTTGGTTGTGTTTGGGAGCCAAGTGTTCTTTGCCGAAATTTTGAGTCTTCGCTTGGCGGCGGTCCTTCGCTCAGCGAGCTTACATCTTTGGTCCTTTGCTCGAGCGAGGTTTGGTCGCTCGAGCGAGTGGAGTTTTGTGTCTGCAGTGGCTCAAGCGAGTAGCCGCTCGGCGGCGGTGCGTCTAGTTTTGGACCTAAAAGTTGCATTTGTTGGCCCGAGCCAGCTTTTCTTCGCTCGAGCGATCTAGTTTGTTCTTCGCTCGAGCGAGCAATCCTTCGCTCGAGCGAGCGTCTGGTTGCAAACCTAAGGGTTTGAATTGTTGGCGCGAGCAAGCAGTTTGTTACTTGAGCGAGGTTCTGGGTTGTTGGCTCGAGCGAGACTTTCTTGGCTCGAGCGAGGTTTTACGTATGCAGTCGCTCGGCGACCAAGTCTTCGCTTCGGCGAGCTGTTTAACTTCGATTAGCGGCGGTAGAGATAAACATCACTTTTTCAAAACTTTTTCATCTTCAAACCCTAAATTCGAGACCCTCTCTCTCTAGACTTGTCTTCTCTCTAAGAAATCATCTCCTTCTAGTGTGAATCTACCCTAAGTGCTTTGTTAAAAAGGTAGAGGGTGTTGAGAGCTTCGATTTAATCTGAAAATCTTGGAATTTGGAGCACGTTGGGTTTTGGTCTTCATCTCCTTTTGAGCTCAAACTTTGAGGTAGGGATATCCTACTCCTCTTTATGAGTTTTGTCTTTAAATTTTAGCATTTTGATATGTTGGGAGTTGTGGTGTAATTTTGAGAAAACTTGGGCCTTTGTGTAATTTTATAAAAGTTGGGGTTTTAATTATAATAAACGTAGATGCATGTTTGGCATAGAGAAATGGAATAAATGTTAAAACATTGATGAAAATGGAAACTAAGGGTTGTAATGTTAATTATGGAAAATGCCCTAATTACATTAATTAATTAATTTGTATAATTAATTGTGAGAAATAAGGAATTGATTTGGAAATGTTGAGATTGGGAATGTATGGGATTAAAGGGTGTAGTTGGATTATTTATCACTCACCTAGTTGGAATGTTGATTATATATCCATTTATTGCATTTATATTCTGTATAGAAATAACTGCTTTGGGCTATCGGTGGAGGATAGTCTTGATTGTTGTAGACAATGCATGATGATTAGGCAAACTAAAACTAATCCTTTGGAATGTGTCATTGACCATAGCGGTTGAAAGAATACATTAACTTTATGTATTGATTGATAATGTGTATAATAATTGTTTATATGCATTGTGTTGTGTTGGAGGAGATAGGGGATGTACTCCACAGTTTAGGGGATGATAGGGGATGAACCTCTAAACCGGATGTTGTTTGGAAGAAGATAGGGATGGACTCGTAGATATAGCTCATATGCTTATCTAGTGATGTGTTGACCAGCTCATATGCTTGTGTTTAGAAGTGTGATATTGCTCGTATGCATATCTATGGAAGTGTTGATATAGCTCATATGCTTATCTGTTGATGTGTTGATATAGCTTGTATGCTTATCTATTATGAAATGGGAAAATGTTTAATATGAGTTACTGTCTCATATAAGTTGTTGGCGAGTTGAGCCATGGTTATGAATTGAGAATTGTAAGGAAATGGAAAATGAAATGTAACATGGACTTGTGTGTCATAAAATTGTAAGGTGATGTAAGTGGATGTATTAGTATTGGCCATCTATTAACTGCTAATCTTTTAGTCATTGTTCATAGCTGGTTTAGTGTATTTCTACTGGGATGTGGCTCACCCTATATGGGAACATCATTTTCAGGTACATGTAGCATGCCACCTCCAAGGACATAGTTTGGGAGGCTTGAGGCTGTCAGACTTTTTGGATGTCTTGTTTCTTTTGATGTATTACATGTAAATTCAAACCTAGGGCTTAATGTATAATGAGTTAGCACTCTCTTTTTGTAACCAAGTGTTAACTTGGAAAATTATGCTTAGTAGACATTTGCTTTTATTGTTAACATGTAATATCTTGTGTATGTCGAATATTCTGATGAATGGGAGAATGTTGGTCTTTTATGTATCAATGCATGTCTATATTGTTGGGTTTTATGTTATTATTTTGAGGGCGTTACAACTTGGTATCGGGCGTCGGGTTGAATACTTTAGTGCGTTAGGAAGTGATTAGGATCACAATGGATTTGTCTCGCTTGATAGAGACTTAGGTGTAGTGTCACATGCCATGTGTTTAATTGATAACATGTTTATGTGATTATTTGGGTATGGGATTTAGTTTCTAGGATGTTGATTGGATCCTTGGGTTTACGGGAGTCTTGTTGGAAAAGCACTTGATCAATCTTTGTTTCTAAGGAACTCTAATGCCTACCGGGACTATCATTATCAGGAAATGAAATTAAGTGCTTATGTGTTTATGTGCTTCGTGGAGTGGTCTGATTGTCCATGTATTAGGGCCTTGAGTGTTTAGTTTGGCACATTTATGAATGTGCTAACGTTCTGTTACCTTTATTAGGATGTTAGGATGAGGAAGAGGTGCTAGGCGTGGTAGGCGAAATGCCTTTCTGGATAAGATTCGGCATTATAGGAGGGAGTTAGTCGAGCCAATGTGGCCGAGCAGTAGTCGGCCGAGCTATGAGTGCCTTGGCCGAGAGATAGCGAGAGCTTTGGGTATTCTCGAGTTGGGAATCGAGCGGTCGGCGGGGCCTTCTTTCTTGAAGAGGAGTTCTTAGGTCTAACAGGACGAGTTTGTTAGGGGATCCAAAGGAGCCACTTAAAATGACAGTGGTTGGAACAAATGAGTAAGGCGTTAGAGATGCTTGGCAAGATTTTTGAATATATAGACAAAAAATAATAATTAAACACTTAAATGTAAATTTGAACATATAGAAAAAAAAAAAATTCATGAGATAAATTAAGGAGTAAAATTGAAAACAAAAGCGTCTTTCATAACAAATAAAAGACTTCTCACCAAATTATTTGACTTAATGCTTGCGAGAGGACCATCGGATGAGAAGACTCCATTGATCCGACTCCTTATGGGCGTTTTTGTCACGACCCCAACTGCTTTCAGAAATCGTGCCGAAGATAGCGATAACCGAGGTCACCAAAGGCCTCTTACAGAATTCACGCACAACTCGGAGTAAATATGTGGGGCTTACAAATCAGGAAGCAATAAATTAACATACAAGCGATCCATAAAAGCGATGCTTAAGTCGAATGAAATGACATACATCTTTGATGGCTTTAATGTGAGAATAGAGTACATGAATTACATCTTGACAAAAAGGCTTCCGGCCTTCAAATACAAAAATTTCAATGAAATAACCAAGAAGCATGATCTTCAAGATCTTTGCAAAACACGAATACAAAACATATCGGCAAAAACAAGTCTAGGCGTCTCCCATACTGCTCATCACCTACATATATATATAGAGAGGGTGAGCTTGGATACTCGATGAATGGCATAAACAATAAAGGGTTTACATGAATGATATCCGAGGTCTTTAACAAAACTATACATAGTACAAATCAAGTTTGTCTTTCAAATCTTTCAAAGCTTCAAGGGATGTTCATTAACATCAATATATCTGAGTGATGACATTACGGACAAGCAAACCCGCAGCGGTAAAACCGTCGGTGGCAAGGCAAGACAAGACAAGAGATCTCTAAACAAGGATGTCGTTGCATTATAGTCCCGACACTAAGGACTTGTGCCACAAATGCTTAAGAGTCCCACAGCACGTCTGGACTTCCAAACTTGTGCTACAAATGCTTATAGTCCCCTAGCGTGCAATTTGGTGCCACAAATGCTTAAAGTCCCCTGCGTCACGGACTTCGAGAATGGTCATCAAAACAAGACATAACATTTGATACTCAAGGTAGGATTAATCATTCATGCTTACAAACACTTTTCAAAACAAGGCAAAACAATACTTTTATCAAGTCAAAGCAACATAGCTTTATTAAGAATGCCACTCACATAGTTCTTGAGCACGTCGGGGTCAAAACAAGTCCAAGTCCTACAAATACATAGCAAGTTCACTGAATACACTTACAAACAAGTTTCACATGCATGCAAATGATCTCGGCATGCCCCAAGACTAGAAAGTCAAATCAAAGCAAACCTTGTTTCTTATTTGGAGAAAACATCTTTGGGCAACTAACGAGGTCTTGGCGAGGGTTCCACACCTCCTTGCCGAGGTGAGGTTCGAGGCCACATTCAGAGACAAATGAAGTCGGGAAAACACAGGTTTCCCTCTGCTCAAGAACATCAAGAACATGATCATGAAGAACATGAAGGAATGAATGCAAGGATCATAACTTATCATTTATAAAATCGAGATCTCATGCTGTGAGTTTGAAAACATGGACACGGCGCCCATACTAGAATATCTTGGTGAAACAAACACAAATGCATGGATTTCAATGCAAGCTTTCGAGATCAATCAAGGCTTTTCTTCAAGAACACATGAAGGTCACATTTTCTTTCCAAAACCAACTTTAAATCAACACATGATATGCAAAATGACTTCAATCATGCAATGCGGCTAGATGATCATCAAGAACAACAAAAAGGAGATTGAGATTCTAACCTCGGATCACGAATCTAGCAGATCCAACACCAAGGATCGAGCTTGCTAATCACTTTCTCACTCTAGAACTCCTCCTAGAGCTTCTCTCTCCTCAAGAACAAGACTTATAACAAAATGAGACATTTCTAGATTTAGGGTGATATAACATTATTTCGGACCGCGTAAGCGGCGATTGGTTGGTTCAACTTAAAAAATGATTGATTGAAAAGACAAGTCTCGACAAAGGCGTGTTCAACAAGCTTGGTGGCAAGGAACTCCGTGAACAATGACATCGACCAACAACAAGACTTGACAGAAATAACATCGGCTAAAGACAAACTTGACAGCAGGGTAACAAAGACATCGGCTAGGGAGGACAACACTTGACTAAAATTTGCCACACCTCGGCGGTGTGCCACATCTCGGCCTAGGTCATACCTTCCCAGGGTCAAAGGTCACTAAGGGTAGAACATCTCGGCTAAGTAGTGACATCTCGGCTAACATGCTGAGGTGAGAAGGAAGGCCAGACAAGCGATTCTAAGTACAAGGATTCAAAGGTGATCTAGGCTCATGACAACCTCGGCACATACACACACACACACACACCAAAGGAACATAACACTTAAGTATCACTTATGCAAGACAAGTCAAGGATGCAAAGCAAGTCAAGATTAAAATTGCAAGCTCAACAAAACAAGATCATATATAATGCATATGAGTATGGTCGAAGCAGTGTGAGGTTATTACACCCTTCCTTAAAGAAGTTTGGTCCCCAAACTTGAGTTACCTTATCCTAAAAGCGATTCTGGATGTCGAATCCTCATTTCTTCTTCCATCTCCATGTGGCATCCTTGCCATGATGTTCCTTCCATTCAACCTTCACCATCTGTATTGCCTTATTTCTCAATTGTCTTACTTGCCTATCAATAATACGCATTGGTCTCTCCTCATAGCTCAATTCTTCATCAACCACAATCCCAAAATGATCAACCACATGCGGGGATCTCGAATATACTTCCTCAACATTGAAATATGGAATACATTGTGAACTTGACTCGGTTAATTGGTAGAAACAAATGCATGTGATGGTGTTAATCTTCTCAAAATTTCAAATGGCCCGATGTAACGAGGTGCTAATTTGCCCTTCTTCCCAAATCTAAAAACTCCTTTCGTTGGTGGAATCTTCAGGAATACAAGGACTCCAACTTCAAATTCAATTCTCTTCTTCTTTGGTTGGCATAGCTCTTACTGCGACTTTGAAGCGGTCGATCCTCTGTCGAATAAGCAATCTTCTCGGTTGTTACTTGAATCGATTCGGGGCCGATCAAAACTTTATCTCCTACTTGGTCCAACATATCGGCGTCTGCACTTCCTTCCATACAAAGCCGTATGGTGCCATGCCAATCTTTGGCTTGATAGCATTGTTATGGCGAACTCTACTAATGGTAAGTGTGTTTCCCCAACTTCCTTTGAAATCAATACACATAACTGAGCATATCTTCAAGTGTCGATTTGTCCTTTACATGCGCCCCATCGGTTTGGGGGTGAAATCTTTGTGCTAAACCTCAACTCGGTTCCCAAAGCCCTCTGTAAACTTTGCCAAAACACGCAAACAAACTTGGATCTCGATGCAGAAACAATTGACATCGGCACTCCATGAAGTCTCACAATCTCATTCATATCTGATCTGACTAGTCGATTAGATGAATGTAGTGCGAGCAGGCAAGAAATGTCTTGACTTAGTTAATCTGTCGATTATGACCGTCGAGTCCATCCTACGTGTCTTGACAAACCAATCACAAAGTCCATGGAGATATGTTCCCATTTCCATTCGAGGAATCGACAAAGGTTGAAGGAGTCTTCTTTGGTCTCACGATGTTACGCCTTCACTTGTTGACATTGCAAGCATCGAGATACAAACTCGGCTATCTCTCTCTTCATGTTAAGCCACCAAAAGGTTTGCTTCATATCTTGATACATCTTAGTGTTCACTGGATGAGCGACAATTCTAGAACTATGAGATTCTGCAAAATCCTTCTTTTCAACTCTGGAGCGTCGGCCACACACAATCTTCCTTCAAACTTGAGCACTCCATCTTCAAAGGTGTAACTTTGATCTCGGCTTAGTATCAATCTCCTCGGCAACCTTTACGAGAATTCATCATTCATCTGTCTTGACTTTACTTCATCAATAATGGTCGAAGCTCTGGCGAGATTATGGCTAAGCATGCTAAACTTCCCATTGATCTTACTTAATGCATCGACTCTGAGTTGGCTTTGCACGGGTGATATTGAATTTGCATGTAAGTAGTCCTTCAATAATTCGACCATCTTCTCTGCCTCAAATTTAGTTCCTCACGAGTAAATAAATACTTCAAACTCTTGTGATCGTGAAAACACGGCAAGAAGCTCCATACAAGTAATGTCGCCAAATCTTCAAGGCAAATACCAATTTGCTAATTCTAAGTCATGGGTAGGGTAGTTCTTCTCATGAAGTTTCAAGCCCGAGATGCATATGCTATGACCTTACCCCTTTGCATTAATACACAACCCAAACCCTTATGTGAAGCATCCTTTGTAAATCTGAAATTCCTCATTACTTGATGGAAGTACAAGAGCTGGGCCATAACTAACCTCGTCTTCAATTCACGAAATCTTGACTCTCTATCTTTGGTCCATTAAGTATGCCACTCACTTCCGAGTTAAGCATGTCAATGTACTGCAATCCTTGAGAAGTCTTTCACAAACTTTCTGTAATAACACAACCTAGGAAACTAGAACCTCGGACACGTTGGTGGCGTCGGCCAATTACCACGGCTTCAATCTTCTTTGGGATCAATTGAGATACCTTCTTCATTAATCACATGCCCTAGGAATGAAATCTTTGGAAAGCCAAAACTCACAT